>OY987255.1:86953752-87158161 GCA_963920725.1 Rhamphomyia laevipes
GGTGTACTCAGCAACACCTTTAATTTGATGACTTTTATTATTTTTGGCTCAATTTTAAAGCCCTATATGACCTTCGTTGCCCTAAACACTACCATTATTTGCCCAAAAGAATCTACTCTTCCAGACCTTTAATTTGATACCTCACATGATTTTTCTTATTTTTGGCCCAATTTATTGGGCGTTACTTGGCCCTCGTTACCCGAAACATCACCCAACGTGATGTACTCAGCAATACTTTTAATTTGATACCCAACATGAATTGCATATAACTACGAGATAATCGTAGTTATATGCAATTTTGATTTATGTCCAATATACAAATATACTGTAACGCAATTTTGCACAAGAGAATAAAAATTACCCCTTTTCTCTTAATTGCTTTGCATTTGAAAACGTCATTAGTATAATTCTTCCCTACTTATATTTTAAGAGAACAAAGTGCTCGCGACTGTGGTGAAAGGAGATTAATATTATGATTTATTCTTCCGCCTTTGACCGAAGGGTGCAGTCGCGAGTTGCTTAAATTTCTTAAAATAATTAGTTTTTTTAGTAACTAACTTTACATATCAGAAGTGGGATACGAATTGCCTGTCGTTATTTGTTAATTTGAAAATAATGATAAATATACATATTAATAATAAAAAAAAATTGCTATAATTAAAATAGAAACAACAATTAATAAGAATTGTATAAAGTTGTGAAATCAATATAAAACGCGAAATTAATATATATATACGTACGTAGTTGTGAAATTCAAAATTTTGTCCTTTGTGTTTTTTTTTTCTAACAAAGAAAAACAAGAATGAAAAAGAAAAAAATTTTGTACAGTGTTTTATATTGTGTCTTTTTGTTTGGTCTTTAGTGAAAAATAGTATTTTTATGGAAGAGTTTTAAAAAAATATATAATAAATAGAATATTAGCAAAAAAATAAATAAATAATATTAAATAGTGAAGTTTGATTAAAAATACTTAAAAAAAAAATTAATTAATTAAAATTTATAAGAATATTTTATATATGTATATATGGTAAATTAAATAACCGTTATAATATATTGGTTCATTTCATTATTGTTGGGTAATCCCAAATCGTTTGTTTATATATAAAAATAAATAAATAGTGGTTTTGCCCCACAATACGAAAAACAAAGATAATATTTGGAAGTGTGTGCGTTACTCATTTGTAGAAATAATTATATTTCTATGAAAATAAAATGCGCAAATTCATTCAATGAATATGCAATGCAACTGTAATTATGTTTTTGGTGTAATGTGTTAATGAGTGCGTAATATTTCTAATTGTGTTTATATGTAATGATGCTTGTTTGAATTTTGGATGATTTAAAAAAAAAAAAATATAGTTCTTTAAAAGTAAATTAGTTTTGGTATTTTGTATTGGATTTTAGTGTTTTTTTTTTTTGAGTACAATTTGATATAGTAATTGCAATTGTGTGAATGTAGAATGTAACGGAAGGTTATCTTGGTATGAAATTATAGAATGATGGTAATTGCGTGTTGATAATGATTGTATTTTTGCGTATTTGAAAAACAAAGAAAACTTTTTGGAGTTGAATATAATTTATTAGTGTCTTTTGGTAAAAGTGTAAAACTTTATATTTAAAAAAAATAATAATAATTGGTAATTTATAATTAATCTGTGTGATTAAAATATTTTTTGTATGCATGAGTATCTATCTGTGTGATTCATATTATTTGTTTTGAAGGAAATATTTAATTTTGTTTTTAAGAAAAAAATAATACAGATAGTGTAAAAATAAAAAAAAAAAATCGTGTAAGAACTAAATTATTAACTTTGAAGATTTTGATAGATGATGTTTATAACATCTGAATTCGATAGTATTTTGCTAAGGTATTTATGTAATTTCTGGATATTGGAATAAGGTATAGAATAAATATAAATAAATGTTAATTTTATAAAATAAAATATAAAAAGATAAATAGGACTTAAATAATATTATATTTTTGATTTTTATTACAATTATTGTCTGAATTATACAATACATTTTGCTATAATATAATATATATATATATATATAAATTTAAAATAAATAAATCATGAATAAACGTAAAAGAACATCAAAGACGGTAGAACATCAAACTATTTCGGCAACTGTTAATTCTAGGGTTGATGATACTTCTTGTGGTACTCAACCAAATGAAATGGAATTGGAAATTATTCGATTAAGGCAGGAAAATCAAACGTTGCGAGAACAAAATTTAGTTGCTAGTAGACCGTGTAATTCATCGGATGTGTCGAATCCTAGTTCTTTAAATTTAGAACCATCTAATAAATTATCACAGCCAACGACTACTAGAATGACTTTGGTGGAAGCTCAAACTCTGATTCCGAATTTCGAACCTGGAAAAGGACTATTTACTGCTCAGGAATGGTTAACAAATATTGATAATTTGAAAAGTATATATATATGGAACGAGTTAACAACATTGTTTTATGCAGGCCGTCAATTGCGCAGATCTGCTAAGGAGTGGTATGACATTCATAGAAATGAAATTGTTAATTGGGAAATGTTCAAAAAAATGTTTATTCTCGCATTTCCTACAGTTGAAAATAAATCAGATCTACTCGCGAAACTTATGGTAAGACAACGACAACCGGCTGAGGAAATCGAAACATATTTCTATAATGTTGTAGCACTTGCAAAAAAATTAAATTTGCCTGAACTTGAAACAATTCGCTATGTAATTTCTGGACTGGGAGATGAAAATTTAATTATTCGTTTAGATGCAGCTAAAACGATTACTTTACATGACACGTTGAAAGAAATTAAACTTACTGAAAGTATAAATGCTCATAGGAAAATTAGAAATCAATTTCAAAAATCAAATAGAAGTGTGTCATCTTCATCAAATTCCGTCAATAAGTATAACCATATTTACATAATTATCGCCAACCTCACGAAAATAATTTACATACAAAAAGACCATTTGATAATAAATATAATAATTATACGGACCGCAACTACAATAACCCAAGAAACTTAAATAATTCAAGAAATATAAATAATACTAGAATTGTGAATACCAATATTCCTTATCAGAGGGACCCTATAAATTCACAAAAATGTTACCGTTGTGGTAATTATGGTCATTTTTCATATAATTGTAATAAGAAGATTCAAGCGAATGACCAGAATAAAAAGAATATGCGTCAGTTGGTGAAATAACGTAATCATAATCACGAAAATGAATGCTATCGACCAGCTACAATTAATAATCAAAGAATTAAATCATTTTTGGATTTGGCTAGTGATTGTACTACACTACAATTAAATGTTGCAAAAAAAAATTATTGGATATATGAACCATGTCAGATGGTATTAAATGGTTTCGCTGGAGGGGTATGCCATGCTTTGGGCAAATTGAAAAAAATTGTTAAAGTGGATGATATTGAATTGCTAGTTGATGTAATAATTGTGGAGGATAACATACAAGATGTACCATTATTAGTTGGTAAATGTTTTTTGAATCATCCTGCGGTTATGATTGTGAAACGCTGGGGTACTTTAGATTTAAAATTAGATCCTTGTTATACGGGAATAGGAACGGAAGGAAATTTTCAAGGTGTGGTAATTAATGAGAAAGCTATTTATGAAGGACATTCGCAAGAATTTGTTAACCATCAAATGATAATACAACGTAGGAAAATAGTTAAGGAAAATTTAAAATTTGATGGTGAAGCAAATAATAAAAAAAAAAAAAATTTATTGGATTTACTTAATAAATACAGAAATACAATTGCTCTTAGCATATCCGAACCGGGAAAAGCTAATATGATTCATAATAAACTAAGTATGGCTCTACATGAAGTAGATGAGGGAAATAATAAGGTGGAATATTTGACTAAATTACGAAAACACATTGAAGAAAGAATTAATACTATACAAGTAAATAAAGCTGAAAAATTGAATCAAAAGCACAAGAGTCCTAGATTATACCAAGTATGTGATTTAGTTTTACTACGAGCTGAACATCCAGCTACTGGTCACTTACGTAAATTATTAAGTCGTTATCGTGGGCCATATATAGTAAAAAATGTTTTACCTAATGATCGGTACGAAAATGTGGACACAAAAACAACAAATGTTACTCAAAAACCTTTTCAATCTGTGTATCCTGCTGATAAGATAAAACCATATGGTGTCGTTGAGCAGAATTCAGATAAAGAAAATAATTAAAAATAACATTTAATGTTATTGGAATTGGTTTGATTAATTTAATATTTGGTATTTCAAAGATTTCGTATCGTTTGACTTCAAAAGAAATCTAATAAAACTTTTATTTTTTCATTATTAATAATTTATTTGTTTATTTTCATGACATTCAAATGTGATCTCCAGGTTGAGGACTTAAGTAAGTTTTTAAAATTACATATTGTGTATAGTAATACAGAGGCGAAAACAAGTAATGTTTGTTTGTTTTTATTGAATTGATATGACAAACAATTTAATAAAACTAATTCATAAGAAATGTTACTGTGTGTTCATTTCTATCTAAATTTAGAGACTGTGTGTCCTAATTATTATCTACGTTTGAAATGTTACTGTGTGTTAATTCCTATATAAATTTAGAGACTGTGTGTCCTAATTATAATCTACGTTTGAAATGTTACTGTGTGTTCATTTCTATATAATTATAGAGACTGTGTGTCCTAAATATTATCTACGTTTGAAATGTAACTGTGTGTTCATTTCTAATCTACGAGCGAAATGTAAGTGTGTGTATATGATATATAGTTTACGGTTGAAATATTACTGTGTGAACTGTATACAACTGTGGTATATAAAATTATTAGTAGTTGGGACTGTGTGTCCATATTCTGTAATCTACGATGGAAAAAAATAAGATGGATTGTCATTGGTAATGAAACTTTATTCAGATTTCATTCTGGAATTCATTATATGTTGTTGAGTTCTTGGTAAGATTTACATATATAAAATAAAACTAAATGTTTATCATCGGGACGATGATTTTGTAGGATGGCCGAATGTAACGCAATTTTGCACAAGAGAATAAAAATTACCCTTTTCTCTTAATTGCTTTGCATTTGAAACGTCATTAGTATAATTCTTCCCTACTTATATTTTAAGAGAACAAAGGGCTCGCGACTGTGGTGAAAGGAGATTAATATTATGATTTATTCTTCCGCCTTTGACCGAAGGGTGCAGTCGCGAGTTGCTTAAATTTCTTAAAATAATTAGTTTTTTTAGTAATTAACTTTACAATACTTTGTACTTAAAAGTACCTTCAGGCGTTTTAATATTTATTTACAAATTCAGAATAATTTAAAAAAAATTATAACTTTAATATTACAAAGAATGAAGAAACACATTTAGTTTGCTAACCTAAATTTTTTTTACATAAACTGTTAATTTTAGTCGCTGAATAAATCTCTAAATATTTTCAATAACTTACATAATATTACTTTCCTTGGGCACGAAATATTTATCAAGACGAATTTATGTTTTCTCACAGAAGAATACTCTATACAGGGTGCCCGCGCTACGTGGGCCTTAATTTCGGGAGGTGATTGGGCATGACGAAAAACGAAAAAACCGTTCTACACGGGGCTTCTAAAATGCACCGTTACCGTGTTACAAGATGATTAATTTTTATTAAAAAAAATTTTTTATAGTTTTCCATAAATGGCAAAATTTCGCAAACTACTTAATCAAGATTTTTAATTTTATTCGACAGGTAATTGTCGTAGCTTTACTTTGATGTATCATTTGATGATATTAAGGGTTTAGTAAAATCAAAATATCTCAAAAAAATACGTAATAAAATATTTTTTTTTTAATTTTGAATTAACCACCATTTAATTCTCTTTCAAAAAGCTGAAGGTTTGAAAGCTTCACCTGACGTAAAAAAAAAGTTACAGGTCAAAATGTACGTACATATTGCGTAAAAAAAATTAGTATAAAATTGCAATATTTTTTTTTTAAATTTATTTTAATTTATTTAAACTTTAATACTAATATTATAATAATTGTTCAATGTGGTCTCCATTTAAAGTTTTACAAATTTAAAGTCGTATCTTCTCTTTATTGCTGTAGTGATATTAATAGTTCTTAAATTTTCCTGAAGCTTTGCAGCTGCCATCATTATTCTGACAGTAGCTGCTGTCTACTTTGAATTTCCACTTGATATACTTGTTGTTTCATAAATCCACAAGCATAAGATCTTGCGGGCCACGTTGTGGGTCCGCCTCGTCCAATCCATCGTTCGCTGAATTGAGCGTCAAGCCTAGATCGAACAACAATTCGAAAATGAGGAGGAGCACCATCTTGTTGAAAAATCATGTTGCGGCGCAAGTTTAACGGAACTAATTCCAATAATTCGGGCAATGTGTTTTCCAGAAAATCCAAATAACTTTCCCCCGTTAAAGTGGTAGGAAGGATGTAAGGTCCAACTAAATAACGTCATATAATTCCCATCCAAACATTGATTGAAAATCGGTGTTTCGAACTATTTTGTTTTTTTGCAGTGGGGATTTTCCGGGCATCAGTAGTGTAGATTGTGGAAATTTGTTACTCCATCTCTAGTAAAATGGGATTCGTCTGTTCATAAAATTGTTGATAAATACGCTGGATTTTCGATGTTTCTCAAACGGATAATTTCACAAAATAATTTTCGAAGCACTTTATCTTCCTCGAAAAGTGTTTGAACAGGCGTATAGTAAAAGGGATGTTGACGATCTTTTTTAAGTACATCCCATATTGTACTTTTTGGAATTTGTAGCCTTCTTTCTAGCATTCTTGTACTTACTGTTGGATTATTTTGCAGATTTCGTAAAATTCTATCTTCAACTAATGCTTGATTCGAATTTCTTACATAGTAGACGTCCTTTTTTTAATAAACTTATTTGAGCCCCAGTGTCTACTAATAACGACACTTTTTTATTAGATATGTCCAATGGAATAGTCACTAGTGGCTCGTACCGTAGGTTTACTGTCGGTACACCCTTCCCCTTAAAATTACGGCACGAAGATTAAGGTTTTAATTCATCCTTCTTTTGTTTCCCTGAGTAGCCTGGTAACGTTGACGAGCTGGACAAATAAGCACAGTATGCCCTTCTCTGAAACATCATTCACAGCTTCTTTGCTCTGTTCCAAAGGATTTAATTCGTGGATTTTCTGTTGGTCTTCTGTTGAAAGGACAGTTCGCAGCAATATGTCCTGAAATTTTACATAAATGGCACTCTACTCGTTGCCAATTTGTTTCCTTTGGTGCAGCTCGTTGCTGACTTAAATTAGTGTCGCGTTGAATCCCGTAATCCTTACTATAATGTCCTAGTTAGTTAGTAAGGGGGGATTATATCCCCAACACATAGGTATACCCTTGAGTAACAACAATTTCCCCTCTACTACTCTTCAAGCCTTGAGTAAAAATAATTTCCCCTCTACTGCTCTTCAAGCGTTCTTAACAAACTTTACCAGATCCCTGACTGTGATCCTTACCAACTCCTCAAGTGCATCGAACCGATAGTTACCCAAAAAGCGGTACTTACTTTTGCTCAATGCAGGGCATTCACACAGCATGTGGCTGTTATCTTCCGCTACACTCAAGTCATGACATCCTCTACATGAATCCACCGTGGTGCGCCCCAATCTATTGGCCATCTTCCCCAAGAGACAGTGTCCTGTTATTATACCCACCGACATTCTCAGGTTGCTCCTATTCTGCGATAAAAGCATCTTTGTTCTTTTAAGGTTCCTCACTGGCCAAAAACCTTTAGTCACCTGACAGGTGTTGGTATTGAGCTTGATTTGATTACCGTTGAATCAAGCGCCCTGATAGCAGCCTGACTGTCGACGTAGATTGTGATATCCTCGTGCGATATCACCTTTGTCGTTGCTAATGAGGCTGCATGTACTATAGGTAGTACCTCCGCCTGAAACACATTGCTGTGGTTTGGCAACCTCATTGATTCCTTTATATTTATCTGTTCAGAGAAGACACCGGCACCAGTTCCGCTGGCTGTCTTTGATCCATCCGTAAATATAGCAATCCCCTTCTCCGGAATTACCGAATCTCCGTCCCATTCATCCCTTGTTGGGATTTGAATGTTGTAGTCTTTCTCAAAGAACATTTGTTGTACTAGATAGTCTGTTTGAACTCCTCTAGTATCCAATTGATATTCTTCCAGTATAACAGTATGTGTATACGGCTTGAATTTCAGGGCATTGGACTCATGAAGTCTAAATGCCGCCTTCGCTGCGTTGTTTAGAACCACCTCGCTCACTTGATGTAGGTCAAGAATGATCTCCATGCCTTTAGTTGGTGTGGTACGAAGAGCTCCCGTAACACTTATGCACGCCAATCTTTGTACCCTTTCCAACTACCTCATCACTGTTTTCTTCCCACTGCCGGCCACCATACTAGCGCGCCGTACATGAGTATGGGTCTCACGACGCTGATGTAGAGCCAGTATGCTATATCCGGTTTAATACCCCATTTTTTCCCTGAGAATCTCTTGCATGTAAATAGTGCAGTTGTTACCTTTTTCACCCTTTCCTCAACATTTTTATTCCAATTCAGTTTGGAATCCAGTATTATCCCTAGGTATTTTGCAATGCTCGAGAGTGTCAGCTCCACTTCGTTCAGCGTTGGTAGATTAAAATCTGGGATCTTCCTTCTTCTGGTGAAAAGAACCAGTTCCGTTTTGGCTGAATTTACTGATAGCCAGCTACCAGTCCACTTCGTTACTATACTGAAGCCATCAACATGCTGATAGTGTCCAGAAATTTTACAATTACCAGGATCACAAGGTAATCCGCATATGCGATTACCTTGTACTCTTTCCTCTCTAACTCCTTCAAAATACTGTCCATTACTAGCAACCACAGAAATGGTGATAACACTCCTCCCTGTGGTGTGCCTCTGGTGACAGATAAACTTACCTCGCTAGTATCCCAGCTTGACATTATGTTTCTTGTCTTCAGCATCTGGCCAATCCAGGTTGTGACTCCTCTATTCACGCCTGTATCACTCAGCGCCTTCTCAATAGTATCAGTCTTAACATTATTGAACGCCCCTTCTATGTCAAGGAACGCTGCCAATATGTACTCCTTATGATTCAGTGACGTTTCAATTTGTGTTACGGTATTATGGAGTGCTGTTTCTACCGACCTCCTTTTCCAATAAGCATGTTGAGCTGTCGAGAGAGAGCCGTCTCGACAATTGCTTTTTATATGGACCTCTACTAATTTCTCCATTGTCTTGAGCATAAAGGATGACAGACTGATCGGTCTATAATCCTTTGCTGTGGTATGGCTATTCTTACCGGGTTTAGGTAAGAATATAACCCTCACTTTTCTCCAGCTTCTCGGTACGTAACCCATATATAGGCAGCTCCTGAAAATCACTACCAACCATTTTTCCAGTGATCCAGGGGCCTTCTGCAACATACTCGGTCGAATACCGTCCGGAACTGGTGACTTGTATGGAGCGAATGATTTGATCGCCCATAGACCTTGTCCTCCATCACAATAGCTTTGGCTAGATTCCAAAGTTCTTGCGTGCCTCTAGTCCCTTCGTGTGAGCATTGTTTTCCCACTGGTTGGGAGCCTGGGAAATGGACCTTCATCAGTGTGTCCAGTGTTTCCTGGCATGATTCAGCCCATTCTCCATTGTTATATAGTCTTTGTTTATAGTAACTTCCTCAATCTTGCTGTCTCATTGACATCTTCCATTGAATCACAGAACATTTTCCATGATTGCCTTTTGGCTTTCTTTACCGTGTATTTAAATTTCCTTAGACCTTCCTTATAGTTATCCCAGTCAACTATACAGTTATCCCTCTTCGCCTTGCTGTGCAATGATCTTGCAATTCGTCTACACTCTTCCACTTCGACGTTCCACCAAGATGGTTTTTTACTGTTCTTCGTCCGACTAACAGGACAGCTCATGTCAAAGACATCTGCCATCAGTGTGCCTATGTCATCAACCACTCTGTCGATCATTTTACCCTTTGTTAGATGTTCCCTGGCTGGTGCCTTCAGGGAGCTATCTAAAGCCTCCCTGTATTCGCACCAGTCGACTTTTCGAGGATTTCTGAAACTGACCCTTCTTCTCGCTTACAGTCAACCTGAAACCTAATCCAACAGTGCTCACAGAGCGAAGCCTCATCCGACACCATCCAATTTTTTACTGTCAGTGAACTAGAATTAGTGGCTAATGTCAGGTCTAGGACCTCCTTTCTATTTCTAGTTATAAAAGTGGGGGCTGTTCCCCTATTACATACACTAAGGTTAGTACCACTAATATAATCTAAACGAGACTCACCTCTGCTATTGATGTTCGTACTTCCCCAATGTGTATGATGTGCATTGACATCACAACCGATCAGCATATCGTACTTCCATTTCTCTATTGTTTTCCTCAGAACTTCAGACGGTGGCTGATCCACGCTGTCAAATGGCATATAAGAAGAGACTAGGAGTAGAGGCTTATCCATCTTGCTCCTACCCCATTTTTCCACTGTGTTATCTTCATTACTGACATCGTTTAAAAGAAACATTTTAATCCTTTTGTTAACTAAAATGCAAGATCTTTGTCTTCTTACTCCCCCTTTGTAATACAGGTTAAAATCCTTATCTCTTAGATCTTGAATCCTTCCTCTACCGTCAATCCACGGTTCCTCTATGAGCGTAACGTCGATGTTCTGTTGGCTCATATACCCGATCAGGTTACCTGTGGCAGCCCTACTGTGGTGGAGGTTTACCTGGATAACCTCCATCATCAGGTCCAGCAGCATCTACCATCCTCACATAAACATGCGTCAGACTGAACCTGGCCATAAACCTATTTTCTCTAGGAATGGTAGGGAATCTCTGTTGATGCTAACTAGGAATTGCTGACCACGCTCCGTCCTAGCATCAACCTTCAGCACCTTCCAATCCTCTGCCTTCATTTCCTAGTTCTGCCCAACAAGAAGACTCAACAGCCTATCTGGCGTCTGGAACGGCTTGCGTACCCAGATCCACGCCTTCGGTCTCATAAATTTGATGGTATCGGCTCTCGGGATGGCTCTCAACCTTGATTCCTCCCAGATACCATCCAGCTTGTGTAGGGTGGTGGTTAAGAAATCTTTCGAAGTCTTACTCGCACAAGCCACTATTTTATAACCCTTCTCCCAGCCTGCACCATCGAATTGAATTTCGTCCGCTGCGCCGGAGGCGAAATAATCAATAAGTGCATCCTGTATTTTCTCTTCAACCTTTAGCCATTGGTCGCTCTAGAACTTCCTTTCCGGGGGGCCCTCGCCAACAATGGCTACCTGCAACTTATCAACTAAACCTTTTGCCTTCTTAGGGGGCTTTCGGTATCAAGTTGTCGTCAGATATACCTCTGTTCTTCACGTATTGTTCCTTAGTTACCGTGGCTTTTCCAGCGGTGGGCTTCGGTTCAGTACGTGATTTGTTGTCAGGATCATCTCTCTCCCTAGTCTGTTTACACGCACCGGATCAATATGCCTTAACAACTCGTCTATCACCAGCCTCCCTAGTCCTATTATCAGACGCACCGGAGGTTGGTGACAACGGTTTCGACTTCTTAGTGTCAGCCTCCCTAGTCTGCTTATCAGACTATTGGAGGTTGACGGTTTCACCAGTTCCTTCACGTCAACTGACTCAACTATATGCCTTCTGATATCCCTCAGCGACAGTTTGTGCCAGCGTCTTCTAGCGCTTCTGATCCTGTTGAGTGTGTCTTTCCTCATGTTCTTAGATTGAACGTTAGTGTGCGGATTGATCTTCCGGAACGTCTCAGTTGGTTTGGTGCTGGAGCCTACCTTGCCAACTTCTTTCTCTTTTGGGTCTTCCAGATTGATGATGGTCTTGTTACCATCAACGTCTATGTCGGAACTAGAATCCGAAAGACCTCCCAACTCTAGATTATCTAAGCCTAGAGTTGTAGACGAGGATTGCTACAATGCTCGCAGTTCATCATCCAAGTCAAAATCAGTAGCATTGTTACATGCATTAAGGCCTGTTTTCACCCTAATACACGGTCCTACTGGCGACTTAGATCCTTTCATATCCATGCCCTCGCCGCCTGCCGTAGGTACAGACCACACTTGTGTTGACATCCCAACACGCGATTTATCCTTGTTCATAGCCATGGTTCATATTGTTACGGATTCTCTTTGTTTTCAGACCTCACTCGTGGCCTGATCGGCATGGTTGGATCTGGCAGATACTGTACAGTATCCGCGGACATCGCCCACCGTGTTAAAGTGGAATCCCCGGGGGTACTATAATGTCCTACTTTCATCTCCTACCTGCCCGCATTTAAAACAGGTAACTTTATCCTTAATATTTATTCTATTATTACCTAGAATATTATTATTATTGGACAAATTTCCATATAATTTGTTATATTATACCTTTTAAGTTGTACTTATAATTTTCATTTTTTTTTATTCATTTTAAATAATTGTTTTTGTTTCTCACATATCTTTTTAGATGCAAAAATATACAATACAGTGGTATGCATCATTTGTATTACCATTAGATTTATATTTAATTTACATGTAACAATTATCTTTATGTACGGATTGTGTATCACATATTTAAGTATGTGTGACTGTAACACATAAAATTATGAATTTTTATTAATGCAAATGTAATTAAAAGTAATTCTTGGTATACATTGATTGTGTATTCTAGAAAAATTAAATTTTCTCATATAAAATGCTAAATAGCCACATTCCATACATGAAGATATTAAGATTGAATTGCATATGTACATATGTAATTAAAAATATGTATATTTTTTGTTTTATATTTTTATAATAAATCGTTGCTAGTTTAAATATCCATTATTCATTCTGGTACAATCTTTCAATTTAGTTGGTCGCATTCTTAAAAGTAATAATTTCAAATTAAAATAAAGTTGTCGTTGTATTTGTATTAAAATTTTATTGTTTAAAATATTTGTAAAGTAGAGTAAACTAAATAAATTAAATTAGTGTTTTGTTTTTCATAAATATACATTATAATAAATTAAATAAATTAAATTAGTGTTTTGTTTTTCATACATATATATTAAAATAAAATAAGATAAATTCAATTATTATCGAACTTGACTGTGTAAATTATTAGTGTGATTAATAATCCTAGAAAAAGGTTTATTATAAGAAAAAGATGGTTTCAAAAAAGATTGAGACGATCTGAAATAAACATAAATTTGTGGTGACCCCGACGTGATAACTTTTTATTTGATATTATTGGTGTTATTTTGAAAAGTAATAACATTAGATTTTTAATTATTTGTGTGTTCATCTGGCTACATAAGTGTATTCGACGGGAAAATCAATTGAGAAACTTATAATTAATACCGGTAAAGATTCGAAATCTAGAAAAACATTAGAATATTATAAAAACGAGTGGCAGAATTAGAATGTTTTTGGGAACCATTCGAAAAAAATCATGATCAATTACAAAAGATCGATGAAAAGTACAAAACCCATGAATATTTTCAGATAAAATATTATGAGATGGTTAAACGTGGTTACGAGAATTTTAAACAGAAATTAGAAGATAAGATTCAGTTATTATCAACAAATGTCTCAAATACATCTGATCCTTCTAAATATGATACTCATAATAATAATGTTGAACAAACTCTAGATTTCTCATTTGATCCTGTACGAGATGAATCAAATGATATTGATGAAAAAATTAAACTGCTTATTAATCGGCAAAAATCAGCAATAAAAATATTAACACACTTAGTCCAGCAAGTTGAAGACAGCGTTGGTACAATTCCATCAAAACAGTTTTATAAATAAAAAATCAATAAGATCACAATAGTACAATAATACAATAGTTATTGGTCTGAAATAAGTGATAACAATCTTGCTATTTGGGAAGTGGTTGAACCAGAATCAGAACCAAATGAATACACAATGCAGAAATATTTCTTAATGGAAGAGATGGTGCATAACATACTCATAAAATTATCACAACAATTAGATGGTACAACATTGGCAATTCCGAATCAAATTTCACAAATCAAATTGCCAAAAATCAGTTTACCAGTTTTCGATGGTGATTATCTCAAATGGTGCCAATTTTATGATATATACACACAAATAGTGCATAATACAACATTGACAAATTCAGAAAAAATGTTCTATCTGACAAATAATTTATCTGGTGAAGCCAAAACATTGGTGCAACTTACCAGTGTCAAATGAGAATTATACGTCGGCGTGGACTATTTTACAAAATCGATACAATAATCCACGCATTCTGATCAATGCACTATTACAAAAATTATTGTCACAGCCCTTTATTCAACATTAATCGGCGTAAGCAATTAAATCATTACATGACGTCACCACCTAGTGTTTGTTGGGACGCCATACTTATACACTTACTCATAAAAAGCTTGATAGAAATACACATACATTGTATGAGCAGTCATTGAGTAACCCTAGTCGACCTCAACAATTGAAATCATTATTGGAATTTCTTGAGCTGCGATTCCAGTCCCTGGAAGTTTTGTGTCCAAGTGGACATAGCCACTTGGACAAAAATAAAGGTAGTATTTCAAAACGATTCACTAATTCAAAATCTTCTTTTGTAGTTGCAGCAGCACAGCATTGCAAGGTTTGTCATCAAAATCATCAACTATTTTTATGCTCGAAGTTTTTAGAACTTTCACCAGCGACAGGTTTAAAGAGGCTGAAAGATTTAAAATTGTGCATCAGTTGTATGAGAGATGGTCATTTATCATCAAATTGTTCTTCAGGCCATTGCAAAAAATGTATTCTCAAACATAATACATTAGTACATGATGCATTTTCATCGGCTAAGTAAGCAGTACATATAAACAACAACCAAACCGAACAATTATCAGTCCATAATACGCATGCAGCAACAGCAATCAACTAATGATACATCAAATTCGAAAGCAAAAGTAGCAACAGGCTCAGTTTTGTCTCATGTATATTTAGCAACAGCAGTAGTTGAAGTGCGAAATTACTTTGGACAGGCAGTAGAATGTCGGGCAGTTTTAGATTCAGGATCTCAGGTAAACTTAATTACTTCTAGATTATTTAAAAAATTGGGATTAAGAGTCAACGAAGGTAACTTAAGTATAACTGGTATTGGTGGCTCCCAACGCTGGGCTCATAAGCGCGCTAATGTGACGATCCAATCAAAATGCTCGAAATATTCCAGAACTATAGAAGTATTTGTTCTGGATAAAATAGTTGATGATCAGCCAGCATTAATGTCTCGCCACAACTATTGTCAGTACCTCGTAACGTTACATTAGCGGATCCACATTTCTTCAGGAAACAAGGCATATATTTACTGATTGGAGCGGAGTACTACAGTGAGTTAATGATGGTTGGCCAAGCATCACTTAGGAAAAGTAATACCAGCCCTACTCTTCAAAATACGGTGTTTGGATGGGTAGTACTTGGAAAGGTCCAAGAACAACATATAAATCGCCAGCTGACATGTGGCATCAATACACTTGAATCTCAAATGGCCAAGTTCTGGGAATTAGATGAGATCACGGATGATGCTGATATATATTCACCATTAGAGCAACAATGTGAATCATTCTTTCAAAATACTACAATGCGAGATGAATCAGGTAGATTTCTAGTGCGAATTCCTTTTAAACAAAATACAATGCGTCTATTATCTTCGAAAGATATTGCAAAAATAAGATTTCTAGCTTTAGAACGAAAGCTGATGGAGAATCCGGATTTAAAAACAGAGTATGTTCGATTTATGAAAGAATATGAAGAACTTGGTCATATGGTGAAAGTGAATGAACCAGATATTGATGAGCCACATTATTTTATCTCACATCACTGTGTGTTAAAAGCAGGTAATACTACAACGAAATTGCGTGTAGTATATGATGCATCGTGCAAAACTAGTACGAACATATCACTAAATCAATTAATGCATAATGGATCAAAGCTTCAACAAGATTTGTCAGACACATTCATCCGATTTCGTATGTACAAATATGTTTTTACAGCTGACATTGAAAAAATGTATCGCCAGATTCGCATCAATGAACAGGATACAAAATGTCAATTAATCTGATCCCAAGGATCAACTGCATTGCTTCAAGCTTACTATGGTTACGTATGGAACTACAGCAGCACCATATTTAGCAATAAAATGTTTACAAACAGTTGTTGAGAATAGTACTGAATTTCCATTGGGTTCAAAAGTTGCTAAACGAGATTTTTACGTAGGTGATGTCATGACTGGGAGTAACAGTTAAAGTGAAGCTATTGAAATGAAGTATCAGATATCTCAATTATTAAGAACAGCAGGAATGCATCTACGAAAATGGCGTGCTAATCATGAATCACTGCTTAAAGATGTTCCTAGTGAAGATATTGAGTTAAAGCTGGACATTAAACAATGACAAGAAGATCAAATTAACACTTTAGGAATACCGTGGCGTCCAAAATCTGATGTTATCGCAATACAAACTAGTTGGAAAGAGCAAAAGAAAATAACCAAGCGAATGGTGTGATCAGACGTAGCACATATATTTGACCCAATTGGATTGGTAAGTCCTGTAATTATTTTAGCAAAAATGTTTCTTCAGGAATTGTGGAAATTACAACTGGATTGGGATGCTTCACTTCCTATGCACACTTACATTCAAAATGGATGAAATATCGAGAACAGCTTATATGTTTAAATGATGTTACAATTCCGAGACACGTATGCATCCACCACTACCATACTATTGAATTACATACATTTTCCGATGCATCGGAACGAGCATATGGATCAGCGGTTTACATACGTTCTACAGACGCGATAAGGAATGTAATGGTCAGATTATTATTGTGCAGTAAAGCTAGAATGACACCAACAAAAATAGCAACAATAACTCGTCTAGAGAAAAAGAACGGATAAAAAGAACATTAGATGATGGCATAAAGTTGAAAAATTATTTCTGGACAGATTCAAGTATTGTTTTGAGCTGGTTAAATTCAGAATCATCATCGTATCAAACGTTTGTAGCCAATAGGATATCCTATATTCAACGGCACACCATGCTAAAGTATTGGCGCCATGTTGGTACAAAACAAAATCCAGCAGACTATATTTCAAGATGTATTCATCCTGAACAACTGCAACACACTAGCATGTGGTTTTATGGCCCTATTTTTCTTAAAAAACCAGTATCAGAATGGCCAGGTGAATTCAAAATAACGCAAGAGGTGTTAGAAGAAAAAAAAAACTGTATTAATGGCATCAATGAATCAAGAACATTTTATTTACATTATTAATCATAAAAATTCTTTTACCTTTTTAGTACGAGTAACAGCATACATTTGAGGTTCCTGAAAAATATCAAGCTGGCACGGCAAGAAAGGCGAACAGGATTCCTACTAATGGCTGAAGTATATCAAGCTGAACTCCTCATAATCAAGGAAATGCAAATATCTGATTTTAATGATGAAATAAAATGTATCTTGAAAACAGGTCAGGTAGACCCAAAAAACCGAATCTCAACACTCAGTCCGTTTTTAGATAAATACGGTGTATTAAGAGTTGGCGGTAGAGTGAATACAGCGAGTCTGTCGTTTGATGCAAAACACCCGAAATTACATCCAACAAATCATCCGTTCACAAAATTAATAATGACTGAGATTCATATTCATAATCATCATGTTGGTGCTCAGACATTACTGGCTATTACAAGAGTACGATTCTGGCCTATTAGAGGAAAGGTAATAGCAAACACAATTGTACATAAATGTTTAAAATGTTTTAAGGCGAAACCCAAAGCAATGACACAACTGATGAGAAATTTACCATATGCTCGATTAGAACCGGGCCGTCCATTCATGAATATTGGTGTCAATTTTGCATGGCCAATATGGACACATTTTAAAATTCGAGGTAAGAGACCTGTAAAATCATATATCGCTGTATTTTGTTGCTTTGCCACCAAAGCTATGCATTTAGAAATTGTGTCAGATCTTTCATCATACGGGTTTATTGGTGCATTAAAACGTTTCTGGAGTAGAAGAGGAAATTGCAAGAAAATATTTTGTGATAATGCTACCAATTTTATAGGCGCTCAGAACCAGTTACCCGAAGTGTACCAATTGTTTAACAAAAAGGCACATAAGAAAAAGATATATTTAGAATGTCTCCAACGTGGAGCAGATTTTTGTTTCATTCCACCTAGAGCTCCACATTTTGAGGGCTTGTGGGAATCAGCGGTAAAAACAACAAAACAGCTTTTGTGTAGAACTATAGGCTCTGCGTCATTAACTTGTGAAGAATTAAGTACTGTAATTGTGGAAATCGAAGCAATTCTTAATTCCAAACCAATTACACCACATTCATCTGATGCTAACGATTTTACAGCGTTAACACCTGACTATTTTCTAATCGGAGATCATATCACTGCAATAATCGATCCAGATGCTAGCTCATTAAATATTAATACATTAACAAGATGGAAGTTGGTAAGCTACGTGAAACAACAATTTTGGCAACGCTGGCAGCAACAATATATATCAACATTGCAACAACGATATAAATGGATAGTAAAGAGTGAAAATGCTGAACCTGGTTTGTTGGTGATCATAAAAGAAAATAACTTGCCGCCTACAAAGTGGAAACTTGGTCGAATTATAAAAACATATAAAGGTAACGATAATTTGGTCAGAGTCGCTGAGATACAAAAATCGTCTGGTATTTATAAACGTCCAATTCATAAACTTTGTCCGTTACCTTTGGATGATACGACTGAAAATGATAAATCGGAGAACAGATCCAATGGTATCGAAGAAAATGGCAATTCATCATGTAAGTCATGTAAAAGCAAACCATGTACCAGAAGACCAACATTGAAATCAACTAGCTTATTATTACTATTGATAGTATTACCTATCTTTTCGACAGCTAAATCGCCATATCCAATTAATATCAATAACTTTGGTTCATTTCCAGGTATGTACTTTGAAAATTTAGGATTGACGAATCTGGTAAACAATGAATGGCACTTGGTTGTATACTATAATATGGAGAACTACTGGAAGGAACTCCAAGGTTTTAAGGATGGGATTGGTAAACTGACCGAGTTATGCGATGTGGTGAGAAATTCTAGTTATTGCGATAATATTTTATATCAATTTAACCATAGTTTGAGTGACATCCAAATTTACAACGAAGTGATTTTGAATCAAAATACTGGTAAGATAAATAGAAATAAAAGATCAGATTTCGATTTTGTAGGAACCGTAGCGAATAAATTATTTGGTGTGCTTGATCAAGAATACGCTGAGACTATGTCCACCACGATAGAAACTGTGAACACAAATGAACACCATTTATTATTATTATTAAAAAATCAAACATCAATCTTAGAGGCTACAACAAATGTAATGAAAAAATCTAACGAACAAGTGAATAAACAGTTTGAAATGTTTGAATCGTATATAAAAAACATTCACACTGAAATGATAGCAATAAATACATATCTGAAAAAACAACAACGTATTCAAAATATGTTTTCATCATTGGCAATTCAAACAATACTTATTATGAGCTCAAACTAAAACTCAAATTATAGATGTGTTAATGGACTCACAGCATGGTAAAATTAACCCATTATTGTTAACTCCAAATCAGATCAAAACAGGTCTGCAAATTATTAGAAACAATCTACTAGCTAATTTAAAAAATCCATTTCAGTCCATTACTAACACTGATATAACCAATATTTACAGCTTACTTCATGTTCAAGGAAGAGTCACACCTGAAACTATTATATTCAGAATTCAATTGCCGTTAGCTTTAAATACAGATCTCGAAACATTTCGTGTGATTTCGATACCAGTAAAGTATGAAAGTAATGGTTTTATACGATTACGGGCTTCTTCTTCATACATAATTGTTAATTTACACCGTGATTTAAATTATCCAATGGATGAGCTGGAGGCTAGAGCTTGGAACTCTGACATGAGTAAATGCGAAATCGAATTACTAAATCATAAGTCTATTGAACAGAATTGTAAAAAAGAATTATTAAGTGAATCACCACAATAGATTCAATTGTCAAACCCTAATAAATGGATATTTTCGTTCGATCGAGACATGATTATAAACATTGTATGCAACAAAGAAGTTACATCAGAAACTTTACATGGAGTTGGCATACTGATAATGGCGCAAAATTGTATTATCAAGCAGAGAGAATTAGAGATAAAAGCTCACAGATCATATTCAGTGGAGTTGCGATCTTCATTCTGGCCAACGATCAACTTAAGTACCTCTATAAATCTAACAAAATCAATGGGGTCCTTGTTGTTGCAGCGGT
Organism: Rhamphomyia laevipes; assembly: GCA_963920725.1. Lineage (NCBI taxonomy): Eukaryota > Metazoa > Arthropoda > Insecta > Diptera > Empididae > Rhamphomyia > Rhamphomyia laevipes. The sequence continues at coordinate 86,974,127 of OY987255.1, forward strand.
AGATTTTTGTTTTTTAAAAAAAAGTGGTAACTTGTGGGATTTGAACAGCGAATGTGAAGTTTGGAAACTATGTGCTCTACCCGCTAAGCCATCAGCTTCATTTGAAATTGTTGTTGAAAATGCATATATAAATTTCGGGGATTAATAATTCGCGCATGGCAAAACAAATTATTTTTGTGTGTATGTAGATTTGAACCATGGATGTCTCGATCTGTAAACCTACACGCTACCATCTGAGCTATCAAGCAGAAATTTTTCACAAGTCAAATAATGTGTTTTATTCGATTTGGGAAAAATATTTTCAGGTTTAAAATTACGAGTTTTATACAACTGTGTTTGTTTGTTTGTGTGTTTATGCGATGAGACAGATTGAACTTGTAAAAATATGATAATAAGAGAAGAGTATTCACCTTTAAAAGTTTTTATTATTATTATTGTTTTTGTTTTGCATTGTGGTTTATTAATATACATATATTCAAATAAAATGAATATAATTATTATATAATATTGCTGGATGATGATGATATGATAAGTATTTAATAGTGTTTTATACAATATTTCTTTTTGGTATATTTCAGATATAGTTTCGTTGCATTATATATATATTGTTAATAAAAGAATTTTAGTTTAGTGTACATAATGTTACTGACTACGGCAGATATAGCTGTAATTACTATTTTTTTAAATGATTATAAACCGTTCCTGTCCGCGTATCATAAGAGAAAATTAGAAATTCTTGTTGAGACATTAAATTGTTTGATTAGAAATGGTGTGAAAAAATCACAATTTGGAGAACATTATAGAAACTGTATTTCAATAACATATAAATATAAAGACGCTTTAAAAGTAATAAAAGGATTTCAAAATACTTACGAGAATTTGATAAGAAGAATTGATGAATTAAAATTGTAAACATGCTGCCATTTTTACATCCATTTACTATGATTATAGCAGGTCCTTCAGGGTGTGGTAAAACAACTTTTGTGTGTAATATATTATATCAGCATATTAATTTAATCAAACCGAACATAACCAAAATAATTTGGTGTAACCCTGAGCTGTCAGCTGTATCAAAAAACTTACATTTTAAAAATATAGAATTTTTAGCTACCATACCAGAAAAATAGCAAATGAAGATGATGACAACATACTAGTAGTATTAGATGACTTAATGCTTGAGACTTATAATAAACAAGTATGTGAATTACTTACAAAAGGTTCACATCACAAAAACTTGCCAATTATTTTATTAATACAAAATATTTTTCACCAAGGTAAATAACTGTCGTGATATATCATTAAATGCAAAATATCTGGTTTTGTTTAATAACCCCCGTGACAAATCTCAAATTATACCACTGGCACGTCAGATTTTTCCAGAAAGAACAAGACAGTTCACAAGTTCACGGCTATATTGTGTTAGACTTAACACAAAACGTTAATGAATTGTACCGTTTACGTAGTAATATATTTGAAAAAAAAATATTGTATTTGTTATTGTACCTTAAATGATTTGAATAGCAAAATTTACTGTGAAAAATATGAAACGATTGACAAGAAACCATATTACGACTGATAAAAAATCCTAATAAAAAACTACGTAATATTATTTTAAAGTCATGTGATGATGATGTTATAAAGACTTTGATTGAAATAGCAATTAATACTTTAAACGGAAATAATAAAATATCAAAACAGAATTCAACATTTTTAAAAACAAATAAAAAAGCAATAAGGTGTTTAATCAGTACTAAAATTAGTTTAAAGGCGAAACGTCGATTACTAATTCAGAAAGGTGGCTTTTTACCTGTACTATCAGGAATTATTGGAAAATTAATAGGAGATTATCAATCGAAAAATGAATAATATGCAGCGCATGATTGTTATAGGTTTTTGTAAGATTTAAAAAATTAGTAGAAAATGAAAAGAACTTAAATATTTTAAATCATAATATTGAAATTCTTTTAAATAATAAAAAGATAAATCCCACGCAAAAATGGTACTTGTTAAGACAGAATTTAATTAAATATGCTAATCAAAGATGAACAGACTTGGCGATATCCCCTCCGTTTAAAAGAAATAATGTTGATACAGAAAATGCTGGAACTCAAACAAGATTTAAATTTGCCAAAAAACAGGAAACACAATATGAGCCTAATATTAAACAGCATGAAAATTATGAAGATGATGAAGTTTTTGTCGACTTTGACCCAGTAAAAGAACAAAAACAACAAATCTCGCAATATAGAAAACAGATTAGTGATATGGAAAATTGCTTTACAGAATTTCCAATGTAAGAATGTATGACACAAATACAGGTGGTATTATTACAGTAGCATTACCAAAAAAGTCTCATACAAGACAACGATCAAATTGAAATAATTCAATTTTAACCAAAGTATTTTGTCACCTATAAATACAATACAACATGCACAAGCAAGTGGTTCATTGCTAAGAAAAAGTATTTTGTCGAGATATCCTGTAGAAAAAAATATTAAAAAAAGGAAAAGCAATACGTGGCACTCCATCGCACACACCCAAGCAATATAAACTACATGGCACCCTTCCTCTCTGGTATAACTACAAATAACTGCTAGAAAGCTATAAATAAGCGTTAAAAGGTTAAATTTACCAATTACAATTATGAATTCACGAGATAATTTCTATATTACATTATTTAGTAATGATTCAGTTAATTTTTTCCCTTATAATACTCTGTCAAGTTTTGAAAATATAGATTTAACTAAAGCCGACTGGCAAGTTGGTCTTTCGGAAATTTTTGTTAATGACTACCTACAAACTGATATATATTAAAAACAAAAATCAGCTACTATTGCGTTGGGGGTTCATTCAGTTTTAGTAGGTAGAAATAAACAACTTGTTAAAAAACGTCTGGGATTTACATTTTACCATGAAGATAATGCAAAATTTATGCACAATGATTGGAAACGAAATTTTTTACCTTTACTTATCAACAACATAACACCAGTAGGTGATTGTACACGTGCTGAAGTATTACAAAAATTTTACAATGAAGTGTTAGTTACTCTATCGAACGATGAGACCTATAATACGAGTGTATACAAACCTGTTTCAGCTGTAGATAACCTAAATTTTATACGAAGAGAGTTTTTATTTGAAATCAGGTACTGAATATACTATACCAGAATTAATAAAAGAGCTTTTTAAGCAAAAAAAAAAAATTATTGAATACAAAAAACAATACTAGATTTATTTCAACGAACGTTTAAACAAATAAAAGATGAAAAAACGGTATGTTACTAGTATATAGTGATATTATTCAGCCAGAAATTTTTGGAAATAATAATATACGAGCGTTGCGTACAATAAATATTGATAACTGTAGAAGGCAAAATAATATAGAATTTAAAAATATACAATACTTTCCATTGGAAAAGAATTTTTTTGACACTATTGCCATTAATATTTCCGATCAGTATAGCAAAAAATCGATTTTGTACCAAACTATTATCCCACAAAAATTGTATTACATTTTAAAAGATTTTAATAAAAAAAATTATATAAATAAAAACAACACATAAAGCTGTATCGTTTTACTTAAACATGCATCGTGAATACATTAAATATTATTTGTCACAAGCTGGTGGTAATATAAATGAAATAGGACCAGTTTTACAGGCTTTTCCAACAATCCAGCGAAGGCGTAGTTTATTTGTAAGTATATTTCGTTTTTTGAAACCAGCATTAACTACTAGTTTTAATTTACTCAAAGTTGAAGCATTTAAAACTGGCTCTAATATTTTGTCTGATATAGGGGCAAATCCAAAAGAAGTATTTGAAGAACAGGCTAAAGCAGTCATATAAAATTTAAGAACTCTAGCAGGAAACCAATTGCATTCAATGTATGGTAGTGGTAGAAAGAGAAAAGGAAAAGTAAAAAAAAATGCTGCGTATTCATGTTGTAAAAAACACTTAAGTGGTAGAAAGAGAAAAGTAAAAAAATAATGCAAGTAAAAAGAAGGCGTAAAACTATAAAAAAGACGTGTAAAACCAAAACTATATTCAATCAGAAGAAATAGGCGAAGTGAAGGAAAGAAAAAGTCATGCGTCCTGGATATTTTTAATTAAAAATGGTTATTGTAGAATGCATGAAGTCCGAGTTAGATATTTTCACAACACGACCAATACAGACGAGTATTTTACGAACTGATGAAGTAGTCTACAATCCATTAGCCTCATTAGACGCATCACCTTCTACAATATAATTTGTCTCACTTGGTAATGGTGATACATACAGAGATTTAGCATCAACATATATTAAATTTAAAGTTCAAATATTAAAACAAGATGGAACAAAATAGAGTTATGCCGATACAACAGGAACAGGTGATGATGAAAAGTCTATACCACAGCCTAGTGTAGTAAATAATTTGCTACATTCAATGATTAAACAAGTAAATGTAACATCAAATGGGAAAAATGTAACACTTTCTGATTCTTTTTATAATTATAAGAGTTACTATTTAATTTCCCTGATAAGCTATGGAAAAGATGATAGCACAACACATTTGGAAGGATCCGGTTGGGAGTTAGATAAACCAAATGTCTATGATATTAATAACAACGGTTACAAAATAAGAAACAGTACAAAAACTATTTTAATATTGAGCTAATGGAAAAATTACATGTGGATTTTTTAAACACACCTACTTTGCTTTTAAACAATGTTGATGTGAGAATTTCGTTAACCCTGGAAAAACCAGAATTTCATTTATTTTGCGCTGATACGGATAAAAGCCATTTAAAAATTCATGAATCAACACTATGAAACATGTTACAGTTAACCCTAATATTTTATTAGCTCACAATACTATTCTTGCAAAAGCTAATGCAAAATATCATTACAAAAGAGGAGAATGAAAAACATTTACAATACCAGCAAATACTTCAAACATTTCATTGGATAATGTATTTATTGGTCAGCCGCCTAATACTTTATTATTTTGTATGGTATATAATGAAAACTTTAATGGAAAACGATTAAAAAATCCATATCATTTTGATCACAATAATTTATCACAATTTCAATTATATGTAAACGGTGTAAAAGTACTCTATTCACCAATTGAAACAAATTTATCTGAGAGTTTCTGTAATACGAGAGCATATTAAACATTATTCAAAGGTACAGGAATACATCATTCTGATAGAGGTCATCAGATCACAAGAGAATATTTTTCAAAAGGCTACACAGTATTAGCTTTTGATTTATCACCTGACGGATCAGGTAACGAAACATGTCAAAACTTGTTAAATAAGGTATAGTAAGAATTGAAGCAAAACTAACTTCGTCACTAGCGTCAACATTAACATGTATTGTTTATGGTGAGTTTGATGCGTCATTGGAAATTGACAGGAATCGAAATGTGTACACAAATTTATAAATAGCTGCACAAACTAAATTAATTTTATTACACAACAGGCGACCGTAAAAGGTGGTAGAACATTAAAATGATTAATAATAATAAGAAATTACAATCTTATGCCTCAGTGGACATATCATTTGTATGTGATAAATTAATTACTTTCGGACATAAGATAAGTATTGCAGGAATTCAAGAATCAAATAAAATAGCGCATTACGAATACAATTTTTTATATCCAACATCTAAAATAAATGTAGAAAAAGAAAGTTTAACCTCAAATGGGAATTTATATAACGAGAATATAACACAGACTTTAAATAAAAAATAAACAAGTTTGATGTAGTGTTAGTTAACAGTAAAAATAAAAAAGATTTTTTAGTCCATTATGTGAAGTGCAACTCAAGAATTTACGATTTTCAAACTTAACAGAGCAACATGAATACGCAGCAGATTGCAAAAATTCTTCGGAAGAATAAATACACAAAAACTTGTTTTAGGGGCGTGTATGCTTTTAATCGTATACCAAAACAAATAAAAAAGAAACCATTTTGTATTGTTGTTAATTCAGATCCAAACACAAAACCTGGATAACATTGCTTTGTTTTAAATTTTCCCAAAGCGGAATGTGTCGAATATTTTGATTCTTATGGAAATCAAACAATAAAAACAAATATCATAACAAAAATCAATCAGAATTCTAAGCAGAAATGTTTTATAAGAAACTCAAAACGTTTACAAGCTGACTTTTAAACTGTATGTGGACAATATTGCAGTGTTTATATATATTATGGGTTCCGAGGTATTTCAATAAAGAAATTTTTAAGCAACTTCAGTTCCACTGATTTCAACAACAATAATAAAATTATTTTAAAAATGTTTCGTAAAATATTTTTAGTTTAAGTAACAAATCTGTAATTTTTAATGGACAAATAAAAATATAAATAAAATCCGAATATTGTTTTCTTATTCATTTATTACATTTTCAGCACATAGTAAAGGTATTTCTACAAAAAGTTTTGAAAAATTAAATAAAATATTAAATTTTGGTAAAAAAAATGTTCTCTTGTTAATTTTTTAATGTTATAAATTTCACAATTTTTAAAATATTTTAATACATAATCTTTTACAAATATTTCATTTATATAATTAAAATATGGATGACTGGTTATAAAATCCCTGATGTCATTGACCTGCCACCATTCGTCGCTGTTTAACAAAAATGTCAAATTATCAATTTCGTCATCATTGCGTATATTAAGTATAAACATATTCCAAAGCCTATAACTAAAAATCATTGGAGCTTTATCAAACTTCAAAGTTACCACTACTGATTTTAACGTACTCGGTTGAAATCAAGATGAAATTTTTGCTGTTTGCTCTTTGTTCAGAAAATAATGATATGCAAGAAGCAAATTTCCAGCATCTTTGGAGATATGTGCTTCCATTTTGACAATACAATTTAAACTAAACAAAAATAGGTTTTAAGAAATTAAACAAACAATAATTTTTTCCTTAAAAATCAATTTTATTATATTTCAACATATACATGTAAATATTAAAACAATTTTGGGTAGCGTAGCTTTTAATAATTTGTTGTTCTGCGGAGTGAACCATGCAAAATAGGTATAGTAAAATTTAGATCTACAATTGTAGTTGTATTTGGTAAATATTAATGAAGTACATATATCTTTCTTATGTTTTCCTTTTACAAAAATGGTATATGGCTCCAGATTTTTGAATGTAAATGGTAAACTGTTATATTCTAAAACACCGCTTTCCCATTCTCGACCATGTATATTTTTCCTATTGTAGTCATTTTGTTGTAGAATTTCATATTTCAGTTCCTGTTTAGGATATGGTGGTTTAAATAAATAAAGCACAGATAATAGAGATCCTTGTTTTAGTGTAGCCATTTCTTTTATAAAATATTGTTTTCCATTACCAATTACAAATTGAAAATCAACAAAAATTATTGTTTTAGCCTTGTTAAAAAACAACTTTGTACTTTGACTAATGTTATAAAACTAAGAATATTTAGTTTTTAAGTTAGTTGTAAGGCGACAGCATGAGTAAAAAGTTAATTGTAAATGAGTTGCATAAGTCTGCAAGAAAAAAAAAATAAAAGACGTCAAGTTTAACAGAAATGACTTAATGATACGTGGCAGATTGACATAGTGGAAATGATTCCATTTGCAAAATTCAACAAAGGGTACAAATACCTCCTTACAGTTATTGATATTTTTTCCAAATAAGCTTATGCAGAACCAGTTAAATCAAAAAGCGGAATAGATGTTATGAATGCCATGAAAAATATTTTTAAGAAAAGTCAACAGACACCAAAAAATATTCATTCTGATCCAGGAAAAGAATTTTTTAATAGTAATTTTAAAAGCTTAATGAAAAATTTTGAAATTAATCACTACCACACTTACACAAAATTAAAAGCATCAATTTGTGACCGTTTTAATAGAACTTTAAAAAATAAAATGTGGAAAGAATTTAGTTTACAAGGCAATTATAATTGCATTTTATTTTTAGATGATTTAATAAATAAAAACAATCATACTAAACATCGCACTATAAAACTGAAACCATATAAAGTAACAAAGAAAAACGAAAAATATATAATGACAATTATAAAGTTAACGATTTTGTACGTATTACTAAAAATAAAGGAATTTTTCAATAAGGATATGGACCAAATTGGTCGAGTGAAGTTTTTAAAATATCAAAAGTTAATTCAACAAACCCCGTAACATATTCTTTAGTTGATTATAAAGATCATTCAATAATCGGTGGTTTTTACGAGCTTGAATTGCAAAAAACAAAACATCCGGACGAATATCTTGTTAAAAAAGTTATCCGACAGCAAGGTAATAAAGTATTTGTCAAATGGTTGGGTTTTGACACTACACACAATTCATGGATTGACAAAAAAGATATTTTATAACTATTAAAAAGTAAAATAATTACATCATTAATATGTTAATTTTCATTATTTTAAAAATATTAAATATTTTAAAAATATTTGTTACTTTATATGCTTAGACGAAATAATAATCTGATTGAGAATCTCACTCCTTCAGTTGAAGTTGAAAGAATTAAAATGATTGTGGAATGTTTTGGGGAACGCGTTTTTAGTATAGAAAAAAAAGTTGAGTTGTTGTCAAATAACGTTTTTGATTGTATGGCACAAATCAATAGGGATATTGATGCCAACACACGGTCTATTAAAGGTAACGGCTTTGATAATTCTAAACAGTTCACTAAAACCGTTAACTTGCTTAATAATATTGACTCCTCCTTGCAGGATGTTGTCAATAAGAAAATTTTAGAACTGGAATCAAAACTTTCAAAAACAACAGCGGATATCAAACAAATTAACGAAACTTTGTCAACTAACAAGGTTAGCTTCTCTAATTTTGAAGATAAATTTTGTCAAGGGTCCGTTGAACTTTCGCGATCGATTGCTGCTAAACAATTTCGATTGCCTTAGTTCAATATGCGAAAAAAACCTCATAAATATTTCTTCTGGGTTGTCAAGTTTCAACAAAACCATTCCCACGGAAAGTATCGTTGATCCACTGCGCGTGACGGTCGAACTCTCAGCGGTTGAGAACCCATTAATTAGGGCCGCACCTAGAAATAAGTCAATTTTTGTATCTCGGCTTAATATTTCAACCTCAAATTCGGATGTTCTTAACTTTATTAAATCTAAGCTCATTGCGGTAAATATAACTGAGGATCTCAACTTAATAAAGGTTAAAAATATTTCGAATTCTAATCGAATAGTTGCTTCATTCAAAATTTGTGTGCCTGAAGCTATGTTTCATGTATTGATGTTACCCAATACCTGGCCGACCAACACCTTCGTGCAGGAATTTGTTGAAAAGCAGAAAACTAGGGTAGCCGTTAATTTAAATTCAGTTCCAAAAAACTAAAGTGCTTGTCCCTTTACTATCAAAATGTAAGGGGACTTCGTACCAAAGTTCGCGACGCATATTTAAAAACAAGAACTTTCTTATGATGTTTTTGTGCTAACGGAGACCAATTTGAACGCTAGTTTTAATAATAATGAAATTTTTACTTCTGACTTTAATGTTTTTCGAAAAGATTGTTTAATTGATGGTCCAGATTCTTCTGGTCGCGGTGTTCTTATAGCAGTACGCATGGATTATGACTGTTCGTTTTTTAGCATTCCTAATACCGAAAATATTGAATTAATTTGTGTCAAAATTAATCTTGGTAAGTGCTCTATTTATATTCTATTCTGCTATATACGCCCATGTAGTCCGATCGAGACATACCAACTTCTCATCGACGCAGTTGATTTCGTGTCCAATACCATGGCTACGGTTGACGATATGTTGGTCTTGGGTGATTTAAATCTACCTGATCTGTTATGGTTGCGGTCAGATGACGATTCTCACTTTGTTGCTGTAAATGCAACTACCCAAAAGGAAATCTTATTTACTGATAATCTCTCTGACAACGGTCTCTGTCAGATCAGTGATATTAAAAATAATCTAAACAGGCAACTCGATCTTATTTTCTCTACTAATAATGTAAATTGCATTGTAGTGGAAAGTAGCTTCACTCTCTCCACTATTGATCCATATCACCCTCCTTTAGCTTTAACTTTTTCGTACGAAAACGGTATTAATAACGTAGATTCTGAAAAAACTTATTCTTTTAACTTCCATAAAGCTGATTTTGATAAACTTAATCATTTACTTTTTAATTTAAATTTTGATGAAATTTTTAATAACCTAGACAATAACATTGATTTATTAACTGCAAACTTTTGCTCTTTTCGAATGTTTCGTTATAACACCACCATGGTATAATAAGGAACTTCGCTCAATCCGTAATCGTAGAAACAAATTATGGCAAAAAAATTTAAAGTCTAAAACAGACTCCTACTACATTGAGTATCTTCGCGTTTACGTAGAATTCTCGGATTTATCTCAACTATTATATGATGAATATTTGAATAAAATGCAAACGGAGATTCTATCAAATCCTAAAACTTTTTGGCAATTTATCAATTTTAAAAACAAATCAGATGGTTATCCTTCTACATTAAAGTATTTAGATAACTCATCTAATGAATCTAAGATAATCAAATCACTAATATGTTTGCTAACTTTTTCAGTCAAGCTTTTAACGACAACCAATTTCAGCCTGATGAAAATTATTTTTCGTACTTAAATAATTGCAACCAAACTAATATGTATCGGTTCTTTTAATATTAACTATAATGATGTTGTTGGTAAGATTCAACACCTTAAACATGATTACTCATCCGGTCCCGATGGTTTGCCTGCTATAGTTTTAAAAAAATGCTGTAACTCATTGGCGTACCCGTTAACATTTCTCTTTCAAATATCACTTTCTGAAGAAATATTTCCCGCTTTGTGGAAGGATTCTTTCATAATTCCGATACACAAAACGGATATTTCGAGTTATAGGCCAATCGCAAAGTTATCTAGTATTCCAAAACTGTTTGAAAGTATAATTTACGATTCTTTATATTTTCATTGCAAATCGTTGTTTTCTTCAAAGCAGCATGGGTTTCTTAAAGGTAGATCCACCACTACGAATCTAACTGATTTTGTTTCTAATACTTTAATCAATATGGAAAAACGGAAATAAATTGACATAATCACCACAGATTTCTCCAAAGCGTTTGATAAGATTTCACACAAATTAATTTTGTTCAAACTTAAGGCCCTAGGTGATCCTTCGGCGATCATTCGCTGGCTATAATCATATCTAAGTGATCGTCAATACCGTGTTTTATTTAGGTCCTCTACTTCTGAGCCTTTTATTGCAAAATCCGGTGTTCCACAGGGCAGCAATCTTGGCCCTCTGATTTTTGAATTGGCAATAAATGATGTTGATTATATTATAGTTGATTCGAATGTTTCAGTATACGCCGATGATATGAAAATATGCAGAGAAATTTTATCCAATCCTGATTGTAATATTCTTTAAAATGACCTAAACAAATTTGCTAATTGGTGTGGTAAAAACCACTTAATGTAAGCAAATGTCAGACAATTACATATTCTCGTAAACGTTCTCGTTCCTTTTCACGGGATGACTTCATCAATCATGAGATCGTTTGTCGAGTTCCGACCCTTCGGGATTTAGGTGTTATCTGCGATGGTGAGCTTAATTTCAGATCCCACTACGATAGTATTGTAAATAGGGCTAACTCAGCGCTAGGTTTTGTAAAGCGGTGGTCCAAGGAATTCCGAGACCCGTATGTCACAAAATCCTTTTACAAAATCCCTTTACAAGACCTCTGCTTGAATATGCTAGTCAAGTATGGTCACCATATCATGCAGTTCATATTAATCGAATCGAAGCAGTTCAGCGTAGATTTGTCCGTTTTGCTTTACGGGGCCTACACTGGGTAGATACTTACAATTTATTCCCATACCGCGGTCGTCTTAAGCTCATCAACATGCAATCCCTTGAAAAACGTCGTGAAGTCGCTGTCATTTTATTTGTGCAACAGGTCATTTCGGGATTAATAGAGTGCCCAGCATTCTTAGATAACATTAATATAAACGTCAAGCGCGCTCTCTAAGATCTATCCCTCTTTTTCGATTAAATAATCATCGCACGGACTATGGTTATAATGAGCCGTTCACAAGAATGCTACGTGAAGTTAATGCTATTGCAAACCACTTCGATTATAACTGTAGCAAGCTCACTCTGAAAAGATTGTTGTATAGTTACACGTAAATGCGAGCCTAGTGTATCTTTATTATGTCAGTTGAATGACTCCAGCATATTGACTAATTTCTAAAAATTAGCATGCTTTCGTTTTATTTGATTTTTAATTTTAATATTATTTTTTTCATTTTTATGAACTCGAATCGAATTTCCAGGTGCCTGTGGGGTTTACCATTCTTTCAAGAACAGCTAAACCTGCGGTTGCCTGGTTATTCTGTTTCTTTTTTATATTTTTTTTGCGACAATTGCATTTTGCATGATTTCACTAATATTTTTTTAATATTAAATTATACACCTATCCCCCGATTTACACGGAAGATTGGTTCCTCAGAAAACCGTGTAATTCGAAATTTTTGTTTTTAATATGAAAAACCGTGTAAATCGAAAAAACGATCAAATGTGTATAATTTAGATATTTATTTACACAGAAATTAAAAATGATTCATTTAGGTATTTAATGGTAAATGAAAAAATCATTTGTTAAAACGGAAATTAAAAATGAATATTAAAACATCATAAACCAATTAAACGTTTACACCGAATTTATAAAAGTGGTTCAAAAATTATGATTTATTACTTACGCTTATATGTATGTAAGTAATTATTCCAAATTTCAAAATTGTAATAAAAATAATTTTTTAACACTACTGATTGTGTAAATAAACTAATATTTAATTAGTTTGAAAAAGTATTTTGAAAAATTATAAGAAAAAAACTCAACGATTTGCACGCTTTTGCGTCCGACCATAGACTGAACTAATTATGTAATATGAAAGCTATTGTGAAATGTTAACTCAATGTATATGCTGCATTTTTGGGAATTCTCCGTTTTTGTTATTTTTTATAGTCATGTCACAATATATAAATTTTGTTACCGTTTTTTTACCATTTTTTTTTTTTTTTTTAAACCGTGTAAAAGTGAAACCGTGTAAAAAAAGTACCGTGTAAATCGGGGGATAGGTGTATTGTTATATTTTTAAATTATGCTTTTGTAAATATATTTTTTTTTGGACGTAAAATTGAATTGGCAGGTGACGGCGGAGGGAAGTAGTATCATTCTTTTCAGAACGAGAAGCCCAATGCAAGTGGTAGCTGGTCAACTCAATTCCAATTTTGAATATTTTCTTATTTTTTCAATATATTTTAACTTTTCTATTAATATATTTTATTTTTTATTTTTTTATATTTTTGTATACTATATTGAATTGCCAGGTGACGGCGGAGGGAAGTAGTATCGTTCTTTTAAGAAGGAGAAGTCCAATACAAGTGGTAACTTGTCAATTCAATGTTTGTTTTAAAATGTTTCTGAACGTTATTTTCACTGCTTGTATTAAGCAGTAGGTATCTAATATTTACTAATATTTGTTTGTTTTCGGTGTTGGAAACATCAGAGCTTAATCCACTGCGGATAGTAAATATTTTCTCAGCATGTGGAGAAACTGCAAGAATATAGACGAAAGATATACTTTTATTTATGTTTTAATTGTGTTTTTCACTTTTGGTTTATACTAACATATATGTTCTATATGCTTATGTTCGCTGATCCGACACGTTATCGGTCTCCCTCGTGGGGGCCCATCTTCTTGATTACGGGTAGATGTGGGCTTACGTTGGAGATGGAAAAATGGATATGGATTAGATACTCAATTACTCAACTTTTTTATATTGTGATACTGATATTGATCATTAGAACAAAAAAATGTTTGCAACTTTGTATGATAGAAAAGATTTTTATAATTTTGCATGGATATAAGAACACCAATTTATGATTATTTTATTCATAATAAATATGTTAAAACTAAAATAATCACTTCATTTATATGTTAATTTCATTATTTTAAAAATATTGTGATATTCATATTCCTCATTAGAACAAAAAAAAAATGTTGCAATTAATGGATATTAATTTTACGCATTTGTATGATAAAAAAAGATTTTTATTATTTTTCAAGGGATATAATAATTATTTAAATTTTTAATAATTTTGCATTGGTATAAAAAATTATTGAATTAATAATATATAAGCAACAATTTATAAGATTTTGATCGGCAGTTTCTTACACAGGAGCAAGTAGAAAGCAATTCCTTGAACAACAACGTAGTGAACAGGATAGTTTACGAGGACCAGCAAGACTCTTAATGAGAAACAGCCAGTTAAAAGAGCAGAGAGATTACGCCACTTATGAAGCGCTTCTAATTGTTGACATTGGACACAATGTAAAGGTCGATTATGATTGCGAATTGGCCTGATTGGATGAAAATCTAAAGGACAACCAAAAATGTATCATCCTAAATAAATCGTGGATAGACTGCATGAGGACTCTATTGAGTGATTTTCGCGAATTGTACTCTACACAGACTAACATTGACTTCTCCTATATAGCACATCTGCATCTTAAAATTAAAGAACGGCTGCGAAATATTGGCGAATAGAGAAGCGAGGATTATGTGCTAAATCAGGCTGAATCTGTTATATATTTTTAAGATTTCAATTATAAAAAAAATATTTAACAATAATATTAAAATAAAAGATTATTTAAATTATTTAAGTTATTTTATTTATCTTGCAAACATAAATAATTTAATATTATTACGAGTAGTATGAAATACTATGAAGTCTGGTGATAGGTTGGACGGTCGAAAAAAAAAGTTCTCTGAAAAAAAATTTCTAGGCGTTTCCGAGGTCGGGGAGCCCGAAAATCCAAAAAAAGTGGGAGACGCGTATGCGTGCGCTTTTCATGTGCGCAGCAACATCTCCTAGAACCGCTTGTCAGATTTTAATCAAATTTGGCACACAGGCTCTAACAGACTTCACCCCGGTGCTTTTACAAGATGAGGTCGATACTTTAAGTGGGACCATGTCAGATTTTTCCATTTATGTGGGAACCTATGGTTTTTTGTTCTGCGGAAAAATGTAAAAAAAAATTCATGTCTCAGATTTGGATGAAATTTGGCACGTAGGTTGGTATCATGATTGTGCACAAGCCTACCTAGATTGAGGTCTGTAACTTCAGGGGGTCTATGGTAAAATTTACGATTAAAATGTCTTACGCACTAGACTATATAGTAATTATTATCTAATTAGCATAAATTTTGATACATATGATAGTTTCCGTATGTATTTGGCGCCTATAAAATTTAAAGTCGATAGTTCAACGCTCTATATCATACAGTAATTTTCACCCAATTTCAATGATATTGCATACACAGTTTCATTTAGTTATTTAGTTGATACTTCATAAATTGTAACGACAGTGGTCTTTCGGCCCCGCTTCGGGCCTATGACTGGAAGTAGAGTTTGTAAAAGAGTTTGTTGATGATGCTAGAGGAAATCAAATAAAAGAATTAAATTAGCATCTTAAGCTCAATCATAATTTTCATTAAACTAATCTATTTTTTACCATGTTTAATTGGTCAAAACCAAAAAAAAAAAATTTAATTGATATTATAATTTCACAAAAAAAATTCAATACTCAAATTGTCAAATAGAACAAAATCTACAAATATGTTTCTATGTAATTTAATTAATAAACCAAAAAAAAAAATGTATGACCTAAAGCAATTAATAAATTTAAATATTTTAGATTTTTACAATTTTCATTATAAAATGTGGAGATCTCGCTGTATTTTTTTTTTCTTTTTACAATATGTTTATTTGATTTATATTAATATAAAAAAATTATATATTTAAAAAAATTATTTAATAATATAAAAAAAAATTAGTTAATCAATATATCGACCCGTCCAAACAACAAGTTTGTAACTTAAGTAATCAACTTTAATAAGGACAGTGAAATTCGGATTCAGCGCACTTGGTTCCATCTTGTGACAATTGAGAAAGTTATTGCATGCACAAATTTATGGTAAATTTTTTTTAAATTTAAGTTGCAACCTTTTTCATGGGATATAGAGTTTGTAATGCAAAATGTAACTAGAGTTACAAAGTTTTAACACATTTTAGGCTTTAAAGTTGTAGTTGTATGTCATACTTGCAAACTTATTGCTCGACTTAATATAATGTAATATTTTGTAAACTCAGTTACACACATTTTTTGTTTCACAGCATCAAGTAATAAGTTTGTAGCTCACGATACAACTGGTGTCATGTAAATATGTGCGGCTAAACGTCTCAATATTGAGTTACAAACCAACTGTAGTAAATTTACTCCAAATTAAAACTGTAATACTAAAATTTTACATTTGTCTGAAATTAAATCGATAATATTAAATTATGATTCAAATCAGTAAATAGTTATTCATTTTTCACAAAAACCCCTGTTTAGCTTACTTTTTTAGTTAAGTTTTTACAGAGCAAAAACAGTAAAACGCTATTTCTGCAAAATGACTATTTTCAAGTTACAGACATGTTGTTTGGACGGGTCGATATTAATATATAAAAATATTTAATAATATATAAAAATATTTAATAATAATAAAAAAGTTATTTAAACATTATATAAAAAATATTATCTTGGATGTTCTATTGTTGAATGTTTTTTTGCAACGAAGTAATCAGGGTGACCATCTGTGCTGAATATGTTGATTGCTGATTGCGTTATCAAATAATTAGGAATTTTAACGATTTTTTATTTTTTTGTTTTTTTATTATTAATATTTCGTTATATTTATTTTACTTTAAACATGTTAATTAATTATTTAAGAGTTTTAATATAAATTTAATATATATATAGTTCAGCAAAGTTGTAATTTATTTGATTTTACTGATAACGTATTTTATTCTAGAATGTATATCAGTTATTTAAATTATTTAATAATTTAACTTTATTTTTAATGTCACTTTATTGGCTCACGCGGTCCATGCACACACACCATAATCACAATAATTTTTAATGTCACTACTAATAATTTATATTATTTTAATTGAACTTCCTGAGGTAAATCAGTTTTTTTTTTAATTTAAATTTATTTTCAATTTTCAGTTCGACACAAATTTAATAAAATTCATATATTTTTATAAATGATTTTATTTTATTATAGATTCGGTTGAACGACACTTTCTATTAATTTATTAAATACAATTCATTTCACAAAAGTGTTCAATTATTCACTGTCAAATTTTTATTTAGTTATTTAATTATTTTTATACCGAATTTTAAATAGTCATAGTATATCACGAAATTCACATAAATTAATCGCCATTTTTATAATTTTTTTTTAATAATTTTTCCACTTGGATACCGAATTCCAGAAAGATTTATAATTCAAAAGTTAATTTTTTTTTATTACCAATTTTTTTTTTTTTTTAATATATCTTATATATATCAAGGCAATTCACTTGTAATATTTTAATACACGATAACCAAAATCATCGTAATTTAAATGCATATATAAAAAAAATATTGCCACGCCACTGAACTAAATTTTATTATTTAATAATTTTTTTTTTTTTGTATTTATGGAAGTGAAATTTTTCACTTTACCATATCGATATTTTTTTATATTATTTAAAAGTTATCATTAATTTATTTGAACATTATAGTATAAAAAATCAAAATTTTTATTTTACCGAAACTGTGACATTCGTTTTAAAAATTATAAAATTTTCCGATTCACCACAAAAAAACGACATTAAAATTTTACATTATTTTTTTATTTTAATATTTCCGCCAGAAAATAAATCAACTGCACTCGTTCAAATCTAACTGATTACTCTCATTTTTCTTTTCGCAAAATTCTTATTTATGACTAGACAAACAAAAAAAAAATCAATTTCAAGGTTGTGTAATTGTTGTTGTGTTGTCTATTGTTTTAATATATGCAGCTGGTCATCGCCTGATTTTTTTGGAGTTTTTTTATTGGTTGTATTTTTACATTTTGCAAACAAAAGAAAATATATAAAGCAACTAGAAAAATTAAATGTAACAAAAAAAAATTTGTCAAACGTTTTTTTTCTTCTCTTCTTATTTTATTATTTTTTTCAGATTTTAGATTTTTAGGCAAATCCAAATTTTGGGCAAAACCAAATAAACAGGGATACCATTGCAGGACAGTTTTGACAGTGAGCTATGTAAAAACGACTAAACTGAAAAAGGTAGTCAACAAAATCAAAATTGCAAAAATACCTAAGTTGTAAAAAAACAAAAATAAGAATCATAAATGAATTGCAGTAAAATTTAATTTTAAAGACCAAGATCCTTAGCATGAAAGTTTAAAGTTACCAACATTTTTTCCGTTCATATCTTCAACTACATATATAGATTAACCCAATATTTTAGTGATTCTGGCTTTGACCAATTTAGGAGCTAGTTTAGCATTATAGCCATCAGATGCTTTACTTAACGTAAAATTACGCCGGAAAATTTCTTGACCTGGCACAAACTGAATATCTTTACCCCGTAAATTAATATTTTTCGTGTTACGATTAAAAGCTTTACGAATATTTTCTTGGGCGATTTGTCGAATTATTTGTAATTGGTCGTGTCGATCAACTGAATCTTCACCTTCTTTAAGATGATTTAATTTACGCAATAGATTGTAATTTGAAGCGTGATTAATCATATGTTGGCCAAACAACAAATAATAAGGGGAACACCCGTACCGGGATTTAGCTAATCAAATTTTGGGAGGAGAGTTGTTAGAGAGTGCGAAAATAGAGAAAAACGATTTTGCTAACATTTTTTCCCATTCCCACTCCCAAAATTTACTCGACAATGTTTTTCTTGTCGAGAAATTTTGGGACTGGGAATTAATATACATTTGATATAGAATTGTAAATTAAAAAATTACATTATAAAATTACAATGGATACCATCGCACGTAGGATTATACATGAATGAAATGGCTGATCTGTTCGCTAAAAAATGAGCAAACTTACCTACCAGAAACAAACAATTTACATCGATCCAAGCTAGAATAAAACAAATAAAAACATACTCCAATAATATCGCCAAAATGGAACTAACAAATGAATTAAAAAACAAAAAATATGAAAACATCGCACTAGATTACAACAACATCAGCCAGCGTAGCCGGAGAGAAGCAGTAGCACTTTTTAGAATCAAAACAGGACACATCTGTCTAGCAGATCAACTGCAAAAAATAAACATACTACCTTCAGACACTTGCAACTTATGTAACATGGGTGTAACACAAAATGCAGATCATCTTTTACAGTGCCCAGCACTAGAAGCAGAAAGACAGCGTTGCAATGACATCAGTTTTTTATACTGGGTGTCCCGGGGCAAAATGACATATATCATAAAGCCTCTCCATTAGTCAACAACAACAACAACATATAGAATTGTAAGAAGAGTTTGTCTATTTAGACCAAAATAATTATATAATGAATAAAGATCAAATACCAATTATATACCATGTAAATAGAAATTCATCAAAAAAAAGAATATTATATAATAAGGAAATAAATGTTCAAAATAATTTAAATATAATAATATTTGCTATTTATCAAAAGAGAAGGGATATGAAGGAGCAATTTATTGGTCGTTATAATAAAAAACATTATAAAAAATATTTAAAGTATATTATAATATTAAGTTATGTAAATAAAAGTTTTAGGTTTGTAGATTTAAGTTCTGTAAATAGTAGTTTTAGACATAGTTTAAGTTTTAGATTTAAGAAAAATAAAAAAAAAAACAGAAAGTTTTGGTTTTAAAAAAAAAATCCAAAACATAAAAATATGTAATCATATTAAAAATAAATAAATAATAATAATTTTAATTATAAAAAAAATAAATAATTTTTTTAGTTGTCAAATTTTCTCTTTCAAGTTTCGAAATTTACTTTCGAAACAACTTTTCTCCCATTTTTAGCAAAATCGTTTTTTCTCGATTAGGGAGTTTCAGTTTGGGAGAAGAAATTTAAATGGGAGTAACTCCCAAGAATAGCTAAATCCCGGTACCGATTGATTGATTTAACGAATTTTTCAACGAACAGCTAATACTACTTAAGTTAACATCCCATTTACTATGATCACCAATTACATAAGCTCGAATACCGGCGATTATAGATCGGTTAGCACGCTCGGAAGCATTGGATTGAGGTGAATATATAGATGTATAGGTGTGATTAATACCATAATTACCCAAGAGAGAATTGAACATTACTGACGTAAACTGTGAACCATTATCGGTGACAATTGTTTCTGGTACACCATACACATAAAATATTTCTTCTTCGACAAATTTACAAATAGGATTTGAAGTAATCTTCTTCAAAGGTTTAAGCCAATGAAATTTAGAAAAATGATCGAGAAAAATTAGGATAGCAATATTACCATTTTTGGTTCTTGGATACGGACCAATAATATCCATGTACAATCTTTGAAAGGGACGATCTGAAGTTAATTGATTACCCATTAATGGACGTAAGGTTGGATTTGGAGCTTTAATTTGCTTACACAAATCACAGTTCTGAATAAAATCACGGACATGAATCACCATACGCGGCCAGTAAAAATTTCTACGTATCCTATCTAAAGTTTTAGCTATACCTCAATGTGAAGCTAAGGGTGGATTATGACATTATGAGCTCTTTCAATTACTGAACTAGTAAGTTGACTGGGTACCCATAACTTCCAAGCCCTTTTTTCTTGAAAATTATCTCCCGTAAAATGTTCAACACGCTTATAAATATAATTATCAACAATTTTCACGTCTGGATATTTATTTTGATTTTGTTCAATCAACGATTTTAATTTAGAATAATCATCCGCCAAAAATGCATCGGATTTTAAATCAATTTCAGGACCTACAATATCGAGTTCAGTAATTACTTTAGTTGTATCTATTACTAGCGTCACATTGAAGGACAAACGGACGAGTAAAATCAGGATTCACTAAGAAAGGTGCACATATAAGAGATTTTTTAATTTTTCGAAAGGCTTCATCTACTTCTTCAGTCCATTCAAATTTTGATCGTCCCTTTCTTAGCAAGTCAGTGATTGGAGTAGATAAGGTAGCGTAATCTTCAAGAAACCTACGATAATATCCGGCCATTCCGAAGAAACGTCGAACTTGGCGAACAGATTTTGGTGGTGGATAATCTGCTATCGCGCCTACTTTATCAGAATCCGTTCGAATATCGCCATTACCTACTACAAACCCTAAATACTTTACTTCCCTCATACAAAATTTGCTTTTCTCGACGTTTATCGTTAACCCAGCTCTACGAAGTTGTTCAGCAACTTGATACAAAAGGTTTATATGATCTTCAAAAGTTTCTGAAATTAACAATAAATCGTCTAAATACACAAATATTTCTTTTTTCATGTGAGGAGATATTACTAGATCCATCAACCATCAACCTACACATTGTTTGGGATGCATTACACAATCCGAAGGGCATTACCTTGAATTGGTAAAGAGGCCTACCCGGTATCGAAAAAGCAGTTTTTTCTCTTGATTTGGAATCTAAAGGAATTTGTGTTGGATTATTTTACACTTCTCGTAAAATAATACTTGAACTTGGGTTGTCCCTCTTTCTCTTGTTTGTGCAGCAAATGTTCCTGTTTCACTAAGTCTACGATGAATAGAAATAAATGTTCTAGCGTTAGGCTGCCTCATATTGGGATATTGTACGGCGTATTCTCGTACGGATGCTGCAGCATTTCCATTACAATATCCGTAAATAAAATGCAATGCGGCTTATTCTTGATTACTGTATTCTGCCATTTGTGAAACTGAGTAAACCTAGTACTTCAAAAACTAAATTAAAAATTATTTTCAAAAACGCATTATATACTATTATATCATAGTGCAGTCTTGAATTGTTTTTACCTTAATAATCTCCAAATATTAATTGTTAATAAAAGGGCTTAGCTCAGCAACTAAATTTCCACCTTATTTACGAGGTAATACTTGAAATTAATGTATTGATTTATTACCGGCTTTCGCTTTCATGTCAACTAATTACTATTATTCATTTATTCCGTAAATAAAATGCAATTTGTACCTGCAGGTACATTTTGACCTATAACTTTTTTTGTACGTCAGGTACAGCTTTCAAACCTGCAACTTTTTGATAGAGTATAAAATGGCGATTAATTTAAAATTTAAAAAAATATTTTATTACGTAACTTTTTTGAGAATTTTGATTTTACTAAAAAAAAAATCCAACTTTAAGATACTAAATTTGCATCTTGGCAACACTAAATATCATCAAATGGTACATCAAAATAAATCTACGACAATTACCTGTCAAATAAAAAAAAAACTTATGAATCTTGATTAAATAGTTTGCGAAATTTTGCCATTTATGTACAACTATAAAAAAAAAATTAATAAAAATTAATCACCCTGTATCTCGGTAACGGTACATTTTAGAGGCCTCCCGAAATTAACGTACACGAAGCGCGGGCACCCTCTATAAATAAATACCAGTCAAAAAATAAAATAAATATCAATACATCAAAAGGAGTGAACCGGTTAAGACCTAAAACAGGTGGACAGCTTAAAAAATCCGTGACAACAGCAAATAAATTTTTTCTAAAGTCTCTTGGATTAAAATTAAAATTAGTGAAATATTAAATATTTCCCAAAGCATTAACATAATGAGAGTATTTCAAAAATTGAATATCATACTTGTTCACCATTTCAACAATCTTTTAAAAACAATTATGTCATATAAATATTAATTCAACATCAAAATCTTAATATTTTACCAAATGAAAGTACCCTGTATATTGAAGGAACACTTCAAAAACCGCTTGCTTTCAAAAACTGCTCAATTTGTTAATAACGTATCTGCATATGTATTTGATGAGATTCGTTATGAAATAAATGGTGTTGAAATTGATAGGACTCGAAAACTCGGATGTTCATCAACATTGAAAAACTACATTTCCTTTAATGCAGATGAAAGTAAAATGGCATTCAATGCCGGATGGGATACTTCGAGCAGTAGTTTGTTACATATAGGATATTTTAATTTTTGTGTACCATTTAAATTGTTATTAGGATTTGCTGAAGATTATAAAATGATACTGGTTAATGCTAAACATGAACTTATTATTACCAGATCTAGAAATGATGATAATGCAATTGTAAACTATCATTATTAAAATTTATTGATAAAGGTATACCAATTAAAATGAGCTTGTAGCAGATAGTTCAAAATTATCTTTATTAAAATTTATTGAGAAAGGTATACAAATTAAAATGAGCTTTCGTAGTTGGGATATGTATGAATACCCAATTTTACCTCAGACCAGAAGCTATGTATGGACTGTAGAAACTACAAGTCAAATTGAAAAACCTCGCTATGTAATTTTCGCATTGTAAACATATAGACAAAACAATTTGATGACAGATGTGAGCTACTTTGATCATTGCAACATTACAGATTTCAAAGTGTTTTTGAATTATGAAGTTTTTCCATATGATAATTTAAACAATCTTGTATGATATGTTTGCAAAATTTCAACAATCTTACTATAATAAAATTAAACAACCACTGCTCGGTAATGCAGGATTTCTTGCACTTGGATCAATTATTGTAATAGATTGTTCTCACCAAAACGAATTGATTAAAACAAGGCCTGGTGACGTAAGAATTTAACTTAAAACTTCATAAAACATTTCCGATAAAATAACAGCTTTTTGCTTATTAATTCATGATCGAATAGTTATAGTAGAATAGAATCCGCTGACCAGTGAAGTTAAAAAATTAACATAAATGAATGTAATAATTGATTTTCGAGATTTCATTGGGAAACGTAACAAATTCATTTTAAAAGAGATTACAATACTAAGCAATGAAACATAATTAAAACCATTTAAATGCAAAAATTTTATTATTAAAAATCATTTACATTTCATAAATTACCTCTTGATCCTCAAATTCAAAATAGTTGGTTCTATCACAATCATCATGGTATATATTGGAATACTGGATCAGACAAATTGATAAATGTTATAGCAAAAGTTTATTACAAAAAAAAATATATTTTATTATCAATTATATTTAAATGATAATAATTTAAATAATAAAAATAATTATTAATTGATTTAATTGAAATGCAAGCATATAGACTACATTTAATGATAACTTGTTCAAATCGCAAAAATCTACAAATTTATGAAATGATTTTATCACCTAAATCAACATCTGAATCATTAATTTTTCATAATAATAACAAACTAAGTAATGAATTTACTAAATTTTCCGTTTCCATATTAAATTCAAAACTATATATTAATTGATATTCATTACTTAAATTTTCATCGATTTTTGTTAAAATCAAAAATATTCTATTATATTTATAAAATTTAAATAAATTTTTATAATTAGATGATAATATATCATTTTTTGTTGCCAATAATAAATATTTTGTAATAGATTTAAATGATTTTTAATTAAATCAATTTTAATTAAAATCTATGAAAATTTAATAATATTTTTATCATAGTTTATAAATTCTATAATTATATATTTAATTGACAATATTTTAGTATTATTCAATATAAAAATTTCTTCAATTAATTCATTAAATGTTATATTTCTAATATAATATAAATTATTTATATTTGATTTCCAAGATATCGTTAAATCAGATGCTGATCTATTATTTTTACAATCATGTTAGTTGCCAATATATACAAATTATTAATTTTTTTAAAAACTGATTTGTTATAATTTTATTAATTATTAAACGATTTGAAAATATTGATTTTGACATATTAACTTGGAATAATTCGTGATTACATAAATCATTATTATTATTTAATTTAATTTCATATCCTTCATTATTACTATATTCATTATTATTTGTTATATTATTTTTTCTTTATTTCATTCTATTCAATTAATTTATTTGTATTATACCATTTAAGAAAATATAAAAAAAAATTCCAAAGGGAAACTAATAATTATACTTTTTCAAAATGATCAAAACAAATCTTATGGTTTTGTAAAAAAAATTTGCATATTTTTAGGCAAAAGTAATTATAATATTTTACTAATTACCTGGTTTGCGG
Source organism: Rhamphomyia laevipes (assembly GCA_963920725.1). NCBI lineage: Eukaryota > Metazoa > Arthropoda > Insecta > Diptera > Empididae > Rhamphomyia > Rhamphomyia laevipes. Next base: position 86,999,235 of record OY987255.1, read on the forward strand.
CTCGCTCAGCAACAGATCTGTCGATGAAGTCGGCTAAAAAAAACCTATGTTTGTTGCGTTTTAATATATTTTTTTTTTATAAGCACCATAAAATTTATTATGAAAAAAAATTAATCAAAAGAATAAAAAAATTTAATTAGACTCTATATCTACTATATATAAATATTAATATTTTTTTTATTTATAAATATAATTATATTAAATTGAAATATCCATTTAAGATATACTAATTAATTTATTTATTTATTTTTTAAAGAACAAAAAATCAATATCCCGCGCTAAAAGTTCGGCCTCTCGGCAATCAAAAAAAATTTCACCCAGCAACAAGAAAAATTTATGTGTTTGTTGCATAAAAATTTTATGAAAATATTATAAATTTTTACTTTTTTTTATATACAACAAAAGAGTTTGCCGCAGTTTTTTATTTAATTATTTAGCGTTTTCAATTTATTTAATTTTTTATAAGAATATAATTTCGAAGAAACTATAATATAATAATAATTTCCCCAAATTAACTTCATTCCACAAAATTTTAATGATTTTTTTTTTTATATTTATATTTTAAAAACATATATTCCAAAATTTGATACAATTTATTTAGGAAAATTTAGATAATAATTTTATAAAGGATTATAACTTTTTTTTTTTTTTTTAACACATTTATTTTGGTTTAATGTATTTTTTTTCCAATATATGATTTTGAATTATTATTTTTTTTTTATTAATTTAACTATAGTTACAATTTAACCATTTCTACTATATATTTACTTTTAAAATATACTTATTTTATATAATTATATTGTTTTGTCACGTTTTTATTGCTAATAAAATTCACATTCAATTGTTAATTTAGCGTAATAAATTTATAATTATTTATTTGTAATCAATTTATTTTATAATTAAAAAAATGGAAATAATTGTCACAATTTTTTTTATATTCATACTCAACTAAATTTTTCCAATTCATATAGTGCATTACCAATAACTTTGGCAACTCTTGCTTTTAAGAACTTATTAGCTAACTTGGCATTAAAGCCTTTGCTTTGGTCGCTTTGTTGAAAATTTCTTCTAAATACTTCGTGACCCGGAACAAAGTTTACAATTTTCGACCGCAAATTATACCGAGTTGCATTTTGTTCAAAAGCTTTCGCAATTAATTCTTTGGTTCTATCTCTCAGAAGTGACAATCCATCTGAGCGTTCTAAAACTTCAACTTCAACTTTATCCTGTAAGCTATCTAATTTTCTTAATAAATCGTATGTAGAAGCATGCGTAACCATCTGCTGACCGAAAGATAAAAAATAAGGAGAATGTCCAATCACTTGATGAATTGAACTTCTTAAAGCACAGCTTATATGACTTAAATGTTCATCCCAAGTACGTTGATTATCCGAAATATATGCACGAATAGCTGCAAATATGGATCGATTCACACGCTCTGAGGCGTTTGGCTGTGGCGTATAAATGGGTGTAAATGTATGTTTAAAGCCATATTTTTTTAACAACGAATCGAACATTTTGGACGTGAATTGTGAACCATTATCGGTGATAATGAATTCAGGCACACCAAAAACATGAAAGATATTTTCCTCTAAATAATTGCATAAGTTTTTGGTGTTTAAGTTTTTCAATGGCTTTAAGAAATGTAATTTCGACAGGTGATCAACAATAATAAAAATAGCTATATTACCTACTCGCGATCTGAGATACGGTCCAATCAAAGCCATATACAATTTTTGAAATATACGTTCAGATTTAAAAAACGAAGTCATTGGTGCACGTAAAATTTGATTTGGTGCCTTAGTTTGTTTACATATACTACAATTAGATACATAGTCTTTAACTTGAGTTACCATTTTTGGCCAATAAAAATTGCATCTTAATCTGTGGACGGTTTTTGCTATACCACCATAAGCCGACATTGGTAGATCATGGGCTTTAGAAATTAATTCTTCAGTCATTCCTTTCGGAATCCATAATTTCCAGCTACTAGATTCCTGAATTGGGTTACCAGATGCAAATTCTGTACGTTTATAAACTAAACCATCAAGAACTTTTAGATCAGGAGAAATTTTATTCTCTACAAACGATATTAAATTAAGATAATCAGTGGATTTAAAATAGTCGGATTCAAGATCTATACTAGGACCAATAAAGTGCTGCGATTTCATCCGCCGAATACATACGCGAAAGAGCATCGGGAAACACATTTTGCTATCCACGTCTGTGTTCAATACTAAAATTAAAACCTTGTAGTTTTAAACTCCAACGCGCTATTCTACCCGATAAATCAGTTTGTTGCATCAACCACTTTAAAAATGCATGGTCCGTGATGACTTTAAATGGATGACCTTCTATGTATGAGCGAATTTTTTTTATAGCCATAACAGCAGCAAACATTCTTGTTCAGAAGAATGCATCCTTCAAATCTAGACTCGAAATAAAATTTGCCTTAGGTAATCGACTTAAAATTCCGTCAATTTGTGGTTAATATGCATCGGTTTTAGTTAACGAATTTAATTTTCTAGAATCTAGGCAGCAGCGAACTTTACCTGGCTTACGGACTAAGACGACCGGCGAGCTCCACGAACTATCGCTTTCTTCTATAACGTCAAGTTCGCGCATGCGATCTATTTCCACGTACATTTGCTTTTCTATCGCTGGCGATACTGGGTAATGACGCTGTTTTATAGCTTTAGCATCACCTACGTCGATGACATGCTCAAGTATGTTTGTTTTACCTAGACCTAATTTAGAGAAAGATGGAAATAGTTGAATGGTTTCATCTAGTTGTCTCTTTTCTTCGCTTGAGAGATTATTTATAATAGGATTAGTGTTCTCCCCTTCACTAGCTGAAAGAGAGATTTCACTAACAACTTGTGGAGCCAGGTTAAACGTTTTCTAAAAATTTATACCTAGATATAAATTTTTCGTGAGAGCGGGAACGATGTAGAAGACAATGGTTTTGGTAACATTACGAAAAGTTACATCAGTAGTTATAGATCCTATTATATCACGACTAGTGCCATCAGCAGTTTTTATTTTTGAAGCAAACTTTGAAATTTTTCGCCATTTTTTAAAAATTGTATAGCTAAATCACCACTGAGACAACTTATTGAAGCACCGGAATCCAGCAGGCCTACCTGTGTTTTACCAAAAAGTTGTACTTCCGCATAAGATCGCAAGTCATTTTCGATATTTACAATGGACGAAATTATTTGTTTTTGTGCAGAGTGACAATTACTCCAAAAATTACGCATTCGGGTGGTACTTCGTTTTGGTGTAGATAACGAATAATTATAAGATTTTATATTTTCTAAAGACTCAGTACTACTAATTATTTTTTTCCTTGTCAGATAATATTCTTGGACACGTTGATAGTATGGTTTTATTTGTAATAATCTTGGATCTTGACTATAAAAATTGTGAGGATTTTTCAGAATAGTAATAGGTGTTTCTGTGTTATTAATATTAGGTTTTAGTTTTTTCTGTCGGAGCGAGAAACTTTGGTCTGCTTCCCGCTCAGATGAAAGTTTCCCGGTGAACATTTTTCACATTGTGGACAGTATACATTTTCCTTTCCACATCCCCAACAAAATAGTTTAGGTGGCATTAGACAATCAGGAAAATAGTGACCTTCTGTTTTGCAAGGTTTTGATTTAAAAGTTAATTTACCCACTGTGACTTCAGAAACGTTCAAGTTTTCATGATTTTTGGCTATATCATCTTCAACAAGAATTTCGGAATTATTACGGGCAGGACGTGGTGGATAATGACGATAATCTTTGTTTCTGTTATGAATATCATCATACAGCTCTTCTCTTTCCCTACATAGATGTCGTAAGTGATCTACACTAAAGATTTGCACATACAGCAAATCTTTCCTAACGTCATCTCGGAGATTTTTACGTAAAATTGAAAGAAACTCTACATCAGGTAAAGGTTGCTGTAGTTTATCACAAAGTTTCATAAGCTGGTTATAATAATTATCAAAAGATTCACCATGACGTTGTTTTCTATCCCTAATCAGTTCCATAATATCCATATTGGTACGACGATCACCAAATTGCGTTCTGAGAGCATAACATAAATCACGCCAAGCAATGGAGGGAGTTCGCTTATGAAATCGCCAAAACCATTCGCTTGCCTTATCTTGAAACAAAACATGAATATTATCGCATTATTTACGAAAATCACCATTAAACGTTTGCTGAGTTAATGCTTCTACTCTATATATAAATTCATCTACACTAAGTCCATTCGAGCTTCCGTTAAAGCTTACGTTCCAACTTCGTATTGCAGTACCATGTATACCATTATCTATAATTGGATTAAAATTAACCGATTCATTGGAATTGGAACGATTATTTCCTGAATTTAAATTGCCATGATTTTGTCGATTATTATACTCTAAGTTATAATTTCGATTTAACCTATTATTAAACTCTGAAGTACGATTTGAATTTGTAGGAGCAGTATTATTAGCGTTGCGACTTGAACTATCTAAATTTTGTTGCGTTCTACTATCAGAAACAAATTGATTTGAATTATAGGATGGATTATTTATACCATTATCAGAAATGGAATTATCGCGTCTAATACTATTAACACCGTCTTGAATAGTTCTCGAAATTTGTTGTTGTAACCTGTCTTGATTAATTTCAAACATTTGTTGAATAATATTTTGTAAAGCGGTAACATCAAAATTATTGTTACTATAAGACGTAGATTGCTCAGTTTGACAAGCATTATTTTGCTCAAAATGAATCAATGAATCACTAGCTATAGAATATTTGGTTCTTGGTTCCATTGTTGTCTAGTTTGCGATCTAGTTTTATGCGTTTCAGGTATTTTAGGAATAGTTCCTCTTAGTGAATTATTTTAATTTGAAATATTACTATTACTTTCTGTAGTACAACTACGAATATCAGAAATTCTACATTTAGCCCTACAATTGGGACAAGTAGCTAAATTCTCTAACCAGGTTATTAAACAAGTCCTATGAAATAAATGTTTACAATTTGTAGAAACAATTTCATTTATAGGTACCAACAATTCTTTACAGATACCGCAATTTGCTTCTGCATCTGTAACTACTACAGGATTATGGACAGGACTTCTTATAGTAGCCATATTTAAAAAAAAAATATTATTCTTTAAAAAAAAATATTTATAACAAATTATTTCCTAGAATTCAAACAAAATCAAAATATCAATATATTAATATCAATATAATAGAACGATATATAAATTCTATAAACAATAAAGTTTATTTATTTTTCTTTTAAAAAAATTAATGAAATATTCAAAGTTTTCATAAGCACGCACACACCCACAGTTATCAATTAAGGATTTCATTCATCCGTCATCAATTCGGTTGAGCTTTAATTGGTTCCAAACAAAAATGTTATTTTTAAAATAACTAAATTTTTATATGAATTTTGTGATTAATTGATGTTGATTATTATTTTCAGTCATATTTTTTTCCTCTACAAACAAAGTTAATTCGATTAGGTTAAGATTCCTTAAAATTACCGGCCAGAAACAGGCGTATACGCTAGTAATCTGAATTCCATTGTAAATTTAATCCGATTTTAATCTAAGGTCAAAATATATCTTTATTAAAAATTACTACCATAAAATTATCACCATTTATTTACATACAAAGGTAGATAGGACAAATATTCGAAAATTTATTCAAAAAGTTTGTGTTCACTATAAAACCCTGAAGAAAACGTGAAAATTTATGAAATGTATAATTAACAAAAAAAAAATGCAACATTTTGAAAAAAAAATCTTTAATTACAATTATCAAAAAAAAACTGAAAATAAATTTTTACCTTATTATGATGGGATTACCCCTGGCAAACACAAAATTAAATGCAAATGCAAAGTGCCGGTCAGATACAAGAGTCAACCCTAAGAAAGTGCATTCCATTACTACTAATAATTTACACTTAATAATCACTTTTCCAAAAAAATTAAACCACCAAAATAGAATGTAAATTTATAAATATCTGAAACTACATATTTAACTTGATAAAAAACCCAAAATACATAAACTAAACTTAACCGGACAAGAATTTCGAATACGATCCAAAACTTTGTATTCCTCATTAAATTAAAGTGTAAATATTTTACTGGTAAACATTATCAAGTCAAAAAAAAATTTAAAAAAAATATAAGTTCGATTTTTTTTCAAAATAATGTCAAACGATATATACTAATTAAAATATCCCCAAAAAAAAACAAATAATTGGAACACAATTAAAATAAAAAAAAACAACCTGAGACGAATAAATTATGCTATAGTTGGATTAGCATCTAGAATCTTACACCCGCCTTCCATGGACCAACTTTTGGGAATCTATACCTGGTCCCCATTATTCAATTTATTGACTAAGAATTTACATTACCTTAATTGACCTGCAAATGTGTATATACTTATTGAAATAATAAGATTAATTTTTCATGTTATTTGGAAAACAAGCCATAGCAAAAGTTTATTACAAAAAAAATTATATTTTATTATCAATTATATTTAAATGATAATAATTTAAATAATAAAAATAATTTATTAATTGATTTAATTGAAATGCAAGCATATAGACTACATTTAATGATAACTTGTTCAAATCGCAAAAATCTACAAATTTATGAAATGATTTTATCACCTAAATCAACATCTGAATCATTAATTTTTCATAATAATGACAAACTAAGTAATGAATTTACTAAATTTTCCGTTTCCATATTAAATTCAAAACTATATATTAATTGATATTCATTACTTAAATTTTCATCGATTTTTGTTAAAATCAAAAATATTCTATTATATTTATAAAATTTAAATAAATTTTTATAATTAGATGATAATATATCATTTTTTGTTGCCAATAATAAATATTTTGTAATAGATTTAAATGATTTTTAATTAAATCAATTTTAATTAAAATCTATGAAAATTTAATAATATTTTTATCATAGTTTATAAATTCTATAATTATATATTTAATTGACAATATTTTAGTATTATTCAATATAAAAATTTCTTCAATTAGAATTAATTCATTAAATGTTATATTTCTAATATAATATAAATTATTTATATTTGATTTCCAAGATATCCTTAAATCAGATGCTGATCTATTATTTTTACAATCATGTTATTTGCCAATATATACAAATTATTAATTTTTTTTAAAACTGATTTGTTATAATTTTATTAATTATTAAACGATTTGAAAATATTGATTTTGACATATTAACTTGGAATAATTCGTGATTACATAAATCATTATTATTATTTAATTTAATTTGATATCCTTTATTATTACTATATTCATTATTATTTGTTATATTATTTTTTCTTTATTTCATTCTATTCAATTAATTTATTTGTATTATACCATTTAAGAAAATATAAAAAAAAATTCCAAAGGGAAACTAATAATTATACTTTTTCAAAATGATCAAAACAAATCTTATGGTTTTGTAAAAAAAATTTGCATATTTTTAGGCAAAAGTAATTATAATATTTAACCAATTACCTGGTTCGCGGCTCGCTCAGCAACAGATCTGTCGATGAAGTCGGCTAAAAAAAACCTATGTTTCGCTGCCCTAATATAAGAGCGTGCTACGCGCCATTTAGTAAATTGTGCAGGAGAAGCAAAACACTGAAATCACGTTCCAATTTGTAATAAAGCTTCGCTGTAGATAGATAACTTAAAAGTACTACTATTGTATAGGTCATAAGGTTTAAATTATTTTTATAATACTTAAATATATTATTATAATTACTAAAATAATAAGAAAATCAATTTTTCCAAAAGGGCTATATCCAGCTTATATACAACTTTTTTAGTAAAAATGGATATAGACCGTTTAGTTTTAAATATAGGACGTTATAATTTTAAAAATATTAGATTTAAACTAATAGCATAATGTAAATATTACTTGATGCTATTAGAGAGACATACTTTTTGAATAAATTTTGAGTATTATAACTAAACAAAAAGGTCCAATTCAAATCATTGTTAATATGAAATTGACTAAAATAAAACCTACATGTAACAAAGAGTATAACTTCCGTACTATAACTATCCTTAAGAACATTAAAAAATCTTCGTTTTTAAATAAAAAAATATATTTTTTATTTATCATGTACTTTAGTCTTATAATTCATCATTCACTAATTTTCTTGAAAAGTTTAGCATATAAGCATATAAAGAAGAAAAAGAATATTTAAAATCTTTATTAATATTATTAATAAAGAATATATACAACCAAGGTCCTATATGGCGGCTACCTTGCGGAATACCTGATGTCGCTTCTATATATCTAGATTCACAATCATTAATCTTCACACAAAATTTTCTACCCTGAAGAAACGATGAAAACCATGACAAAAAAGATGAGTGAATTCCCAAATTACTCAACCTATGAAGTAAAATTTTATGATTTACTGAGTCAAATGCTTTTGAAAAATCAGTAATAATTACATCTACCTGAGCACCTGATTCTAAAGAATCAGAGACGAATTTAGAGAATAGATATTAATTCAAAATTCAAAATAGATATTAATTCAAGATTAGTTACTGTCAATTTACCCGAGACAAATCCATGTTACTAAGGTGATATATATTCTTTCAATAAGAAGTATAATTTGTCCTTAACAATGCTTTCGAAAAGCTTGGGAATCACAGATAGTTTTGCAATAGGCCTATAATTTTCAATTATTAATTTTAAAGCAGATTTGTGTATTGGACGAATAAAAAATGTTTGATATAAAAAATGTTTTGATGATATTTTTTTTGCAGACGAGCTCATTTTATCATGGTTATCAGCACCACACAAGAAATAAATATAAACAACTTAAAACGTAAAACAGCTAGCTTAAAATGTCAGTTATAAAAAACAAAAATGTTCTCAAGAATAAAAAGACTGCACAGCACGAATATAGCACGTTTTAATTTTATTTTTTTTAAACCAGAATTACATTATTTCTGTTACTTTGACCTTGTGCTTACTGCGGAAATATAAAAATGGTGGGATGTAGGCTGTTCTAATTTAAAAAAAAAATTTCCGAGCATATAGCATGTTATAATTCTAAATTTTTCTCAAAAGCATAACTATGTAATTTTGCTACATTGACCGGAATAATTCTGTAGTTTTGCTACATTGACCGGAATAATTCTGTAGCAGAGCATATAGCACGTTATAATTCTAAATTTTTCTCATAACCAAATTTATGTATTTTTTCATTATTAACCTCGTGAATACTGCGAAAATTTAAAAGGAATGTGATATAGGCTTGTATAATTTTAAGAAAATTATTTTTTCATGTATATTGTATATAGCACATTTTAATTCTGAATTTATTTCTAAAGCAAAGTTAAGTATTTTTGTTGCATGGACTATCTCATTATTCCGAAAAAAAATACAGATGGATATAGCCTATTTTTATACTAAATTTTTATTTTTACTGATTCTTTGTAATTTGTATTACAAGGAATAAATTCAAATAAATTGCAACATAGACTTGTATAATTCTGAGATTTTGGATAGTTACGAAATAGTAGTATATAGAACAAATTAATTGTGTAAGCTGTATATAGAACAGTATAGTTCTAAAAATTATGATTTTGTTGTGATATAGCCTTAACCCACACTGAATAACTTTTTACTGTTAAATATTTCCTTTAATCTGACTGCAGAATCGGATTCCCCTTCCTTTTTTTAGTATGACTGCATACCTAACTCAATTTCGGTCAAAGTGGCGTATAGCACGATCTTATATTAGGGCAGCGGTTTGTTGCGTTTTAATATATTTTTTTTTTATAAGGACCATAAAATTTATTATGAAAAAAAATTAATCAAAAGAATAAAAAATTTTTATTAGACTCTATATCTACTAAAATATTAATATTTTTTTTATTTATAAATATAATTATATTAAATTGAAATATCCATTTAATATATACTAATTAATTTATTTATTTATTTTTTAAAGAACAAAAAATCAATATCCCGCGCTAAAAGCTCGGCCTCTCGGCAATCAAAAAAAAATTTCACCCAGCAACAAGAAAAATTTATGTGTTTGTTGCATAAAAATTTTATGAAAATATTATAAATCCTTTTTTTTTTTTTTTTTTACTTTTTTTTATATACAACAAAAGAGTTTGCCGCAGTTTTTTTATTTAATTATTTAGCGTTTTCAATTTATTTAATTTTTTATAAGAATATAATTTCGAAGAAACTATAATATAATAATAATTTCCCCAAATTAACTTCATTCCACAAAATTTTAATGATTTTTTTTTTTTATATATTTATATTTTAAAAACATATATTCCAAAATTTGATACAATTTATTTAGGAAAATTTAGATAATAATTTTATAAAGGATTATAACTTTTTTTTTTTTTTTAACACATTTATTTTGGTTTAATGTATTTTTTTTCCAATATATGATTTTGAATTATTATTTTTTTTTTTATTAATTTAACTATAGTTACAATTTAACCATTTCTACTATATATTTACTTTTAAAATATACTTATTTTATATAATTATATTGTTTTTTCACGTTTTTATTGCTAATAAAATTCACATTCAATTGTTAATTTAGCGTAATAAATTTATAATTATTTATTTGTAATCAATTTATTTTATAATTAAAAAAATGGAAATAATTGTCACAATTTTTTTTATATTCATACTAAACTAAATTTTTTTCCTTGGTTATTAAAACTTTTAACAACTTATCATTTAAAAAAAACTTTTCTTTTTATCTAATTTTGTACGTTCTTTTTATCTAATTTTTTTATTTAGTAATACAGCACTCAAGCCTGAGCCAAACTAGACTGAATCTTCGATTTTTTCTCTCCTGATCTTTATATATTTATTTAAAGAATTTCAATTATTTAACTATATGGTCTGATATTTTATTTGACCAATTGCAATGACCCTTTTTATTAAAATTTGAGCGATAAACTCTAGAAATATTGTAATATCGTAATTAGATTTTGTAATTTATATATTATTTTATAAATATTCAATTATTTTATAAAATCTCAGAGGCAAATAAATGTATACTGCATTATCGACCATTACAATTTCCCCATTTATGTGGGAATCTATGACGAAGCAAAAATTGGTAGAGTAGATAACTACATAATTAAATTGATTAGAAAGCATTTTAATAAAATAATAGAAGTTCAGAATCCACTTATCAACCAAATATATTACCCAAATGAAAATTATTTTAAAAAATCAATGGTGACAGGTAATTTACCACCCGAAAGTTTTATATACTTGGACAATCAACATTTTATACAAAATAATGAAGCATTACCGATAATATACCATATAAAAAGAAGAAATACTAATCGAAAAATACCAGAACATTTTAATAGTTTAGAAAAGCAATTTGATATTAATATTCCTACTATAGATAAAATAGATTTAAATAAATACATAAAATATGTCTGGTGGAAAGATAATTAATAATTTTTAAACAATTAATTGTTTGCGTAGGTTTAAGTCTTAGAATGTAAGTATTTAGAATAAGTTTTAGTTATTATAAAATAGATAAAATAATGTATTCTTTTTGAAACTTTTTAATACAAAGTATAATTAAACATAATTATTTAAAAAACAACAAAATATTAAAATGAATAGTTTGATATAAAAATCAATATAAAAATGAATATGTAAATTATTTAGAGAGCCCCAATGAGAGCCAATAAATATGTTGTAACAAAAAAAAAATTCTTAGCTTTATAAGATTGTACAAACTGTAAAAAATCAAAAATTAAAAAAAATAAAGCAACTTTTCTAATCTAATCTAATCTAATCTGTGGGAATCTATGTGTTTTTGTTCTACGGAAAAATGTAAAAAAAAATTTCATGTCTCAGATTTGGATGAAATTTGGAACGTAGGTTGGTATCATGATTGTCCGCAAGCCTACCTAGATACAGGCCCGTAACTTCAGGGGTTCCATAGTAAAATTTCCGATTAAGATTTTGTATGCTCTAGACTAGAGCATATAGTAATTATTATCTAATTAGCATACATTTTAGTACATATAATAGTTTCCGTATTTACTTGGCGCCTGCAAAAGATAAATTTTATACTTCAGTGAGCCCGTGTAAAAATCCGTAATTACTTTTCATAAGTTCAACGCTCTATATCGTACAGTAACTTGCACACAATTTCAATGATATTGCATACACAGTTTCATTTAGTTATCTTAGTTGATATTCCAGAAATTTGTAGTTGGCAGGTTTAGTACGTTCATGGGAAACTAATATATGAGCAACTTAGTTTGCAAAGAATATTTGCTTTATGTTCTACAGCATGTAATTATTATCCGATTTCAATGAAATTTGGTACACAGGTTGAGTTTGTGATTATTCATAGGTTGACCAAATTAGAGGTTAGTAGCTTTAGGGTGAAATTTTCGATTTAATTTTTTAATTTTTACGAGTAGTATGAAATACTATGACGTCTGGTAATGGGTTCGATGGTCGAAAAAAAAAGTTCGCTCAAAATTTTTTTCTAGGCGTTTCCGAGGTCGGGGAGTCCGAAAATGCAAAAAAAAAGTGTTTAGGGGACGTATGCGTTCGATTTTTATGTGCGCAGCAACATCTCCTAGAACTGCTTGTCAGATTTTAATAAAATTTGGCACACAGGCTCTAACATACTTCACCCCGGTGCCTTTACAAGATGACATCGATACTTTCAGTGGGACCATGTTAGATTTCCCCATTTATGTGGGAACCTATGTGTTTTTGTTCTACGGAAAAAATCAAAAAAAAAATTCATGTCTTAGATTTGGATGAAATTTGGAACATAGGTTGGTATCATGAATGCCCACAAGCCTACCAAGATACAGGTCTATAACTTCAGGGGGTCCTTGGTAAAATCTTCGATTAAAATTTCGTATGCTCTAGAGCATATAGTAATTATTATCTTATTAGCATAAATTTTGGTACATATGATAGCTTCCGTATGTACTTAGCACCTGTAAAATTTGAAGTCGATACTTCAGTGGGTCCATGTAAAAATCCGTAATTACTTTTCATAAGTTAAACTCTCTATTTCTACAGTACCTTTCACCCAATTTCAATGATATGGAATACACAGTTTCATTTAGTTATCTATTTGATACTCCACAAATTTGTAGTTGGTAGGTATACTTGAAATTTGGTACACCGGTTGAGTTCATGATTCTACATAGGTTGACCAAATTACAGGTTAGTAGCATTAGGGGGTGCATGTTAAATTTCCGATTTCATTTTTAATTTTTTTTTTCATATGTTCTACAGCATATAGTAATTGTTAACCGATTTCAAAGATATTTTATATATAGGCTAATTTTGTGATCTAGTTGGCTCTCCTGAAATTTGGAGACCTTCAGGGGGTTCCTAGAAAACAGTTTTAGTTTCCGAATTTTATATAATTACGTGTTTTATAGCATGTAATTATTATCTGATTTTAATGAAATTTGGTACAAAGGTCCCGTGCAACCATTCTTCAAGCAACGTTAGTAAACTATACAGCCATTTGAAGCCAGCACGCGACATTTAAAGCAGTTCTTTGGCACTGCATGATCGATAACGATAACGTGTATACTCTATGTCATATTTTTTAATAAAAAAAATGTGTATATGCAGCTTTAAAAGTCTTTAACGCAATAAAGAGCGGCATAACTACACACAAAGCTTTGCATCGTTCAGTAACTATCCTCAAAGCTACATTTATCCTATAGAAATTTATAAACTTTTTCTTAAACTGTCGTTAAAGATAGCAAATTTACAAAATTTGATTTTAAACGTCCATTAAAGATATATAACGCCGATTTTTTTCTTTTCTTAATAATTTTTTTCTTCAATATTTTAATTTAAAAATTATAATACAGCAAAATATATATTTAAAATTCATTAGTAAAGAAATATGTTTAAAATTGTGGAGTTTATAAACTCAAATTCATTAGCAGTAGTACCAATAAATTGGATAAAAAATAACGAGGTAAATATTATTTTTTATATGTATTATATCATATAAATATTTTTAATCATATATATTGACTAGGTTAAGTGGCATGAAAATTCATCACCAATTTATTCAAAAAAAGGATTATTCCCGAAAAATAAATGGAAGTCATATAAAGTAAAAATCATGACTTCAAAAAAATATGGTTAGTATTATGCAAACTTACTTAAATACACTAAACATTATAAATATTTTTTTTTATTTATAGATTCATATGAAGAGGCGAATTTAGCATTAAGCCAAATAATATTGCTGGACAAAACGGATATTGAAACAGATGATATGGAACCAGCTTTAATTTCGGACACATTTTTAACAACTATAAATAAACCAGTAGAGTTTTTGTCCAGTGATACAGATGAGGGATTTGAAAATCCATTATCTGTAATCAAAGTTACCGAAAATATAATTTTAAAATCTGGAAATGCTATACTACCAGCAGGAAATACCACACAAAATAGTAATGATAATGAAAAATCGTTTAATATTAACAATTCTGTGGTAGCCGGAAATATTTTTGATCAAAATCTTGCATTTCCAGATGAATGTATTGAAAAAAACATTGAATTTTCTGAAGAATATAATAATAATTGTGAAAATAATACTAATAATTATATTTTAATGCCAGCTGCCACATGGCCAGAACTATTAAAAAAAATGGAACATTTACAAATTACTGTGGATAAAATCTTAAGTCAAAATCCAATCTGCAAATGTAATCAACAATTAAATATTTCACAAAAAAAATTTATATCATCAGAATTGCTACCTTTGGAAAATATTGAAAAATAATTGAATTTGAGGAGAAATTATCTACTACCGATGATTTAAAATCAGATTTTGTAAGTAATGAAAATATTGTTTACCAAGCATTGAAATTTTAAAGTAATTATTTTTTCAGAAACAATATTTGTTGAATAGACTTACAACCAGAGATCTGCGATCAGTGACCAAAATTATAATTTCTAAAGTTTATAGTTTGGATGTACAAAGTAAAATTAACTTTACAGGTGTTAAAGGAAAAACTGGAATAAAAACTTTTATCTCGACAGATTTAATTTTACGTAAGCCAATTGCTAAAAAATAATGAGAACATTTATTTTCTATTTTTACTTTTACAGAAGTAATATATGAGTACGTTCCAGAATTAATTATGCTGACAGAATTGGATGATAAAATCGGAAAGGCTGAGGCTGAATTCATGTACCAACTACAACACTTTTATGACAGGAAAAGGTCAATGCAACGAAGAAATAATTCTCTGGCAAACAAATTAAACAACAATATAAATTCGCAAGAAAATATTCCTGAAAAGTAAAATGTAATCAAAATCTTTTATGCTTAAAATTATTTTAAACGAAATGTGTTGATTACTTTTTGAATTAATATTACATTCAATTACATTTGAGATTTTTGTTTTTAAGTATACTTTACTTAATTTAATATTATAATATTAAAATATATTTGTGATTATTTTTTAATTGAAAATCTAATCAAAGCCTTATGCTTAGAATTATTTTAAATGAAATGTATTGATTACATTTTCAGTAATAAATAAAAAAAAATACAATTTGAATTAATATTACATTCAATTACATTTGGAATTTTTGTTTTTAAGTATACTTTACTTAATTTAATATTTATTAAAATATATTTGTGATTATTTTTTAATTGAAAATCTAATCAAAGCCTTATGCTTAGAATTATTTTAAATGAAATGTATTGATTACATTTTCAGTAATAAATAAAAAAAACAAAATACAATTTGAATTAATATTACATTCAATTACATTTGAGATTTTTGTTTTTAAGTATACTTTACTTAATTTAATATTATAATATTAAAGTGTATTATATATATAATATTATATATATAAACAAGTGATTATTTTTAAATTGAAAATGTAATTAAAGCCTTATATTTTAAATTATTTTAAATGAAATGTATTGATTAAATTTTCAGTAATAAATAAAAAAAAAAAACAATTTGAATTAATATTACATTTAAGATTTTTGTTTTATGTATACTTTGATTTAATTTAATATTATAATATTAAAATACACTTGTGATTATTTTTCTTTACCTTATCATTTATAAAGTGTGAATAATTGGAGAAACAAAATACTTTGCTCCATACAAATCATAAGGTAAGCAACAAATTTTACATAATATATTATTATCTAAATGATATTTAGATACATGGTCTTCAAAGTTTCCAGTTAGTAAATCAAATAATAATGTACATTTTTCACCATTCAGAGGTTTTACACATATAAATTTTTGGCCATTAATAATAGTCACATCTCCATTGGCATCCATTTCGAAAAATTTTACTCGTAATATAACTTTGTCTTTTAGCATAATGCAGTTATCACTATTTTTGTCAGCTAGAATATTAAAATTATGAAATTGTGCTCTAAAATATTTTTTCCCACATTCGGAAGGTTGTAAAAATTTAATTAATTCTTCATTATTAACTGGAAAATTTAGAGGTGCCTCATGTTTCCAATGTTCAATAGTACGATTAAAGCATTGTTGAAGTGGCATATTTTGAGTATGGATCATCGCTTTTAGCCTTTTAATACGTGATTCAAAGGCGTAACAACTATAGCTTTCCAGTTGTCCGTGGCGCTGAACATCTTGCGCTAGGTGTATCAAACCGTGAATATTGTATGTCATATAATTTGACCCATAAATTTTGGGAAAAAGGTTTACAAAGTACAATAGTAAAGATTTAGCATATTCGTTATACTTTAAGTGATTTAATGGCGATGATAATATTCTAATTGCTAAACTGAACGTCAAAAAATGGTTATATGTAGATTTCGGTATTACATTTTTTAAGACTGTTGGTCCTGTGTATAACAAAAAGTTCCTAAAAGTAAATATGAAGTATTGTTTACAGTTGTTTTGAAAAGTTTAATAAACTGTTTTTAAAAAATATGTTCAAGTTTTACCTATATTCGGTAGCCTTCATTTTCAAAACATACTTGAGACTTCTGGGCTTTCTCTGAAATTCCATTGGAAAAAAATTTACACATTTTTGTAAGCGGTCATTAATATTTATAAGCTTTTTAGCTGGCAGTTTTTGACGATTCACTTTAGAAGATAAAAGAATTAATATTTTTTTAACAGCACCTTCGTCAACAAGGTGCATTTTGTCTAGAGGAAAATCATTAATCATGTCAATAGGTAACTTTTCTAGTATTGTATGTTCTTCTGATATATGGTGATCGTCATTTTCTGTTCGAGATAAACGTTTACGGAAAGATTCATCAGTCCGCAATGGATCATTTGTTGATGTATAAAGAACTGAATTACTTATATTAGAGTAGCATCCTCTTATTTCACATTTAGTGCAAGCTGAATAACCTCCATGACTTTTCACAAGTTTTAATGCAGCCAGGGCAGGAGCATCTGCTACTATAGACTTTAATTTTACAAAATATATTTTGTTGCTATAATTATTTTTGTATCCATTATTAATCAGCTCTTTTAACTCATAAACAAATTCAAACAGAAAATTATTAAAAGAT
The DNA here is from genome assembly GCA_963920725.1 of Rhamphomyia laevipes. NCBI lineage: Eukaryota > Metazoa > Arthropoda > Insecta > Diptera > Empididae > Rhamphomyia > Rhamphomyia laevipes. The sequence continues at coordinate 87,016,831 of OY987255.1, forward strand.
TGTGGTTTAGTCGGACCATTAAATAAACCAACTTCAAATACTTTCCGACTAGCACTTGTAAGATGAATGGCTCCAAATATAGGCCATAAGGAATTTGCTCCACTCTGTGACACTGGAGTTCCATCAACACTAAAAGATAACCAAAGTGTATTAGAATTGATAGTGTTGTGCAAAAAAAACTGGTTTAGGTAATTATTAATTCCAAAATGAATATATGAACCATTATCTATTTTTCTGGTGACTATATTTCTTGGTGTTTTTAACAATGTTCTGGCATCTTTTGGTAGATTTTTATGTTTTCCATCTTCAATTAATATTTTCAATAGTTTTGACAAATCTACCAAACAAATATTCGAGTTGACAGCCCATTCAGCTAAATTATGTTGAAATTGATTTCTATTACATAATTCCTGATACAAGGATAGAAATATTATTTTATTTTCACTTTTAGATAGACGGAAATCTTACCTCTGAAATTTGTGTACAATTATGTATATTTTCGGTTAAATCAATATTAGTTGCTTCATCAATATTAGTTGTTTCATTTTCATATGCCGTAGGAGTTGGAACTGAAATTCGTTCTTCAACCACTGTCTCATTTTGATCCGAAGATGATAAAGATGTAGTAGAAAAATTGTATTTGGCCGAATTTAAATTGCTGGCCGTCTTAAAATATTTTTTTTTTCTATAAACCCTTTTTGGTCTATCTAAAACTCGCTTCAAAGGTTTCTTATTTCGAAACATGATTTTAATTTTAAATCAAAATATTAATATTCAAGTAATACTGTCAAATTTAAAATGATTCTGTCATAAAAAAAATATTAAAATGTTATAGCATGTCATTATAATTCACATTTCAATATGAGTGAAATATAAAGCATTTTAAGCATGATTAATATATGCGCCGCCATGGCATAGCGTGACTAATGTGCATCTACTAACCCCAACAACGCTGGTTCGAGCCTCGTAGGAGAAAGGTAAAATTGTGTATATTAATATAAACTTAAAAATGATATTATAAGATTAACTATAATGGAGTATAAAAAAAACTAAAGAAAACCACTAAAAAAAAAAAATAAAAAAAAAAAATTATATAATTTATTTTTAAAATTTTTAATGTCATGTATAATATTTATTTATATTATATCGTCGGGTATAACGAACCCTATAAAGAAAACCAATAAAAATCTTTAACTGTCGCCATTATGCATTCTTTAAAGGACTCTATATATAGTTTTTTCACGACATCTTTGAACAAAGCGTCAAATAACTTCATAAAATCGATGTCGATCCTCTACTAAACCGTGATCTTTTTCTTTAAAGCCCGTCACGCGGTTTTTAATAAGACTTTATAGAAAACTTTAAAGTGTGGTTGCCCGGGGTAGACCTTCTGATTATGCATGTTTTGGCCATGATAGAAGTTAATACCTTCAGGGGGTCCATACTAAAATTTCCGATTAAAATTTCAAATGCTCTAGAGCATATGGTATTTATTATCTGATTTGAATGAAATTTGACACACATACATAGTAGCTTTCTTATGTACTTACTGTCTGCAAAGTTTAAAGTCGGTAAGCCAGTGGGTCCATATTAAAATGTCCAATTATATTTCACAAGTTCAATACACTACATATTACAGTAATTGGCACCCAATTACAATTATATTTCAAACACAGGTTGAATCTGTGACCTACTTATTGCTCCAAAAATTTGTATTAGGTAGTTTTATTGTGTTCATGGGAAACTAATATATGAGCAACTTAGTTTCCAAGGAATATTTCATATGTTCTACACCATATAGTAATTATTATCAGTTTGCAATAAAATTTGGTACATAGGTTGGATTCGTGATTACACATGTGTAGCCTAATGTAGACGTTAGTAGCTCTAGGGGGTCCATGCTAAAATTTCCGATTAATATTTCATATGTTTTAGAAGATATGGTAAATATTATCCAATTTCAATGAAATTTTGTACACAGGTTGGATTCGTGATTACGCATATTTATTATTATTATAGTTATTTTAATAATATTATTTATTATTAAAGAAATAAAAATATAAAATTAAATCAATAAATAATAAAGATGAGCAATTTTGAAGAAAGCACTGTTTGTTACAAAGATAATGTTAATTACAAAGAACTTTTGGACATAAACCGCTGTTAAAAAACATACTACGAGTTATCTGCTCCCCCTAGTTAGCAGCTTTTTTATCATATGATTTACAGCATATAGTAATTGTTAACCAATTCAAATGATATTTTATATACAGGATAATTTTGTGATCTAGTTGGCTCTCATGAAATTTGAACATTTTCAGGACATTCTAGAAAACAGTTTTAGTTTCCAAATTTTATATAAATACGTGTTTTATAGCATGTAATTATTATCTGATCTGAATAAAATTTGGTATGTTAAAATTTTCAATTAAATTTCATAAGTTCAATACTCTACATCATACAGTAATTGGCACTCAATTACAATTATATTTCAAACACAGGTTGACTTTGTTACCTATTTATTGCTCCGAAACTGTATCAGGTAGCTTTATTGTGTTCACGGGAAACTAATATATGAGCAACTTAGTTTCCAAAGAATATTTCATATGTTCTACACCATATAGTAATTATTATCCGTTTTTAATTAAATTTGGTTTACAGGTTGTATTCGTGATTATGCATGTGTAGACTAAGGTAGAAGTTAGTAGCTCTACGGGGTCCATGCTAAAATTTCTGATTAATATTTCATATGCTCTAGATCATATGGTAAATATTATCCAATTTCAATGAAATTTGGTATACAGATGGTTATGTGAGTAACCATATGTAGACTAAGGTAGAAGTTAGTAGCCTGAGGGGGTCCATGCTCAAATTTCCGATTAATATTTCATATGTTCTAGATCATATGGTAAGTATTATCCAATTTCAATTAAATTTTGTACACATGTTGGATTTGTGATTACGCATATGTAGACTAAGGTAGAAGTTAGTAGTCTAAGCCATGCTAATATTCCCCATTAATATTTCATATGTTCTAGATCATAGGGTACATATTATACAATTTCAATGAAATTTGTTACAAAGGTAATGTTAATTACAAAAAACTTTTGGACATAAATCGCTGTTAAACATAGCTACGAGTTATCTACTACCCCCAGTTAGCAGCTTTTTTTTCTTTTGTTATATGTAGGTAAAAGATTGATTCGCTTTTTAAAAGTATTAGCTTATGTATTTATGATAAAATGTGCATCGTATCCTGATATATTGTGAAATATTACAGGTATACTTTGTGAGCATTTATATTCTAAATTACAAGTTCTATGTGCTATTCCTCTATATTTGCTTGTTAAATGACAATGATGTTTCACTTTTTCATCATCTCCGATATAATGTTTCTCACATATATAACATGATAATGCATTGGCATATTGATATTGCTCAGTCATTGGTTTTATATAATTATAGATATTTTCAATATGTTCAGCTATTTCTTTGAATTCGCGAACATACCATACCTGACAGTCCTTACCCGGTTAAGCTTTATAATAGGACTTGCTGTCATCAAAGGAACATTTTACATAATGTCCAAACAACATGATTTCTACTTTGAATAATACTACTGCAATTAGTTTTTTAAAAACTCCCTCTTACTATTAAACATAATAAGTTTTCCTTCAATTTTACGCTTGGACCCTACAGATAAACCCTTACCTTTTAAATTAGTTTGTAATAAACTTATTGTTTTATCACAAACATTCAATTTTTCTTCTACAATCTTCTATGAAAAAAAGGAAGAGAAAAAATGCTATTTAATATTTTAAAATAACATTTTATTTTTAATTCAAATATTTCTTCAAAATGTATATAAAAACATTTATTACGAGTAGTATGAAATATTACGAGTAGTATGAAATACTATGAAGTCTGGTGATGGGTTGGATGGTCAAAAAAAAAGTTCACTCAAAATTTTTTTCTAGGCATTTCCGAGGTCGGGGAGTCCGAAAATGCGTCCGGGGGACGCGTACGCGTACGCTTTTTATGTGCGCAGCAACATCTCGTAGAACCGCTCGTCCGATTTTAATGAAATTTGGCACACATGCTCTAACAGACTTCGCGCAGGTGCCGGTACAAAATGAGATCGATCCTTTTAGTGCGACTATGTTAGATTTCCCCATTTATGTGGGAATCTACGTGTTTTTGTTCTACGGAAAAATGTAAAAAAAAAATTATATCTCAGATTTATATGAAATTTAAAACATCGGTTGGTATCATGATTGTCCACAAGCCTACCAAGATACAGGTCTGTAACTTCAGGGGGTCCCTGGTAAAATTTCCGATTAAAATTTCGTATACTCTAGAGCATATAGTAGTTTTTATCTAATTAGCATAAATTTTGGTACATATGATAGTTTCCGTATGTACTTGGTGTCTGTAAAATTTAAAGTCGATACTTCAGTGGGTCCATGTAAAAATCCGTAATTACTTTTCATAAGTTCAACTCTCTATATCTACAGTACCTTTCACCTAATTTCAATGATATTGAATACACAGTTTCATTTAGTTATCTATTTGATACTCCACAAATTTTTAGTAGGTAGGTATAGTACGTTCATGGGAAACTAATATATTAGCAACTTAGTTTCCAAAGAATATTTGCTTTATGTTCTACAGCGTGTAATTATTATCCGATTTCAATGAAATTTGGTACACAGGTTGAAGTTCATGATTCTACATAGGTTGACCAAATTACAGGTTAGTAGCATTAGGGGGTCCATGCTAAATTTTCGATTTAAATTTTAATTTTTTTTTTCATATGTTCTACAGCATATAGTAATTGTTAACCGATTTCAAAGATATTTTATATATAGACTAATTTTGTGATCTAGTTGGCTCTCCTGAAATTTGGAGACCTTCAGGTGGTTCCTAGAAAACAGTTTTAGTTTCCGAATTTTATATAATTACGTGTTTTATAGCATGTAATTATTATCCGATTTTAATGAAATTTGGTACAAAGGTAGACCTTCTGATTATGCATGTGTTGGCCATGATAGAAGTTAATACCTTCAGGGGGTCCATGCTAGAATTTCCGATTAATATTTCATATGTTCTAGAACATATGATAAATATTATTCAATTTCAATGAAATTTTGTACACAGGTTGGATTCATGATTAAGCATGTGTAGACTAAGGTAGAAGTTAGTAGCCTGAGGGGGTCCATGTTAAAATTTCCGATTAATATTTCATATGTTCTAGAACATATCGTAAATATTATTCAATTTCAATGAAATTTTGTACACAGGTTGGATTCGTGATTACGCATGTCTAGACTAAGGTAGAAGTTAGTAGCCTGAGGGGTCCATGTTAAAATTTCCGATTAATATTTCATAGTTCTAGAACATATATGGTAAATATTATTCAATTTCAATGAAATTTTATACACAGGTTGGATTCGTGATTATGCATATTTATACTTATTATAGTTATTTTAATAATATTATTTATTATTAAAGAAATATAAAATTAAGTCAATAAATAATAAAGATGAGCAATTTTGAAGAAAGCACTGTTTGTTACAAAGATAATGTTAATTACAAAAAACTTTTGGACATAAATCGCTGTTAAAAAACATACTACGAATTATCTGCTCCCCCTTGTTAGCAGCTTTTTTTTTGTTAATTAAATTTGCAAAAATAAAAAAAAAAAACAATTTGTAAAAATATTTTTTTTTCCTTACATTGTTTTACTGGAACATCCCATTCGCTGTCATCATCCTCATTGTCAATTTCCACTATTTGATCCATTACTTGTCCTTCCTCAAAATCTTCTAAATGCTCATCCTAATCCAGATCAATAAATTTAATATTTGCCGACAACCCATAATGAGATATACACATTATGACAAAATTTTCATTGTTGATCTTTACAATGTCCTTATCGGACATTACTTTATACATAGAGGATATTATAAAAACCATAAACTGACTAAATTCTGCAATAATTCTCGGACCGTATTTTGTATTTATCCTACATAAATTTTTTATTGTATAGCTTATAGGACTTATTTAATTTTAACTCCGTAATTTTTTTGGTTTGTATCATAACAGCGCTACTTATATTATTTAATTTTTTAATTAAATTTAAACTTGCCATTGTATTTTTATATTAGGTTAATTTGTAAATAATTGAGAAATTAAACTGATACAAATAATTAAAATTTTTAACGTTTAGTAATTTCTTATCAAAATATATATATTAATTAAGTCTTAAAAAATCTTTTATTAATAATATTGAGGTTAAGTTGATATCCATACTCATAAAAAATCTTTTCTTCAAATAATAATAATAATGTTAAATAATATTGAGGTTAAGCTTATATCCGTTCTAAGTTTTGATGGGAACTTTGATAATGAAAACAAAAATAAATAAATTTGAATTTCTCACGTATAAATTACCCTTTAAATTTCAATGTATATATCAACATTGTGGTTTAGGTTTAGAGAACCTTTAGGTTTTAATAATTTAATATTCCGAGGCGATAATGAAAATTTTTCAAAAATAAAAAAATTAAATATTACTTATTTTTTGTTTATTAAGTAGGAGTATGAAATACTATGAAGTCTGGTGATGGGTTGGATGGTCTAAAAAAAAGTTCTAGGCATTTACGAGGTCAGGGAGTTCGAAAATGCAAAAAAAAAGTGTTTAAAGGACGCGTACGCTTTTTATGTGCGCAGCAACATCTCCTAGAACCGCTCGTCCGAATTTAATCAAATTTGGCACACAGGCTCTAACAGACTTCATCATGATGCCTTTACAAAATGAGATCGATACTTTTAGTGGGACCATGTTAGATTTCCCCATTTATGTGGGAACCTATTTGTTTTTGTACTACGGAAAAATATAAAAAAAAAATCATGTCTCAGATTTGGATGAAATTTGGCACGTAGGTTGGTATCATGATTGCCCACAAGCCTACCTAGAAACAGGTGTGTAACTTCAGGGGGTACATGATAAAATTTCCGATAAAACTTTCGTATGCTCTAGAAGAGCATATAGTAATTATTATCTAATAAGCATAAATTTTGGAACATATGATAGTTTCCGTATGTACTTGGTGCCTGTAAAATTTAAAGTTTCAGTGAGCCCGTGTAAAAGTCTGTAATTACTTTTCATAAGTTAAACTCTACAGTACAGTAACTACAGTACAGTCTACAGTAACTTTCACCCAAATTCAATGATATTGCATACACAGTTTCATTTAGTTATCTAGTTGATACTCCTGAAATTTGTAGTTGGTAGGTTTAGTATGTTCATGGGAAACTAATATATGAGCAACTTAGTTTCCGAAGAATACTATTATCCGATATGCATGTAATTATTATCCGATTTCAATGAAATTTGGTACACAGGTTGAGTTCGTGATTATGCATAGGTAGCTGTTGGGGGTCCATGTGAAATTTCCGATTTAGTTTTTAATTTTTTTATTTTCATATGTTCTACAGCATATAGTACATGTTAACCGATTTAAAAGATATTTTATATACAGGGTAATTTTGTGATCTAGTTGGCTCTCCTGATCTTTGGAGACCTTCAGGGGGTTCCTAGAAAACACTTTTAGTTTCCGAATTTTATATAATTACGAATTTTATAGCATGTAATTATTATCTGATTTGAATGAAATTTGGTATACAGGAAGAACTTCTGATTCTGCATGTGTTGGCCTTGATAGAAGGTAATATCTTAAGGCAGTCCATACTAAAATTTCCGATTAAAATTTCATATGCTCTAGAGCATATGGTATTTATTATCTGATTTGAATGAAATTTGACACACATAGTAGCTTCCTTATGTACCTACTGTCTGCAAAGTTTAAAGACGGTAGTTCAGTGGGTCCATGTTAAAATTTCCAATTAAATTTCATAAGTTCAATACTCTACATAAAAAAAAAATTGTTTCAGGTAGCTTTATTGTGTTCACGGGAAAGTAATATACGAGCGACTTAGTTTACAAAGAATATTTCATATGTTCTACACCATTATAGTAATTATTATCTGTTTTCAATGAAATTTGGTACACAAGTTGCGTTTGTGATTACACATGTGTTGACTAATGTAGAGTAGCTCTACGGGGTCCATGCTAAAATTTCCGATTAATATTTCATATGTTCTAGATGATATGGTAAATATTATCCAATGTCAATGAAATTTGGTACACAGGTTGGATTCGTGATTAACCATATGTAGACTAAGGTAGAAGTTAGTAGCTCTACGGGGTCCATGCTAAAATTTCCGATTAATATTTCATATGTTCTAGATCATATGGTAAATATTATCCAAATTCAATGAAATTTTGTACACACGTTGGATTCGCAATTACGCATGTGTAAACTAAGGTAGAATTTAGTAGTCTAAGGGGTTCATGCTAAGATTTTCGATTAATATTTCATATGTTCTAGATCATAGTGTAAATATTATCCAATTGCAATCAAATTTTTTACAAAGGTAATGTTAATAACAAAAAACTCTTGGACATAAATCGCTGTTAAACATAACTACGAGTTATCTGCTCCCCTAGTTAGCAGCTTTTTTTTGTTGGTGTTGGGCTGTGGGATATATTTCTATTGCACTTTCTTTTAACTGAACCGGTGAAAAATATTATAAAAAAAAATTGTTGTTGGTTCGTTGTTACTGTTGGGAATTTATAAATGTTAAAAGAAAAGCAATTTTCTTTTGTTGGTGTTGCGATATATTACTGTTACATGTTCACAATTTCAACAAATCGTTTAAAAAGTACTATAAGAAAAATTGGGTAATGTTGTTTCGTTATTGCGGTTGCGGGGGGTTTTTCCTAACTTCATCCTGATGTCGGTACTATACTATGTTAGAATTTACTGTTTATGTGAAGGCTTGTGTTTTTGTTCTACAAAAACATTTCAAAAAAAATTGTATCTCAAATTTAGTACATATGTAGTTTTCCTGATTGTACACCAGCCTACCCATGTAGAAGTCAGTAACTTTAGTTAGTCCATGACATGATTAAATTTCCGATTAATATTTTATATGTTCTAGCTAATTATTATCTGATTTGACAAAAAAAATGCAACACTTTAATTTTATAGTTTAGGTTGTGTCTATTATATTTAGGGTTAGCCGAAGCCGAAAATATAAATCATTATAGGTGCCTTAAAAATATAAAATTTGTAACAAAGCACAATTTGTTACAAAGGTACTGTTAATAGGACACTGTGGACATAAATCACTATTGAACCTAACTACGAGTTATCGGCTTCGGCTCTCCACAGTCAGCACAGTCAACTAAACACCCTATATAAAACAATTAGCTTCGCCACTATGATAATTCTGTAGTTGAAGCCACAAACAGTACGAAACACTCGATATAAAACAATTAGCTTCGCCTCTATGATAATTCTGTAGTTGAAGCCACAAACAGTACAGTGATGCAAAATATTGAAAATAATTTCATTATAAATAATATTGATTTTATCTTTACTCAATCACTATCAATTATATACTTTTCATTCATATTAAATTTGTTTGATATTTATAATAATTCATTAATTTCATAATATTATTTTTTCTTATATATTCAACTATACATGTACATGTATGTATACATTCACATTTTATTTCCTCACATAGGATTGTAGAATTTGGAAATCATATAAAATTGTAGAATTTCGAGAAATTAATTCTTAATTCTTTATGTTCACTCAATAAAACATCACTATATTTTTCTAAAAAATCTTTCCCACACCAAAACCCACCACCCTCCCCAATATGCAATTAACGTCATCCAAACATCGTGACACACTAAAACGTTGGGTTCGTGATTATGCATTGGTTGACCAAATTAGAGGTTAGTACCTTTAGGGGGTTCATGTGAAATTTCCGATTTAATTTTTAATTTTTTAATTTTCATATGTTCTACAGCATATAGTAATTGTTAACCGATTTCAAAGATATTTTATATACAGGGTAATTTTGTGATCTAGTTGGCTCTCCTGATCTTTGGAGACCTTCAGGGGGTTCCTCGAAAACAGTTTTAGGTTCCGAATTTTATATAATTACGTATGTTATAGCATGTAATTATTATCTGATTTGAATGAAATTTGGCATACAGGTAGAACTTCTGATTATGCATGTGCTGGCTTTGATAGAAGTTAATACCTTAAGGGGTCCATACTAAAATTTTCGATTAAAATTTCATATGCTCTAGAGCATATGGTATTTATTATCTGATTTGAATGAAATTTGACACACATAGTAGCTTCCTTATGTACTTACTGTTTAAAGACGGTAGTTCGGTGGGTCTTTGGGGTTTCTTTCCCAATTTTAAAATAAAATAAAATACCCTTTTTTTATATATATATATACATTGCACGCAACGAGATAATTTATTTCTATGTCTCTATTCTATGACAGTTGCTTCTACAATGACTTTCTTAATTCTACTCTTACTATGCTAATACAATATATTTCTCTTTACTACTACTATTACGATGTGTGTTCTTTTTACGTTCAATTTATATATTTCATACCAAATAAATTAAACTGTAATGTCGGATGTTACTCGCGCATTGTAATATTGACTATCGTAACTAAATTTATTATATTCGATTCTGTAATATTAGGATAGGCGCCGCCACAGTACTCCCCCTCTAGTAAGATAACCGATCAGGAAATCTAACACTTCTTCCAGTGCGAGTCTTACGTATTGGCGTTTTTTGATTCTTGACTTTATATTTGTTGACGTTTTTTGATTATTTGACTTTATATTTGTTGACGTTTCATTTTCGGCTAACTTTTCTTGAACGATGAATGCTGGTTTTAGACAGTCTATTGATACTGTACTTGATTTTCCTTTTATGTTTAACGTAAAATATTTCGTATTTCTTTCTATAACTTCGTACGGACCGTTATACACCTGTTGCAGCGGAGCACGAACTGCGTCGTTCCTGACGAATACCTGGCTGGTTTCATTAATTGATTTTTGTATGAATACGTGTTGTTTTGAATGATTTGACGTCTCAGTTGGTTTAATTCGTTCACAAGTTTTTCTAAATTGTACGATGAAATCGTGTTCTGATGTTACTGGTTTTGACTTACTGAAAAATTCTCCTGGTAAACGTAGGGTGGTGCCAACAACCATTTCTGCAGGTGTAGCCTTCAAATCTTGCTTGAAACATGAACGTAATCCTAGTAGTACTAGCGGTAATTCATCATACCAGTGGAGTGTCAATTTCGCTTTAAGCGCGGCTTTCAAAGTTCTATGTCAACGTTCAATAATACCGTTGCTCTGTGGATGATACGAAGTAGTTCTCAGGTGTGTGGAACCAAGAATGTTATTTAATTGTAAAAATAGTTGCGACTCAAATTGTCGGCCACGGTCTGTGGTGATACGTAAGGGAACACCAAATCTTGAAATCCAACCCGCAATGAAATACCTAGCTACCGTTTCCGCCGTAATATCTGGAATTGGAATTGCTTCTGGCCACCGAGAGAATCTATCAATTGCTGTGAGTATGTATTGAAAACCGTGTGATGATGGTAATGGCCCGACTATGTCTATGTTTACGTGCTCGAATCGGCTAGATGTAACCGGATATTTCTGAATCGGTGCTCTTATATGTTTATCAATCTTTACACGTTGACATGGAATACAAGTTTTTACGAACTTTGTGACGTCTTTTTAATATTTGGCCAAACGAATCTCTCCTGGACTAAGTTAAGAGTTGATTTACATCCAGGGTGGGCCAACTCATGAATATTTTTTATTATTGTGTTACGAAAATTTCTGGTTACGAACGGACGTACGAATTTTGTTGAAATGTCACAACATATCTCTTTATCTGATTGTGCTAATTTTACGAATTTTAATACTAATGATGTATCTTTTTTATTTAACCATTCTTTTAGTTCTTCATCAACTTTTTGCTCCTCAGCTAAGCTGGTGTAATCCATTGCTGTTATTTCGTCGATCCTTGATAATAAATCTGGTACGATATTATCAGCACCTTTAATGTGTTGGATATCGGTAGAAAATTGCCCTATAAAATCCAATTGTCTACACTGGCGTGGAGATGCTTTGTCCGACTTCTGACGAAACGCATAAATGATCGGTTTGTGATCGGTGACTATGGTGAATTGCCTGCCTTCCAGATGACATTTGAAATATTTTACTGCTTCGTAAATAGCAGTAAGTTCTCGGTCATACGTGCTGTACTTTTTTTGTGTCTCAGTGAATTTACGTGAGAAAAAAGCTAATGGTTGAAGATGATTATCTTTAACTTGATGTAAGGCTGCTCCCATAGCGAAATCTGAAGCGTCCACATTTAACGATAGTTTGGCATCTTTCATTGGATGTGCAAGGGTTGCCAGGTTAGCTAACAGCCGTTTACATTCTTCGAACGCGGTTGATGATTCCTTTGTCCACTGTAAAATTGATTTGTCATTTTTTATGTTGCCTTTAATTAATTTTTGAAGTTTATCCTGGATGATTATTGCGTTAGGTATAAATCTACGATAAAAGTTTGTCATGGCGATGAATCTACGTAACTCTTTTGCCATTTTTGGTTTTGGAAAATCTACGATTGTTTCCACTTTTGTTTGTAGAGGTTTAATACCATCTGCTGTAACTAGATGTCCCAAAAATTCAATTTCTGATCTGGCGAATTTACATTTTGCTTGATTGATTTTTAATCCATGCTGTGCAAGTCGACTAAAAACTTCTCGCAGGTGTATCTTATGCTGTTCTTCATCTTCCGATGCAATAAATATATCATCAATGTAGGCGATGACGTAATCGATACCACGAAAAACTTCGTCCATCAGTCGTTGAAACGTTTGTGCCGCATTTGACAACCCAAAAGTCATTCGCACAAATTCATACAAGCCAAATGGAGTGGTTATTGCCGTCTTCGGAATATCAACTTCTTCTACTAACACCTGGTGAAATGCCTTCCTTAAATCAATTACGGAAAAAATCTTTTTATTTTCAAGATTAATGACGAAGTCTTGAATGTGTGGCACTGGATATTTATCTGGAATTGTCACCGAATTTAATTTACGGTAATCACCACATGGGCGCCACGCGCCATTCGGCTTTCGTACCATGTGTAGTGGTGAAGACCAATTGCTCTTAGATGGTCGACAAATTCCCTGAGATAGTAAATCTTCAAATTCGCGTTTAGCGGCTTCGTATTTTTCCGGTGTAAGGCGGCGAGGCTTAGATATTACAGGTGGTCCGTTGGTGATAATATGATGAGTGATGTTAGCTTTTATTGGCGTAACGCAGGGTTGCTCATCAACCAAACACTTGAATTCATTGAGAATAGAAGAAAATTTACACTTACTGTCGATGAAAGTTATTTGTGTACTTGGAACTTTAGTAAGTTGACAAATAGATTTTATTTGTGTTTTCGGGTCGCATAAACTTCTTTGTTTTATGTCAATTACCAAACCAAATGTCGATAAAAAATCAGCACCTAATATTGACGTTGTTACGTCTGCTATAACGAAATCCACGAAAACTGACGACGTAAACCTAGACTTACGGTCTTTTTACTAACGCCGTATGTGGTAATTCGGGAACCGTTGGCGGCGAATAAATTAATTGGTAAAATTCTAACACCTTTATCATTTCGATGTTCACTTAAAATAATCGATAAATCCGCACCTGTATCGACGAGAAATTTAATTTTGGTAACTGGATCGAGGAGAAATAGTCTATACGTTTTTTCGTCGATTTGAATCTCCTCTAATTCAAATCGCGTATTTAGTTTTTTGTCTTTGAGTGCTCAGCGTAAAATTGCACCAACTCCTGCAACTATGAGCTTTGTTTCCAAATTTGTGGTGAAAATAACATTGATCAAATTTTGATTTGCTTCTTGAACGACTCGGTGTTGGTGTACGTTGACGATTACTTGAAAATTTTTGAATATGTGTAGTGTTTCGTGACGGACGTTCTAACTTATCTATTCGAGAAATTATATTATTTAATTTACTTTCTAACGACACTTCTTTACATTCATTTGTTTGTTTTGTGTTAGTGTGACACGCCATAACGTTTAATTGAGTTGTTTCCATAATTTTATCAGCCATTACTGCCAGCTGCTGAAGCGAATCATTCGATACTGATAATATTGCTTTGGCTGTATCAGGTAAACAGTCTAACCATAATGTTTTAATAACTTCTTGACCAACTTGGTTATTAATATTATGTTGTTGCATTTCATTTAATACCGTTGACGGTTTTCTATCACCTATTGTTATCTTAGATAACAATCTCCGAACTCTAGTTTGATCCGATTCTGCGTAATTATTCACCAGTCTACTTTTTAATGTTTTGAATTTCTCTTGTTCTGGTGGATTCCTCAGCAAGTCAATAACTGTTATCGCTATCTCTTCTGGTAACTGGCTGACGACAGTATGGAATTTAATTAAATCTGATGTTAGGCGTTGAGCCGTGAAATGGCTTTCAACTTGAAGAAACCACAGGTCTGGATTTCTGGTACTGAATGGTTGTATCTTGACGTTTGCTTGTGTATAGCTTCTAGTTGACGTTTTGTCGGTAGTTATGACTGTTTCTGTACTGGCCTTGGAATCGCCACTTTCCGATGTAGTTTCATCCTGATCGCTTTTCGGCATTGTATCTTTTAACGAGGTATTACTAGTTATACCAGAAACTCTGTAATATTATCGATGTCGAAATGATGCGATATGCGATGTTTAAATTTTATCGAATTCTACAATATTTGTACGATCTTCAAATTACGCTTTAAACTATTACCGAGTAGTCAAAATTGTAAGAATGTAATAATTAATTTCGAATAATTATTAATTATTTAATTATTTTTTATTTAAAACGGTCTCAAAAATATACGTGATAAAATATTTCTGAGAAAATAAGTTTATCTTTAAATTTGAATGTATAAAAAACACACAACGCTGTTAATTATAATTTGATTAATTGCACAATGGCAATTGTAGTATAATAGAATTTTTTTTTTTAATTCCAATTGATTTTCAATATTATTCAAATTAATATAATATTTAATATTCATTAAATTGTTCAATTTATTACAAGCAATGTTCTTTGATTCTATTATAATCTAAAAAAATCTTTATAATTTAAAAATTTATAATCTAAAAAAATCTTTATAATTTAAAAATTTATAATCTAAAAATTTTTTTATTTATTTTTTAATGATTATGTAATAATTAAAGAATATATTGAAAAAATTATTTAATAATATAATTGATAATATATCAAAGAATTTAATTTGAAAAAATTATTTAATAATATATTTGATAATATATTAAAATAATTGGTACGATATGCTTTATGTCATAAAGTGTGTATTAGTTGTTTATCGATGAATTAAATGTACACTGTTTGTACGTTATACGCGCGATAATGGATTTTGATCTCGATTGGATTTGCATGAGGTACTTTGTACACTTGCACAGATATCTGCGTAAAAAAATTTTTAAATTGAATTTTAAATAAAATATTATTTAACTAAAAAGTGCTTTAATCAAATAAAACTGATAAAAATGTTTAAATTTGACCAACAATATTTTGGTTGAACTATTGTTGATTCTCATATCATAAACGAATTATATTTCGTGATCAAAAATTAGAATTCGTTTAACGTGTTCACTACCCGCAATACGTTTTATAAAATTTATTTATGCTATGATATGTTTGATACATATATATTAATTGCACTGTTACGTATTGTATTTTAATATTTATTTTAAGAATTATATTCTTTTTAAGCTGTATGTAATTTCAATACTTTAGAACTTTTGATTAGTGTATGATAATTCACACTGACATTACAATTGATAATTAATTGTTATGTGACTATACAAAACTTTTTTTAGAATATTTGTAGTTAAAAAATTCAATTTAATGTTAACTCTCATTTCAAATGCAAAAAATATGCAACTCCATCTATAACTTCTTTATTTAAAATTAATTATTACCATTATATGGTTCGAAGTTTCACTGAATATTTTGTTGCGCCTAAAAATATGCACTCGATTAAACAATTATACTTTTGATTCCCAATTATTTTAAATATTATATTTTGACATTCATTGCTAAAATTTCATAAAAATTTTTTTTTTTTTTATTTTGTAAATATTGAATTGTTTGGTACTATTTATTTAATATTTACGTAAGTAATTACGAAAAGTGAACGTATATTGATATTGATTATATTAATTATAAAGTGAAAAGTCTTTAATTTAGTGTTTTAGACTGTTAATGTTGTGTAAAAATGCCACGAAAAAATTTATATTTATATAATAATCACGATATATTATTTCAGAATGTAACTATAATCTAATTTAAAAAAATATTTGCGTTATTTCACAAAAAAAATTTACATTTGCGTAAAAATTGATTATTTTTTATATGTTTATTTACACATGCACTTTATAATTAATATTACAGAAATAAATTAATATTATTATATTATTTTCTGTTTACGAAATTATTCATTCGATTATCTATATTAATAATTAATAATGGTGTACACATTTTATTATTCCAAAAAAATCTTTACGTTAATTTGATTTACGTTATACCATTTGATAAAATGTTAATTTGAAAAATTTGTCAATAATTTTTTGACAGCTTCATAATTTTTTTTTTGAATGTCACCACTATTTATGACGTATGTTACCACGTTTATTTTTATCAATATGACATTACACTTGAGGTCATTACTTTTAACAAAATTTTATTTTGAGGTTATTTCTCAAATTTTGGGGTTATTACTAAAAAAAATTTAATTTTAAGGTTATGACAATTTTATATCCATTTTTACTGGACATGTTTTTTTATTGTAATTACAAAAATTTAAATTTGTACCTTGCTTTTTTTTTACATTATTACCCGATGAAACTTGTAGTGATGAATAGATTAACACTTGTAGACTATGTTGAAGTTGATTTGTTGAATCACCTGTTGAATTCTTGTTGCAGGTTATTGTTGAATTTTTTGTGCAATCTTCTTGATGTTTTCTTGTTGAATCTTTTTGCTGAATTTTAGGTTGAAAAATTTGTTGATTTCTTGTTGAAAATTTTTATGCAATTCCTGTTGAAATTTTTTTGTTGAACTCTTGGTGACAATTTCTATGCAACTTTTGTTACTCGACAAAAATATATATATTTTACGGAAAAAAATGTATTTATTTTACTTTACGTATAACTTTTTGTACTCATTAATTAATAGACGTCGGGGTCACCATTTTGGGGTTTCTTTCCCAATTTTAAAATAAAATAAAATACCCTTTTTTTTTATATATATATATATTGCACGCAACGAGATAATTTATTTCTATGTCTCTATTCTATGACAGTTGCTTCTACAATGACTTTCTTAATTCTACTCTTACTATGCTAATACAATATATTTCTCTTTACTAATACTATTACGATGTGTGTTCTTTTTACGTTCAATTTATATATTTCATACCAAATAAATTTAACTGTAATGTCGGATGTTACTCGCGCATTGTAATATTGACTATCGTAACTAAATTTATTATATTCGATTCTGTAATATTAGGATAGGCGCCGCCACAATAAAATAAAATACCCTTTTTTATATATATATATATATTGCACGCAACGAGATAATTTATTTCTATGTCTCTATTCTATGACAGTTGCTTCTACAATGACTTTCTTAATTCTACTCTTACTATGCTAATACAATATATTTCTCTTTACTAATACTATTACGATGTGTGTTCTTTTTACGTTCAATTTATATATTTCATACCAAATAAATTTAACTGTAATGTCGGATGTTACTCGCGCATTGTAATATTGACTATCGTAACTAAATTTGTTATATTCGATTCTGTAATATTAGGATAGGCGCCGCCACAGTACTCCCCCTCTAGTAAGATAACCGATCAGGAAATCTAACACTTCTTCCAGTGCGAGTCTTACGTATTGGCGTTTTTTGATTCTTTGACTTTACATTTGTTGACGTTTTCTGGTTATTTGACTTTATATTTGTTGACGTTTTTTGATTATTTGACTTTATATTTGTTGACGTTTTTTGATTATTTGACTTTATATTTGTTGACGTTTCATTTTCGGCTAACTTTTCTTGAACGATGAATGCTGGTTTTAGACGGTCTATTGATACTGTACTTGATTTTCCTTTTATGTTTAACGTAAAATATTTCGTATTTCTTTCTATAACTTCGTACGGACCGTTATACACCGGTTGCAGCGGAGCACGAACTGCGTCGTTCCTGACGAATACCTGGCTGGTTTCATTAATTGATTTTTGTATGAATACGTGTTGTTTTGAATGATTTGACGTCTCAGTTGGTTTAATTCGTTCACAAGTTTTTCTAAATTGTACGATGAAATCGTGTTCTGATGTTACTGGTTTTGACTTACTGAAAAATTCTCCTGGTAAACGTAGGGTGGTGCCAACAACCATTTCTGCAGGTGTAGCCTTCAAATCTTGCTTGAAACATGAACGTAATCCTAGTAGTACTAGCGGTAATTCATCATACCAGTGGTGTGTCAATTTCGCTTTAAGCGCGGCTTTCAAAGTTCTATGCCAACGTTCAATAATACCGTTGCTCTGTGGATGATACGAAGTAGTTCTCAGGTGTGTGGAACCTGTTATTTAATTGTAAAAATAGTTGCGACTCAAATTGTCGGCCACGGTCTGTGGTGATACGTAAGGGAACACCAAATCTTGAAATCCAACCCGCAATGAAATACCTAGCTACCGTTTCCGCCGTAATATCTGGAATTGGAATTGCTTCTGGCCACCGAGAGAATCTATCAATTGCTGTGAGTATGTATTGAAAACCGTGTGATGATGGTAATGGCCCGACTATGTCTATGTTTACGTGCTCGAATCGGCTAGATGTAACCGGATATTTCTGAATCGGTGCTCTTATATGTTTATCAATCTTTACACGTTGACATGGAATACAAGTTTTTACGAACTTTGTGACGTCTTTTTTCATATTTGGCCAAACGAATCTCTCCTGGACTAAGTTAAGAGTTGATTTACATCCAGGGTGGGCCAACTCATGAATATTTTTTATTATTGTGTTACGAAAATTTCTGGTTACGAACGGACGTACGAATTTTGTTGAAATATCAGATTGTGCTAATTTTACGAATTTTAATACTAATGATGTATCTTTTTTATTTAACCATTCTTTTAGTTCTTCATCAACTTTTTGCTCCTCAGCTAAGCTGGTGTAATCCATTGCTGTTATTTCGTCGATCCGTGATAATACATCTGGTACGATATTATCAGCACCTTTAATGTGTTGGATATCGGTAGAAAATTGCCCTATAAAATCCAATTGTCTACACTGGCGTGGAGATGCTTTATCCGACTTCTGACGAAACGCATAAATGATCGGTTTGTGATCGGTGACTATGGTGAATTGCCTGCCTTCCAGATGACATTTGAAATATTTTACTGCTTCGTAAATAGCAGTAAGTTCTCGGTCATACGTGCTGTACTTTTTTTGTGTCTCAGTGAATTTACGTGAAAAAAAAGCTAATGGTTGAAGATGATTATCTTTAACTTGATGTAAGGCTGCTCCCATAGCGAAATCTGAAGCGTCCACATTTAACGATAGTTTGGCATCTTTCATTGGATGTGCAAGGGTTGCCAGGTTAGCTAACAGCCGTTTACATTCTTCGAACGCGGTTGATGATTCCTTTGTCCACTGTAAAATTGATTTGTCATTTTTTATGTTGCCTTTAATTAATTTTTGAAGTTTATCCTGGATGATTATTGCGTTAGGTATAAATCTACGATAAAAGTTTGTCATGGCGATGAATCTACGTAACTCTTTTGCCATTTTTGGTTTTGGAAAATCTACGATTGTTTCCACTTTTGTTTGTAGAGGTTTAATACCATCTGTTGTAACTAGATGTCCCAAAAATTCAATTTCTGATCTGGCGAATTTACATTTTGCTTGATTGATTTTTAATCCATGCTGTGCAAGTCGACTTAAAACTTCTCGCAGGTGTATCTTATGCTGTTCTTCATCTTCCGATGCAATAAATATATCATCAATGTAGGCGATGACGTAATCGATACCACGAAAAACTTCGTCCATCAGTCGTTGAAACGTTTGTGCCGCATTTGACAACCCAAAAGTCATTCCCACAAATTCATACAAGCCAAATGGAGTGGTTATTGCCGTCTTCGGAATATCAACTTCTTCTACTAACACCTGGTGAAATGCCTTCCTTAAATCAATTACGGAAAAAATCTTTTTATTTTCAAGATTAATGACGAAGTCTTGAATGTGTGGCACTGGATATTTATCTGGAATTGTCACCGAGTTTAATTTACGGTAATCACCACATGGGCGCCACGCGCCATTCGGCTTTCGTACCATGTGTAGTGGTGAAGACCAATTGCTCTTAGATGGTCGACAAATTCCCTGAGATAGTAAATCTTCAAATTCGCGTTTAGCGGCTTCGTATTTTTCCGGTGTAAGGCGGCGAGGCTTTGATATTACAGGTGGTCCGTTGGTGATAATATGATGAGTGATGTTAGCTTTTATTGGCGTAACGCAGGGTTGCTCATCAACCAAACACTTGAATTCATTGAGAATAGAAGAAAATTTACACTTACTGTCGATGAAAGTTATTTGTGTACTTGGAACTTTAGTAAGTTGACAAATAGATTTTATTTGTGTTTTCGGGTCGCATAAACTTCTTTGTTTTATGTCAATTACCAAACCAAATGTCGATAAAAAATCAGCACCTAATATTGACGTTGTTACGTCTGCTATAACGAAATTCCACGAAAACTGACGACGTAAACCTAGACTTACGGTCTTTTTACTAACGCCGTATGTGGTAATTCGGGAACCGTTGGCGGCGAATAAATTAATTGGTAAAATTCTAACACCTTTATCATTTCGATGTTCACTTGAAATAATCGATAAATCCGCACCTGTATCGACGAGAAATTTAATTTTGGTAACTGGATCGAGGAGAAATAGTCTATACGTTTTTTCGTCGATTTGAATCTCCTCTAATTCAAATCGCGTATTTAGTTTTTTGTCTTTGAGTGCTCAGCGTAAAATTTGCACCAACTCCTGCAACTATGACCTTGTTTCCAAATTTGTGGTGAAAATAACATTGATCAAATTTTGATTTGCTTCTTGAACGACTCGGTGTTGGTGTACGTTGACGATTTCTTGAAAATTTTTGAATATGTGTAGTGTTTCGTGACGGACGTTCTAACTTATCTATTCGAGAAATTATATTATTTAATTTACTTTCTAACGACACTTCTTTACATTCATTTGTTTGTTTTGTGTTAGTGTGACACGCCATAACGTTTAATTGAGTTGTTTCCATAATTTTATCAGCCATTACTGCCAGCTGCTGAAGCGAATCATTCGATACTGATAATATTGCTTTGGCTGTATCAGGTAAACAGTCTAACCATAATGCTTTAATAACTTCTTGACCAACTTGGTTATTAATATTATGTTGTTGCATTTCATTTAATACCGTTGACGGTTTTCTATCACCTATTGTTATCTTAGATAACAATCTCCGAACTCAAGTTTGATCCGATTCTGCGTAATTATTCACCAGTCTACTTTTTAATGTTTTGTATTTCTCTTGTTCTGGTGGATTCCTCAGCAAGTCAATAACTGTTATCGCTATCTCTTCTGGTAACTGGCTGACGACAGTATGGAATTTAATTAAATCTGATGTTAGGCGTTGAGCCGTGAAATGGTTTTCAACTTGAAGAAACCACAGGTCTGGATTTCTGGTACTGAATGGTTGTATCTTGACGTTTGCTTGTGTATAGCTTCTAGTTGACGTTTTGTCGGTAGTTATGACTGTTTCTGTACTGGCCTTGGAATCGCCACTTTCCGATGTAGTTTCATCCTGATCGCTTTTCGACATTGTATCTTTTAACGAGGTATTACTAGTTATACCAGAAACTCTGTAATATTATCGATGTCGAAATGATGCGATATGCGATGTTTAAATTTTATCGAATTCTACAATATTTGTACGATCTTCAAATTACGCTTTAAACTATTACCGAGTAGTCAAAATTGTAAGAATGTAATAATTAATTTCGAATAATTATTAAATTATTTTTTATTTAAAACGGTCTCAAAAATATACGTGATAAAATATTTCTGAGAAAATAAGTTTATCTTTAAATTTGAATGTAGAAAAAACACACAACGCTGTTAATTATAATTTGATTAATTGCACAATGGCAATTGTAGTATAATAGAAATATTTTTTTAATTTCAATTGATTTTCAATATTATTCAAATTAATATAATATTTAATATTCATTAAATTGTTCAATTTATTACAATCAATGTTCTTTGATTCTATTATAATCTAAAAAAATCTTTATAATTTAAAAATTTATAATCTAAAAAAATCTTTATAATTTAAAATTTTTTAAAATTTTTTATTTATTTTTTAATGATTATGTAATAATTAAAGAATATATTGAAAAAATTATTTAATAATATAATTGATAATATATCAAAGAATTTAATTTGAAAAAATTATTTAATAATATATTTGATAATATATTAAAATAATTGGTACGATATGCTTTATGTCATAAAGTGTGTATTAGGTGTTTATCGATGAATTAAATGTACACTGTTTGTACGTTATACGCGCGATAATGGATTTTGATCTCGATTGGATTTGCATGAGGTACTTTGTACACTTGCACAGATATCTGCGTAAAAAAAATTTTTAAATTGAATTTTAAATAAAATATTATTTAACTAAAAAGTGCTTTAATCAAATAAAACTGATAAAAATGTTTAAATTTGACCAACAATATTTTGGTTGAACTATTGTTGATTCTCATATCATAAACGAATTATATTTCGTGATCAAAAATTAGAATTCGTTTAACGTGTTCACTACCCGCAATACGTTTTATAAAATTTATTTATGCTATGATATGTTTGATACATATATATTAATTGCACTGTTACGTATTGTATTTTAATATTTATTTTAAGAATTATATTCTTTTTAAGCTGTATGTAATTTCAATACTTTAGAACTTTTGATTAGTGTATGATAATTCACACTGACATTACAATTGATAATTAATTGTTATGTGACTATACAAAACTTTTTTTAGAATATTTGTAGTTAAAAAATTCAATTTAATGTTAACTCTCATTTCAAATGCAAAAAATATGCAACTCCATCTATAACTTCTTTATTTAAAATTAATTATTACCATTATATGGTTCGAAGTTTCACTGAATATTTTGTTGCGCCTAAAAATATGCACTCGATTAAACAATTATACTTTTGATTCCCAATTATTTTAAATATTATATTTTGACATTCATTGCTAAAATTTCATAAAAATTAGTTTTTTTTTTTATTTTGTAAATATTGAATTGTTTGGTACTATTTATTTAATATTTACGTAAGTAATTACGAGAAGTGAACGTATATTGATATTGATTATATTAATTATAAAGTGAAAAGTCTTTAATTTAGTGTTTTAGACTGTTAATGTTGTGTAAAAATGCCACGAAAAAATTTATATTTATATAATAATCACGATATATTATTTCAGAATGTAACTATAATCTAATTTAAAAAAATATTTGCGTTATTTCACAAAAAAATTTTACATTTACGTAAAAATTGATTATTTTTTATATGTTTATTTACACATGCACTTTATAATTAATATTACAGAAATAAATTAATATTATTATATTATTTTCTGTTTACGAAATTATTCATTCGATTATCTATATTAATAATTAATAATGGTGTACACATTTTATTATTCCAAAAAAATCTTTACGTTAATTTGATTTACGTTATACCATTTGATAAAATGTTAATTTGAAAAATTTGTCAATAATTTTTTGACAGCTTCATAATTTTTTTTTTTTTGAATGTCACCACTATTTATGACGTATGTTACCACGTTTATTTTTATCAATATGACATTACACTTGAGGTCATTACTTTTAACAAAATTTTATTTTGAGGTTATTTCTCAAATTTTGGGGTTATTACTAAAAAAAATTTAATTTTAAGGTTATGACAATTTTATATCCATTTTTACTGGACATGTTTTTTTATTGTAATTACAAAAATTTAAATTTGTACCTTGCTTTTTTTTTACATTATTACCCGATGAAACTTGTAGTGATGAATAGATTAACACTTGTAGACTATGTTGAAGTTGATTTGTTGAATCACCTGTTGAATTCTTGTTGCAGGTTATTGTTGAATTTTTTGTGCAATCTTCTTGATGTTTTCTTGTTGAATCTTTTTGCTGGATTTTAGGTTGAAAAATTTGTTGATTTCTTGTTGAAAATTTTTATGCAATTCCTGTTGAAAATTGTGCTGAAATTTTTTTGTTGAACTCTTGGTGACAATTTCTATGCAACTTTTGTTACTCGACAAAAATATATATATTTTACGGAAAAAAATGTATTTATTTTACTTTACGTATAACTTTTTATACTCATTAATTAATAGACGTCGGGGTCACCATTTTGGGGTTTCTTTCCCAATTTTAAAATAAAATAAAATACCCTTTTTTTTTATATATATATATATTGCACGCAACGAGATAATTTATTTCTATGTCTCTATTCTATGACAGTTGCTTCTACAATGACTTTCTTAATTCTACTCTTACTATGCTAATACAATATATTTCTCTTTACTAATACTATTACGATGTGTGTTCTTTTTACGTTCAATTTATATATTTCATACCAAATAAATTTAACTGTAATGTCGGATGTTACTCGCGCATTGTAATATTGACTATCGTAACTAAATTTGTTATATTCGATTCTGTAATATTAGGATAGGCGCCACCACAGGTCTATGTTAAAATTTCCAATTAAATTTCATAAGTTCAATACTCTACATAAAAAAAAAAATTGTTTCAGGTAGCTTTATTGTATTCACGGGAAAGTAATATACGAGCAACTTAGTTTACAAAGAATATTTCATATGTTCTACACCATATTGTAATTATTATCTGTTTTCAATGAAATGTGGTACACATGTTGCGTTTGTGATTACGCATGTGTTGACTAATAGTTAGTAGCTATAGGGAGTCCATGCTAAAATTTCCGATTAATATTTCATATGTTCAAGGTCATATGGTAAATATTATCCAATTTCAATGAAATTTGGTACACAGGTGGAATTCGTGATTAACCATATGTAGACTAAGGTAGAAGTTAGTAGCCTGAGGGGGTCCATGTTCAAATTTCCGATTAATATTTCATATGTTTTAGATCATATGGTAGATTAGATTTAGATGTTCGGGTGGACGACTAACCGCCCAAGTCACTGCAGCCTAATGGCTTATTGTGACGCCCCTTTCAGTTAGTATCACATCTCTATCAGTCCTGTACTGCATAAAAAGCTGTACAGTTGATTGAGTGATAATGTTTGTGTTTCTGAGGGAGATATCACATACCCGCCAAGGTACCTTATGCGTTTTGACATTAAAGCATCACACTGGCAGGGTATGTGTTTTGCAGTTTCCTCCTCAAATTCACGAAATCTGCACACACTGGAATCTGATATATCTAGTGTGTACATATGTTTTCTCAAACTACAGTGGCCTGTTAGGAATCCTACTATAGTTTTGCTTCTTCTTCTGCTACCTACAGGCAGTTCTTTCGTTGTATTTTTGAAGGTCCTGAAATGAATAGTTTTGCTTGCCGCATACCTTCACTTCTACGCCATTCTTCTTCGTGGGAGCGGGAGATCTCGGTTCTCAGTAGCGATTTAAAATGGCATTTGGAGTAACCGCAAAATGGCTCTGGTCCTATAACAACGTCAGCTTCCTCATTACCCTCGATGCCTACATGAGCTGGTACCCATGATAATGTTACTACATTTTTGTAGCTGAGAGTAATCAAGTTTTGAAGACAGTCCCATACCAGTTCAGAGCGAATCTGATATGAGTTCAGGTCTTTTAACGCCTCTTAACATATTTTTTTCGCAAGTTCTCTTTTATACAGAGTCAGAGCGAATATTTCTGCCTGGAATACTGTTGCTAGTGATCCCATGCTTCTGCACATCTTGAATCTGGGGTTTTTCCCACATACTCCAGATCCCACACCATGTTCAGTTTTACAACCATCAGAAAACCATTCTATTTCTGCTTCCTCCGGAGTTCCAGTTTCCCAGCTTTCTCTCTTCGGGATTTTGATGGTAAATGGTTTATTGAAGTTATATTTTTTGAATGCAGTCATCTTTGGGCATGTCTAGGTAGGTTGCATTTACAATTGCAGGATGACTCCCTAAATACGGGGACTCGCAGCTACTTGAGCCTGCAATCCTCAATGCCCCTAGTCTGGCTTCCGCTTCAAAAACCTTGTGAAGTGGGGCCAGGTTTAACATTACCTCCATCGCTAATGTTCGGGTTGTCTTCATAGCACCAGTAATGCCCAGACAAGCTACTCTTTGTAACTTCGTTAGTTTTTTCCGGACACAAGTTTGAGAAGTCTTCCTCCACCAAACCACTGCTGCATATGTTATTGTCGGACGTACTATCGCTAGATACATCCAATTTGCTATCTTCGGACATAGTCCCCAGGTCTTTCCACAGTCTCTTCTACATGTCCACAATGATAGCTGTTCTTTCCAGAAATTTCGCCTCATTAGAGAAGTTGATCGTCTCACCGAAGAGGGTAGGACGTTTTAGTGTATCCATTTTCCGTTTGTGTGTAAATCGTACAATTGTTGTTTTTGTGGGATTTACGAGCAGACCTTCATCCTCACACCATTTCTGTACTATCTTATAAGAACTCTGTAGTAGGTCCCCTAGTACACTTGCATACTTTCCTCTTATGACAATCGCCAGATCATCCGCGTAGCCTTGGCAGTCAAACCCGGCGTTATGTAGTTTCACCAGCAGTTTGTCAACCACCAAAGACCACAAAAGGGGTGACATTACACCTCCTTGTGGACATCCCTTTGTTGTCATTGCAGTGATCTTTTCGCTACCAAGAGTCATTTCTAACTTCCTGGTTCCTAGCATTGTTTTTGTCCATCTGCAGATTGAGTGTTGTATTCCTTTGTTTCGCATGGCATCTATAACTGACCTATGCGATGTATTATTGAAGGCACCTTCAATGTCCATGAAAGCGAATTTCTTTCTAGCTCAATGATTTTTCAATTTTGCCCGTTAGATTTAGCAGCACTATCTCTTTGGATTTTCCGGCTTGGTATGCATATTGATGTGCGTGTAGAGGGCTTGTTGTTAGTGTCGTGTCTCTTATAAACCTCTCTTGCACCTTTTCCATCGTCTTTAGTATGAATGATGATAGACTGATGGGTCTTAGTGATTTTGGATCATATATCTTTTTACCTGCTTTTGGTATAAACACGACTTTAACATCCGTCCAAGAGCTTGGTATTTGTCCCCATACTAAACTGGCTCTAAATAGCCTAGTTAGTATGGGGGTTATCTATCCTTCTCCTTGTTGTAGAAGTGCTGGAAATATTGCATCCGGGCCTGGTGATTCAAAGGGTTTAAAGGATTCTATGGCCCACTTTACGCGAGCCCTACTTACAATTGTTGTAGCTTCCTTCCATACCTCTTTTGATGGTCCATCACCCCTCCGGTCTGGATCATAGTTATGATTTACGTCATGTGATCCAGGAAAGTGTGCTTGGAGTAATAGCCTAAGCGTTTCTTCCTTGGATTCCGTATATCTACCATCCGGTTTGTTAAGAAACCCTATATCTCTAGGAGGTCCATTGGAGAGCACCTTATGTTACCTTGCTGCTACCGGCAGTTCAGATATACCCTCGCACAAAGATTTTAACGATGCCCTCTTTGCCTTCCTGATTTCACGGTTGTATTCCGTAAGAGCATCAGAATATTTCTTCCAGTCTAAGGTTGATTTGTTCTTTGCTCTATTGAATAATCTTCTAACTTCTCGGCGTAGATCCGGCGTAGAGAGATGATCATTCCACCATTGCACCTGTCTGTTGCTGCTCTTGACATGCATTGGACAGTTGTATTCAAATGACTCGGTGATTGTTTCCTTGATGGAATTAGCACAATTCTCCAGGTCATCTATAGTTCTGATCTTGGTCGGTACCGACTCAAGTTTTTCTTTTATGGTTTCCTTAAAGGAAATCCAGACTGTTTTCTTTTTTGGTCTACATTTTATTAGTGTTTGTTCAAAATTAACTAAATCAAACTTAATATGCCTATGATCCGAACTTGATGGCTCGTTAGAAACGTGCCAATTATGAATTCTATCTGACAAGAATTGGGTGGTTATAGTTAAGTCTAATACCTCACTTCTTATCCTATTGATAAAAGTGGGCTCATTGCCTACGTTAACTACATTAAGATTATTACCAATAAAAAATTCAAGTAATAACTCACCTCTGCTGTTTATGTCCTTGCTGCCCCAGTTCGTATGATGGGCGTTGGCGTCACAACCTACCAACAGCTACATCTGATTCTTCTGAGCTAGTGTTAGCAGGCCTTCTATAGCAGCAGGTGGACATTGTTGATCTCCGGCAAAGTACGCAGAACATATAATTATATTCCGTTTACTGCCTGAAGATTCAACAATTGCTGCAACTACATCTTCTTGACAGAATTCTGTAATTGGAATAAAATTAGTATCTTTCCTAAATATAATACCAGCCCTTGGTCTAGAGGCTGTAGTGTCGTAAAGAATCTTACCGTTAGAATCCCCTACCCCGCATATCTTACCACCTGCGAGCCATGGTTCTTGAATAAAGGCGATGTCTACGCCTCCTTTGGCAAACCTGTTGCTTAAGACAGCCGAAGCTGCCTTAGCATGCTGCAGGTTTGCCTGCAAGATCCTCAGAGAGGGATCCATTAGTTACTTCTACGAGGGGGATGTCTTTTCACATCCCTCCTCCTCTGTTTCGATGAGTGTCGGTCGTCTCTTCTCCTGTGCTCAACTGCCTGAACCTGTGCTTCTGGTTTGACTGTCGGCTTATCGACTAGTCCTACCATCTCTGGTTCACCTTTCTTTATTTTCAGCCTAAGCTGAACCCTATCAAAATTGAACCAGGGTCTGCAGTCCATGTCTTGAAGGTCCCTGGCCGAGACGTCGTCAATGGATATGACCAGATGCTGGCCATTCTTCGCAACTCTCTTTTTTAGGATCTTCCAGTTCTGGGTCTGCCTTCCACCAAACGTAAGTCTGCGTTCTTATACGGCTTTAGACCTCTTAAGGTTTCTTTTAGCCAGTCACGGCTGACCTCGTCTGCGCACGTAATAGCTACCCATCCAGGTTTTCTTGAGGATCCCATGAATTTAACTTCTTTTCCTATGGGTACCCGTTCAATGGCGTCCAAGACCGCAAATTGGACTAGTTTCGCCTCTTCTTCTGACATAGTGCTATCTGGATAGCATCTAGGTACTATACCTGCCTTGAAACTTGCGGTAATTTCGCTATATTTCAAGTAGCTTCTTTTAGCTGAGAAGGCCGATGGCGTGCTGCCATCCGACCTGTTCCTTTTCAGTGGCTTCGTTGCTGGCGACGGATCACCTAGTAACAGCCTACTTCTACCCTTATTCTCAGAAGTGTTCCTCTTCAAATCACTTCTCTTGGCACTTTGCTTCCACTGTTTATTGACAATTGCAAGTGCCTCCTTGTGGATGCGTTCACTTGCAACTACTTTTTCTGACCGACCCACATTGTATCTTGGGCCTCACCATCAACTCTCCTATGGCCTCCGCCATTTCATCCGTTGAGGTGGTTGGTTTTCTACCACGGTGACGTTTGGATCGTCCGAATCTAAAAGTTTGTTCTCGTCATCCGTGTGGATCTCATTCGCATCTAGGTCAGAAAGGTACTGCTGTTCTAGTGCACTACTGCCTCGTTGTGGTGCAAATGATGTGCATCCACTTGTTGTTGCATCTGTTGTAGTTGTAGTTGATGTTGTTTTAAGAGAATCCGGGTACAATGCTGGGGTTTTCGTTGTTGTTGTTGTTGTTTTATTCATAATTGTTCCCACGAGTATCGCCACAAAAGAAGGTCCACCATGGCAGAAGTCCGTTACCATGGTAAGGCTGGATACTACCGGAGGTCGTCTGGTATCCGGAGTACACCGTTATCGACTGAGCTCACCCTCAGCCACGCAGCTCTAGGCACGGTACGAGTAACACCCTTAGCTTGGCTTCGCGCTTGCTCTTTTAGTCTGTATCCATGTTTAATACAGATACAGTTCCAGGGGCCACCGCGAGGAGGTAGAGCAAGAACTTGATCAAGAACGTCAACAGTTGCAACATCAAATTATAAATTATAATAAATAATAATGGTTTAAATCATAAATTATAATAAAATAAAATTTAAATTATAACAAATAATAAAAACCAACCATATATTAGAATAACAACAATCTAATGTCTACCCTGTGAATCTCAACCCAGACCCCCGATCATATGGTAAATATTATCCAAATTCAATGAAATTTTGTACACACGTTGGATTCGCAATTACGCATGTGTAGACTAAGGTAGAAGTTAGTAGTCTAAGGGGTCCATGCTAATATTTTCGATTAATATTTCATATGTTCTAGACTAGAGCATAGGTAAATATTATCCAATTGCAATCAAATTTCTTACAAAGGTAATGTTAATTACAAAAAACTTTTGGACATAAATCGCTGTTAAACATAACTACGAGTTATCTGCTCCCCCTAGTTAGCAGCTTGTATCTCAGATTTTGAAGAAATTTAGTACATATGTAGTTTTCCTGATTGTTTACCAGCCTACCCATGTAGAAGTCAGTAACTTTAGTTGGTCCATGACATGATTAAATTTCCGATTAATATTTTATATGTTCTAGCTAATTATTATCTGATTTGACAAAAAAAATGCAACACTTTAATTTTATAGTTTAGTTTGTGTCTATTATATTAGGGGTTAGCCGAAGCCGAAAATTATAGGTGCCTTAAAAATATAAAATTTGTAACAAAGCACAATTTGTTACAAAGGTACTGTTAATAGGACACTGTGGACATAAATCATTCTTGAACCTAACCACGAGTTATCGGCTTCGGCTCCCCACAGTAAGCACTTTTTTGTTATTATTGAACGGAACACCCGATATAAAACAATTAGCTTCGCCACTATGATAATTCTGTAGTTGAAGCCACAAATAGTACAGTGATGCAGAATGTTGAAAATAATTTCATTATAAATAATCTTGATTTTATCTTTACTCAACCACTACCAATTATTTACTGTTCATTTATATTAAATTTGTTTGATATTTAATTTCATAATATTGTTTGATATTTAATTTCATAATATTATTTTTTCTTATATATTCAACTATACATGTACATGTATGTATACATTCACATTTTATTTCCTCATATAGGATTGTAGAATTTGGAAATCATATAAGATTGTAGAATTTGGAGAAATTAATTATTAATTCTTTATGTTCACTCGATAAAACATCACTATGTTTTGCTACAAAATCTTTCCCAAACCATGCAAAATTAGAAGAATTGGAAGTTGAAATGCTACACCATCCATTTCGTATTCCATTATTTTACCAATGTTAAAGATAGTTATGAAAAAATGCGAACTACTATTACAACTGCACATCAAAAATTAACTCTACCGGAGGTAAAGACTCCACAGAACGTAAAGGCCCATTAAAAGAAGAGCCAAAACTCATTCTTTAAGATGACAACGGTGATGAAATGCTTCACCCGATGAACCACAAGATCAATTACTGGTTCATGCCGAACCAGCAAAGTACCTGAAATTTACGTTTGATCCTAATTGTAGGAGCAAACGCCAATGCAACTAGCCAAAGAAAAGCAATTTCGATATCCGATCACATCAAAGGTAACATTGATGGTGTTGATGATGTGTGTAATGACAGGATGTAATACTATCGGATTAAAAAAAACCAAATTAAGCATTTGAAATGTTGAAAGCATCAAGTTTTTAACTTCGCAAATGGTATGCGAATCACCTAAAACTATTAGAATCGATACCAGAACATAGCGAAGCGAAATTTGCATTCACCAAGCATTTGTTCGCAGTTACTAAGTTCTCAGAATTTTCAATACCATGACAATAGCAGACACATACAAAAACATACAAGTGAATGGTTTTTCTGACGCGTGTATGTAATAACAATTGACTGACTTCAACGGGGCTATAAAAGTTTACTTGATGTGTACCCAATCAAGAGTTCCTCCAAAGAAAACAATATCTATTAAGTGAATTGAAAACGAAGATTTGTCAAGCTATTAATGTAAACATAACTCCAAAGAAAACAATATCCATTAAGTGAATTGAAAACGAAGATTTGTCAAGCTATTAATGTAAACATAACTAAGACAACATGCAGGATTGATTCGATGATCACGCTGGCTGGGAAAGCTATGACAACATCTCCCAAGTAAATCTTAGCAAATCGAATCACAGCAATTCAACGAATATTACCAGTGGCGGTTCGTGCTGAAAAATTCTGGGTGAGCTAATTTTTTTTTTTAAATTAAGAAAAGACATTGTGCAGGTTTCCACTTTACCATGAGGTACTACACTCAAAGCGTTAACTGGAATTTAGTGTCCAGTTTCCCCAACACAAAACAAAATCGATTGGCTGATGTGGTCCTAATTCTTTAATTATAACCTTAACTTCTAATGATGAAGATTTAAATAGATGCTCCAATAAGTAATCTATTTCATTCACCATTAGAGCATATTTAAAAATTCATATATTTAGCAAAAAATAATATGAGAATTATATACAATATATATAATATGAAAACTATATTTATATGTGATATGAAAATTATATGTAAATATAATACATATATATAATATAAAAATATAAATATAATATATAAAAATATAAGTATAAAATAAAAATATATATAATTTTAAAATTTAACTACAAAAATACAAAATACTAAATGCCTGGAAACTTCTGGTCACCGTAAAAACAGCAAAACAGCGGATCAAACTAGCAATAACACTTAAAATGAAAATTTTCTATAAATTATTTTATTACTAAACTCTATATTAAAAACTTCCTTTTTAATTTTCCGACAACCGCACCATTAAATTCAAATTAGAATTATGAAAAGCATTGATATCTTTAAAACAATGCTATACGATAATACATACGTAATATTTTTAGGTAGCTATAGCTGCCCTGAGATGACTCAGTACGATAGGTTGTATAAAAAGGATCTTCCTTCGTTTAAGGATTCACTTAAACAATTAATAATAAGTTCAAACAATATAACTTTTTTTTATTCAAACGTTTATAACTGATATAAAATGATATTAGTTCTATGATTCTAATTTTAATTTACTTTGATTATATTTATTTTTCATTAACAAAAAAAACTACAAAGATTTTCCACTGAATTTCACCAATTATTGAAAATTAACTGATATTTTTATTAAATATCATACAATTATAGTTGTATTAATTATCTAATTATATTTTTATGCAATATATTAGATTTTAAGTTTATATTGTATTATAAAATTATTAAATAGTATTTAATAACTATTATTTTTTATTGTTTTTTAAATAATTGATAGTTTTATTAACTATATCGATATAGAACAGATGAACTATATAAAACTGTACCGATCATTAACCGACGTGACTGATTTTAATTGTTTTACGAATTTATTCACGATAAAAAAGACTTGTGCTATTCTTTACTGATAGTGTTAGAAAGAATTTTAATATTTTATCATTCGAGTCAATAATGAAAAATGATGAGATAACCTTTATATTGGTGGTGGTATCGTATGATGTTTTTTTTTTTTTTTTTTAACTGATAAAATAATTAAGAGACTAAAAGAGTCTATTATGTAATTTAACAGCATCGCCCCCCTTGAAACACCAGGGGTTTCAACATCGATATTGCTAGAACCCATTCACACCAAATTCAGTTTAATCTCTATGCATTATGCTTCAAATATTGACTATGATTTAGCATTAGACAATAAAACAATAAATAGTCATAGGACCTTGTAATATAAAGTATTTTAAAATAAAAATCGTATCACGTCGATTAATAAAGGAATTCTAAAATTTCAAAGGCTTGTGATGATCATGGTTAAATTCAGTAGAAATTCATAGAGATAAACAATGATATAGCATATAGGTAACTTATTAATATAAAAAATTACATTTTTCAAAGCAAAACAAATGAAATAATGACCTTAATAACAATAACTACTATACATTACAAGTTTGATATACTAATTGTAATTTAATTGTATACAAAATAAAGATAATTAATCATAATATATCTTGAGTCTTGAGCGTTATGGTGTTTAATTTCGAGGACTAAGTTGAGTATATACTTCTTTAGTTGAATATGTTTTTGATGTCTTTGAACATGATGATTAAATATGTTGATGAATATGATGCTAGTTATAATCTTGATGAATTAATCGCTTCCTGATTAATTTGCACATGTACAAAAGTTATCCTAAAAAGATAAAACAA
Organism: Rhamphomyia laevipes; assembly: GCA_963920725.1. NCBI lineage: Eukaryota > Metazoa > Arthropoda > Insecta > Diptera > Empididae > Rhamphomyia > Rhamphomyia laevipes. Next base: position 87,051,399 of record OY987255.1, read on the forward strand.
ACTTATATTGCTCAAAGAGAGCGATTAGCAATGAGATATGAAGTAAGAAATAAACAAGCTTAAATAAAAATATATTATAATTAAATAAAACGTGTAATGTTAGAAATAATCGATTAACGATCTGATTTTGGTAGCAATACTAGTGATGAAATTGGTCTTTTGAACGTACCAAATTTTGTTTTTAGGAGTACGATCCTAATATGACCATCACGACTACTGGGAAACACTTGCACAATCCGTCCAGTTACCCAAGATTGTGGTGGAGAATTTTTATCGATTAGTACTACCAAATCATCAATTTGTATGTTAGTTGTAGGTGTTTGCCATTTGTATCGTTGTTGTAGAGTATGGAGATATTCTGTTTTCCAACGATTCCAAAAAAGTAATTTTAATTGTTCTAAATTTCTTAATAATTTAAATGGTTTAGATGATTCTGAAACATTTAGAGAAGAGTCTGGCGGTGCAAGTAGTGCGTCACCACGTATAAAATGTCCAGGAGTTAACGGCTCTAAATTCTGTGGGTCTTCATTCAAAGCACACAGAGGCCGAGAGTTTAAGCATGCCTCAATTCGGCATAATACTGTAGATAGCTGCTCGAAGCATAAATTTACATTAGATAGAGTTCGCCTTAAATGGTATTTAACTGACTTAATGCCAGCTTCAGCTAAACCTGCCATGTGAGGTGCAACAGGACAATTTAAAATAAAATTAATATGTCTATCCGCATAGACGTGCTTTGCTTCTTCAGTAGCATTCTTTATGGCTAGATATGATTCACGATCAAGGATATTTTTTGCTCCTACGAAGTTTGTACCGTTGTCGCAATAGATTTTTTGGCAGAGACCACGTCTTGCAACAAATCGTTCGAAAGCGTCGAGAAATGATCGAGTGGAAAGACTACTAACGGCTTCCAAATAAATCGCTTTTGTTGCAAAACAAACGAATAAACATATATAGCCTTTCGTAGTTTTGTTACATCGTCCTTCATATAATTTGAGGGAGATTGGACCACCGAAGTCTAAGCCAACATTAGCGAACACCGTGCTTGGAGTGATTCTATCCAATCATAGAGGAGCCAAATTTTGCGACATTATTTTTCTTTTCTCCACGTAACAAATTTTACATAAATGTATGGTGCGTTTGACGATTTGCGATAGTCGCGGAATCCAATACGATCGTCGAATCAATGATTCCATGAGTCGCTGGGACGCGTGGAGATATTGTAAATGAAACGAGTTGGTGATTAATACCGCTAAATGTGATTGATTCGGTATGATTATCGGAAAATTTTCAACAGTTGATATTGTAAGGTTTGACAGACGTCCATTAATACGCAAAATCCCTAACTGATCCAAAATCAGGTTTAAAGCTTTTAATTTACTCCTAGAAGGTAGACTATTATTATTATTTAACGCAGCTATTTCTTCAGAAAAATATAATTTTTGAACAAGCCGGATTATTAATTGTTTTCCTATTTCAAATTCTTCACACGAAATATTATGCGATAAATAAGGTCTTAGCTTTTTCTTTGTCGCATTTACGAAACGACAGATATATACTAGCACCCGTATAGCTTTTGTAAGCTTAGAAAACTTTAATAGAAATGTATTAATGTTCGATTCTGTAATAGAATGACATACTTTCATTGTTTTTAATTCTAAATCGGTTTCGACCAGTATGTCAGATTTATCCGGTATGTCAATTTTTTGTAAGAATTCTGGACCGTTTATTTGCTTAGAAATCACATGAGACCATATTACTTCTGGACAATTACGCATGATTTTTGTGACGCGATTTGACACAAAAGTTTTCCAGTGATACGAAGGTTTTGCTAGCCATGCGAGGACGATGGTACTATCACACCATGCATAATAATTTGATACACGTAGTTGCCAGGATTTTTGTATATAATTTAACAATTTGGATAAAAGTAGAGCTCCGCATAATTCGAGTCTGGGTAGAGACTCAGTTTTAAGCGGCGCTACTTTTGTTTTAGATAGCATTAGATATGTAAAAACATGGTTGCCTTTGATTACTTTAAGATATACGCATGTTGCGTAGGCTTTGATACTAGCATCGCAGAACCCGTGAATTTCGAGTTTGGCGGTGGGTTCGGTGCTGAACCATCGGGGTATTCCTATTTTTGGTAAATGTTCTAGTGAGGCAATAAATGCTTCCCACGTAGAAGTTCGTAAGGACGAGATAGGTTCATCCCAACCAACATTATCAGACCAAATATCTTGCATTAAGATCTTTGCGGTGATAAAAACCGGTGATAACCAACCAGCTGGATCAAAATTTTTTGATGTACTTGAAAATACTTTTCGTTTCGTAAGTGGATAACTGATTTTTAATTCGGGTGTCGCAAATGTAAATTGATCTAACTGCTGATCGAAAAGAATTCCTAACGTTTTTAGGAGTGACGACGAATTGTCAGACATTTGAGCGGATTGATATTCCAATGGAATCCCTTGTAACAGGGCAGGGTTATTCGCGACCCATTTATGCAATTCGAATCCCGCAGTCGACAATAGTGCTATGAGTTGCTCTCGTGTAGCAAGGGCAGTTTTGTGATCATAAAACCCTCCAAAAATGTCATCGACATAGGTTAACGATAAGAGAATGGACGATGCCAAAGGAAATTTTTCCTTTTCCGTTAGCGCCAGTTGGCGTAAACATCGCATGGCCAGCTATGGACTACATGAAACCCCAAAAGTAACGGTTAACAGCTTGTAATCGAGTGGGTTTCCATTATCATCTAAATATAAAATTCTTTGAAAATTAGTGTGTTTATCAGCTATTAAAATTTGTCTATACATCATTTTGATGTCGCAATTGAATAGCAATGGATAAATTCGAATATTATTTAAAATATCTAGTATTTGACTTTGCAGAGGAGGTCCTGCATATAAAACGTCATTAAGCGACACACCATTCGACGACTTGCATGATGCGTCGAAAACGACTCGTAATTTTGTGGTGAGACTGTGCTCTTTCACCACCCCATGATGAGGAAGGTAGAAATTATTACAAATTATTTCATTTGATTGATTTGTATCCAACATTTCCGCAGGTGACTCTGTCGTAATATGGTTTAGTGCAACATATTCCGATATTACAGAGTCATATGACTGTTTGAAAAAAGCGTTGCGAGCAAACGAACGCTTTAATGATTGAAGACGCGACAGAGCGCGACGGTGCTAAAAATTTCTTGTCAGGGTATTCCTGTACGAACGGCAGTTCGACGACAAAGCGTCCATCTGGTCGACGATAATGAGTGTTTTCAAAATGTTCTTCGCAGTATTGCGCGTCAGCATTTTGATCAACAATTGTAGGAGGTTCTTCGATTTCCCAAAAACGTTGAATAGTTTTTTCCAAGGCAATATTACATTTGAACGTGGTTGCAAGTGAAATAGAGGGTTTATTCGGTTCATTCCTAGAACCAGAAATAATATATCCAAAAATAGTTTCTTGACCGATGAAACCAGAATTAGAATAAAATCCTGAGCGTATTATTTGCGAATATACATCTGCTCCTAATAATAAATCAATAGAATCAGGCTTAAAATAATTTGGATCAGCCAATTGAAACCTTGAAAATTGAGGAACAAGATCAGTCGGAATGGGATGAGAGGGTAACGAATGTACCAATTTCTTTAGAATAAGTGCCCGAACTACAATTGATGTAGCCGGCGAATATTGAGATTGAAGCGTGATTGATGCATACTTCGTTGTGTGAATAGATTGCGCGATTCCTACACCTGAAATCGACGCCGAACATGGCATAAGTTTTAACTTTAATAGTTGTGCGAGAGACTGAGTCATGAAAGACGTTTCTGAACCTTGATCGATCAATGCTCTAGCGATATGAATCTTCCCTTTATGCACGATATGAACTAATGCCGTTGCTAATAAAACTTTATTGCTCTGTTGCGTGAAATAAGAAACAGTATTAATATCTAATGAGCTGTTTGGTGAACCCAAACAATTGATACACAATTTATTTTGTTTAACATAGTCAAATCGACTAGTCGGAGACCAAGATTTAAACATGTCACATTGCATGATTGAATGTTGCGATTTTGAACAAATTGAACACATATTGTGCGAAGAGGACTCCTTGTGATTAACATTATGTAATTGGGAATCGGTGCGTTTCGTGTCAATTGCTTCAAGTGTTCGAAATCTTTGAGAGAGGAACGAATTTAACTGTTCCCATGTCGGGAAGCTAGAGGTGGAATCTAATGTTGATTCCCACAACGTATGAGAAATCATCGGTAATCGTTGTGTAGCCATGAACACTAAAATTGGATCCCAATGTATGGTATTTATTTCTAAATTTTTTAATGAATTGATACTATCATTAAAAGTATTTTGTAATTCTCGCAGGGCCGATGCAGATTCTGATTTTACAATCGGACATGCGAATAATTGTTTTAATTGAGCAGTGACCAGAACACGTGGATTTTCGTATTCAGCGATAAGCGCTTTCCACGCTGAGTCGAAACTAGCTGACTCTAACGGATATTTAAGAACAATTTCCTTTGGCCGACCCTCGCAATAACTAGATAAATAATATAACTTCTCTACTGGAGTCAAGGTGGCGTTATGTTTTATAATGGACGAAAAAAGATCTCGGAAAGATCGCCATTTATTATATTCTCCCGTGAACCTTTCAATCGAAAGAGGAGGTAGCCGAACTTTGGGTGAACTGACAGGTGCAGATTCAACGAGAGGTTGGTTTTGCTGCTGCGGCATTTTATTATTTATAGCAAAAGTGTCTAAATAATCAATAATTTCTCCAATAATGTCAAAATAATCATTTTGATTTTTATAGAACAACTTCCGATAATCCTTTAATGTTTCCTCGTCTTCAGCGAACAACGAGGGCACATTTTCCATTTCGCTTTCTAAAATTAGCCATCGAGACTCTAATTCCTGCTTAATATTTTTCAACCAACCTGGAGTGATCTTATCTTTGGGTTTGTCAAGAAAACTTTGTTTGATTACCTGAAAGCGATCGATGGCTTTATCTAAAGTATCATCAGAGCGAGTTTTAGGCATTGTGAAACAGGGAAATTTTTATTGATTAACTTGGAAATATATAAGCTACTGGACTAGCAGCAATTGACGAAAAAAAATAAAAAATTATTGATTTGAATAGATTTTATATGTGAATTCACCGTCACGTGATTATAGATACGATAATCTGATACAGTAGGTATTATATAGTATATAAAATTGTATTATAGCTTGATAAAGAAAATTAATTATACAAATAATTGTGTATTTCGGAGATATATACAGAAAATTTTAGGAAGATTAAATAAGAAAATAATTTATTTTATTGCCATACATCAACTTCATTCAATAAATAAAGATTGATGCTTAAACGTTGGTTAACTATAAATTAGTTAACTTTATTTAGTTATTGATTACTTTGATAAAATGTAATATCAAAAAATATTAATTTCCGATTAACGACGTTAAAATTAGTTTTAGTATACGTTTCAACGTTATAAATGGATGACCCCACACAATTTATAATGAAATAAAATATATAATTAATTGTGGATAAAAAAAAAATTATGTGTAATAATTTTTAACAAGAAATTACACTTGTTTTAATATGGCGCGAGTACCCACAAAAATTGATTATTCTTTGAATATGTGTGTATTATATACAATATAAATTATTTATTTATTTATTTATTTATTTAGAAATATTAATATATTAATATATTAATATTTTATTAAACGTCCTGGGTAACTATGACCATAATGACGCTTTTACATTGATAATTAAGATTGATGTTATATTTTTACAAAATTTAAAATAATTAATTATTGATATTAACTTAAGTTATTATAAAATAAAAAATAAAAAATTAAAGAATTAGTGTTTGCTATATACAGAGTTTTTTTTTTTTTTTTAAATTACAAATGTTTTGATTATTTTATAATGTAATTTGAATTGTTATAAAAAAGAAAATTGATTTATAATTGTTATAAAAAAGAAAATTAAATTAGGAAATAAGTTTATTACTATATATTTTTAATATTATTAATTTTGAGAAATTCAAATAGAATAGATTTTCCATGTTGATTTGGATTTAAAAGGTTTTCTAACGTTCTAGAGTTGCTGTATTTCAATTTGTCCCAAACATTTTTATATTGATTACATTCTATCAATAAATGACGAATGGTTATATTTACATCACATGTTGTACATTTTGGCTGATCTTCTTTTTTAAATAAATATTCTTTGTTGAACAGACAATGTCCAAGTCTTAGTCTTGTTAGAATGACGCATTGGTGTCGATTCAGATCTTGATGTAAAGACGGTGGATTTATTTGTGGCCAATGAACTCTTAAGAAGCTTGTTGAACCTGACCATTTTGTTGATTGTTGTTCTGCTGTTTTATAGCTGATTAGTTGTGTATATGATTTCAAGTCATTTGGAAGAAAGTTTATAGATGGTAAGTTTAAAGTTGATTTTACTAGTTTATCAGCTTCTTCATTTCCGAAGATTCCCGAATGACTAGGCACCCAGCGTATAGAAATGTTACCTGCATCTATGAGTTCATTACGGATGACTGATGTTATATAATTTTGGTTTTGTAGATTTCTCACAGCTTGTATTGTTGACATAGAATCAGTGTGAATGTATGTTTTGTGTTTCGAGAGTTTTGACCACTTAATGGCTTCTAAAATACCTGAAGCTTCAGTTGAGTATAATGAAAAAAATTGTGGTACCAATTTATGTAAAATTATATCGCCAGTAGCGGAAACAACTGCAAATGCACCTGATTCTGAAGTTTTTGTGCCATCAGAGTAAATATGTATTGAAGACTGATGCTGATGTAAAAATTCTAAGTGTTTTTTTTTGTAGATGTAATCAGGAACATTGTGTTTTGGAGTTGGAAGGTCTGTTATTAAACTAGAATCTTTAAAAAGCCAAAAAGGATGGATATTAGGATTAGGTGAGGGATCTGGAATCGGGATATTTAATTTGGAAAATGTTAAATATGATTTAAATAGTGAAGTTTTTAATTTATTACAATGTTCCGAATTTTGAATAGATTTAAGTTCCGAAAAAAGAGGATATAATTCGAATAGTAAATTTTTGATTATGGTTTTTGCTGCCAAAAAATCTCTTCTGTCCTGAAAAGTACATGTACCTGCCTCTGTCAATAGTGCGTCTATAGGAGTGGTTTTAAGTGCTCCTAGAGCCGTTCTAAAGATTCTATTTAACCGTACTTGTATTTTATCGATTAATTTTTTACTGGTAAATCCATAAATTTGAATACAATAATCTATTTTTCCCCATATTAGAGCTTTTGCAATTTTTAGAGCAGTTGCCGTATGGCAACCTGAATTTTTCTTAATTATTATTTTTAAAAAATTATGGCAGTTATCTATTTTATTAATTAATAATTTTACATAATTATTCCAATTCAATGTTTTTGAAAAAATAACACCTAGTATATTTATACTATTTTGGCAGATAATAAGTTCTGATCCTACTGTAATTGATTGGTCCTGACATCTTTTAGTTCTTCTGCAGACATGAAGTAACTCTGATTTTTTGTCCGATAAAATAGCGCCACTATATTTAGACCAATTTTTAAATAACTTTATGCCATCTAACAAAGGTTTGTTAATATTTTTCCCCTTACAGCTCGATATTAAAATAAGATTGTCTACGTACATTAGATGTTGTAAATTTTGTTTTTCAGAAAGTACGATTGAAAGTGAGTGAATAAAAGTGTTAAATAATGTAACTGAAAATGGAGATCTCTGTGGCAAGCCATTTATTTGTTTATGAGAATTTGACAAATAACCATTTACACTAACTGAAAATCCTCTGTTTCTGAGAAAAGAGGATATTAGTAGTATGTATTCCTTGTCAATACCCCAATTTATTAATTGTTTTATTATAACATGATGGCCTACCCTATCAAATGCTTTCTCTAGATCTAGAGAAAGCACCGAAGAATGGAATTTTGAATTTAGACTTGATGATAATTTATGTTCCAAAAGTTGTAGAAGAGTTTGTGTGCCACGATTTGGCCTGAAACCAAATTGTGCTTCTGTTAATTCTTTTTCCAATACCCAGTTAAGCCTTTTGCTTAATATTTTTTCTAAAATTTTGGAGATACATGAAATTAGAGAGATCATTCTATGGTTTCCAAGTTCATTATTTTCAATGTCTTTTTTAGGTATTGGAATTAGAATTGCAAATTTCCAAATATGTGGATAAGTACCTGTTTCTATAATGTGATTATAAAGAGATACAATTCTTTTTTTAAAATTTGATGGACAGTGTTCAATCATATTATAGGAAATTTTGTCTCGACCTGGGGTTGATCCTGAAAATGAATTTAATGTTGATTCGAATTCTGATAGTGTAATTTTATCACTCAAAAGGTATTTATTGCTGAAATATTGCGAATCTAGTTTAAAAGATGTTTTGTATTGTATAAAATCAGCAGAAAAATTAGAGTCTGAGCTGTATATTTCCCAAAACTTGGCAAATTCATTAGCTATTTCTAAAGAGTCGGTTATTGTATTACCATTAATATTTGAAATACTAGTTAAATTTTTTGATAATTTTTTTCCGTTAAGGATTTTCAAATTGTTCCAAAGAGTTCTTGAATCGAGTGTTGGGTTTATTGATGAAATAAAGTTCGACCAACATTCCCTCTTTGCCAAAATTATATTTCTTTTTACTTTAGCCAATTTAGATTTGAATTTTAATAAGTTTATTTGCAGTGGGTGGCGTTTAAAAAAAGTCCACGCTTTATTTTTTTCTGTAATTAGAGACAAAATTTCTGTAGACATCCAAATAGGTTGAACTTTTGATATAATTATTGGTTTGGTTGTAGGTATTGAAGCATTTGCAGCACTTTTTATAATTTTTGTAATTGTAGCTGATTCTTTATTTATGTTATCAGAACTTGGTCTAGACATTGATTCGAATGTTATTAGATTTTGAAATTTAGTCCAATCAGCTTTGTTTTCTAAAAATTTTGAAGATTTTTTAAATTTTGCAATCGAAACTGCAGGTTTTAAAAGAATAGGAATATGGTCACTACCTGAATGATCATTTAAAACTGACCAATCAAAATTTAATGCTAACGATGGTGAAGCGAATGTTAAATCAATATTGGTTAATGTTGAAAAGTTCGATAAATGAGTTGCGAGCCATCATTTAATAGTATGAAGGAAGAATCAGTTAACCAATTATATACAGTAGAACCAAATCTATTTATTACACTATCACCCCAAGCTGGATGTCTGCTATTAAAATCACCAAGTATTATCATTGGTGGTGGAATTTGTAAAATCAAATCTTCTATATCTTTTTCATTGAACATTATGTGGTGTTCCATATAAATATTTACTAAAGATATAGCTGGACTAGATTTTATAGTTACTGCTAATGCTAAAATATTTGATTGAATTGGGATTAAAGAGTATTTAATGTTCTTATTAATTAAAAAGCCTATACCACTTCTATTGTTATTATAAATATCTCGATTTTTCAGAACGATATTATAATTTTTAAAGCTATTTGGACCTTGTTGATTCTGAAAATGGGTCTCTTGCAAAGCAATAATTTGAGGGCAATAGTTTTTAATTAAAATTTCTAAAAATGATTTATTGTTATTAAAACCTTGTATATTCCATTGCAACATAGAAATTTTTTTACTATTCATCATTTTGTATAATAAAAGGATATTTTAATGTTATATTTTGTGATAAAGAATTGTGGTTGATTGGTTGACTTGTTAATTCAGCCATATCAACTATATTATTCTGTTCTTCGAAACTTTTATTATTATCAAGATCGAAGATTGTTTTTGTATTATGTAAATTTATATTTTGTTCGACATTTTTATTTGTAATTGTGTTAATTTGTGTTTTTGTTTTTAATGTAGATATTTCTGGTGTACTGTCAAAAGAGGTTTGTGGCTTATTACTTTCAGAAGGAAGAGTTTTTTTTTCTGTATATATAATATTTTTTTCTTTGTTGACTGATATCTTATTGATTTCATTATTTATTTTATTTTCGGTATTGCTTTTATTTAAATTTTTTATTGCGAGTGGATTTTCATTTATAATATTTTTTGGATTTGGGGTGGGAAGTATAGGATTTTTAAGTAGGTGAGCTAAAGGAACGTTTAGGTTTAATGAAGGAATTTGGGATTTTGGACTTTTAATTTCAAATTCTTTTTTAGCTTCAATAAAACTGCATTTTTTCTCAGTTTTGATTTTTAAAATTTCTTTTTTCTCCAGGAATTTTGGGCATTTATTTGAAAGCGAAGGATGTGTATCTATTGTGCAATTTACACACCAATTTCTGACACAAGAGTTGTCTTCATGTGGTGGTAAAGCGCATGTAGGACAAACCTCATTTTTTTTGCAAAATTTTATAGTGTGTCCCAAAAATTGACACTTACGGCATCTCATTGGATTTGGGTAGTAAGGTTTCACTTTGACCAAATAGTATGCCAAATCTACTTCAGCTGGTAAATCATATGAATTAAAAGTTAATATTATTATACCTGTATAATATGGTTTATTCTCTGCATCTCTTCTTTGGACTTTGTAAGCGCCTATGACTTTTTGGTTTTTCATTTCTTCCACAATGTGTTCTTCAGATAAATTTTTTAGAATTGGAGCGTAAATTGTACCTTTTGTGTTGTTTAGCGTGGGGTGAAGTTTCCCTTCAACCTCAATAACACCACTTAAATTCTTTTTTCCTATAATTTTTTTTGCTACTATCTCATTTTTAACGAGTAATAGTAATTGATTTGTGTTTAGCAGAGAGATTTTTATAATCTCCTTGCTGACACCTTCTAAAGCTTTTTTCATTAGGAACGGACTAATTTCAATTAAATTGATGTTTTTATCTGTCGGTTCTAAGAGCAGGAATTTTTGATTTTGATTTGGAATGGGAACATTATTTTTGTTATTCATTTCTGGAAAGTTGAGAGAGTAGTTTTCAAGGTTACTGGAATTATTGTTAGTATTATTGTTCAACCTCTTCTTTTTATTTTGTGGTAATATGTGGTCTTCAGAAATATTTATTTCATTGAGAGAGTTAAAACGATTTGTGGGATTTCTCCCACGAGGCCCGGAGGCCATGTTAGGTAGAATGTTTGATAAGATTTAACGGTTCTTATAACCGAATACAGAAATTATGAAACTAATTATACAAGTTTTTACAATTTATTAATTTTTCAAAATTAAATTTGGAACTAAGTTTTTATTTAAATTTAATTTTATTGTTCACTATATATCACTGATATTGTTCACTTTTTTTTTTTTTATAAAGTTTTAAGTTTTTAATTATATACTTAAATATTTGAAAATTATTCGTTCCTAGAACAAACCGTTTAACTCAAAGAGCGTGGGTAGAGTGTGTACAATATAAATTATTTTAACAAAATATACACTTGTTTTAATATGGAGCGATTACCCATATAAATTAATTATTTTTTGTATATGTGTGTTCCACCAAATTGACTTTTCATATACACTATAAAGTATTTTAATAAAATATACCTTTGTTATAATATGGAGCGTGTACCCACAAAAATTAATTATTTCTGTATATGTGTGTTCCACCAACTTGACTTTCATATACAATATAAATTATTTTAATACGAAAATTGATATGTATGTATATATTAATATTAACTTTCGTATATAATGGAAATAAATGAAACTTAGTAATTATTTATTATATATTATAATTATGTTATAATATTGAAAATTAAATGAAAATAAAATTGCAGGTAAATATCACACACAAAAATATTTATTCTTGTATTATATGTATATGTGTATCAGTTTAATTTTTTCAGATGTAATATAAATTATTAGAATACGAAAATTGATAAACATATATTATATATCAAGAGTAATTTGCATTTATATGGAAAAATCTGCGCGTATAGACAAAAATTATCAATTATTATAGCTATATTATAATTATGTTAAGATTATAATATTGAAAATTAAGAAAAATGCAATGAACGGTAAATACCGTCTTACATAGCAACAAAATTTATTTAAAAAAAGAAAAAATATAATTTCCCTTTTAATAATTTTCAGCGGAATAAATTTAAATGCAGGTTTTTAAACTTGAATTTAATATTTCAATGTAATATATAATGGAGTTTTAATTTAAAAAATATAATTTTAATATAATTTCAATTTAAAGTATAATTTTAATATAGTTTTAATATTGACTTCAATATAAAGTAAAATTTACAATTTAATGTTGATTTGAATTCACTTTATATTGAAGAATTTGATTTAAGGTACATAAGTATGTAGAAAATAGAATAAAATTAGAACGACCAACCTGTACCAAATGAATTCTTATATGCTGTTATATCCTTTCCTGTACGACTTCATCCGGTTCGAAGGACCATTTGCTGTAAGGGTAGCTGCCCTGAGATGACTCAGTAGGATAGGTTGTATAAAAAGGATCTTCCTTCGTTTAAGGATTCACTTAAACAATTTAATAATAAGTTCAAACAATATAACTTTTTTTTATTCAAACGTTTATAACTGATATAAAATGATATTAGTTCTATGATTCTAATTTTAATTTACTTTGATTATATTTATTTTTCATTAACAAAAAAAACTACAAAGATTTTCCACTGAATTTCACCAATTATTGAAAATTAACTGATATTTTTATTAAATATCATACAATTATAGTTGTATTAATTATCTAATTATATTTTTATGCAATATATTAGATTTTAAGTTTATATTGTATTATAAAATTATTAAATAGTATTTAATAACTATTATTTTTTATTGTTTTTTAAATAATTGATAGTTTTATTAACTATATCGATATAGAACAGATGAACTATATAAAACTGTACCGATCATTAACCGACGTGACTGATTTTAATTGTTTTACGAATTTATTCACGATAAAAAAGACTTGTGCTATTCTTTACTGATAGTGTTAGAAAGAATTTTAATATTTTATCATTCGAGTCAATAATGAAAAATGATGAGATAACCTTTATATTGGTGGGGGTATCGTATGATGTTTTTTTTTTTTTTTTAACTGTAAATGATAAAATAATTAAGAGACTAAAAGAGTCTATTATGTCATTTAACACTTATGTATAGCAATAGTAAAATAAATATACGCATACACGATATACGCACTTGACTATATTCTTCTATTGCTTTTTCCATTAATTTTTTTTTAACAGACAATGTAAAAAAAATAAGCAATATGCTGTTAATTTTTTTTCAGGAAAAATATTATGTACTACGGGCTACTATTAAATAGTCCCTAACATTAAAGTAGCAGAAGCAAAACAATAGAAAAAAATATTTATAACATTTTTGCTGTAAAAAAAATCCAATAAATCATTTCTCTCAGAGAAATATTTTTTTGTTATTTTTGCTTTACCATATAAATTATTCTCGCCCACTATATACATAGAAGAAAATTCTGAATACAAAAAATATATGAAATCGTCGTTCATGCATTTCTTTCAGAGATTTTTTTTATTTTTGCTTTACATAGTAATTATGTAATACATAGTAATTATGAAAATATGTATATTTTATAGGGTAGGCAGACCAAATATCGTACATAATATGAAAATATTTTTTTTATATGAATTTTTTTTTATTTTTTTTTATTTTGGAAGATATTTTGTGGAGTTTAAATTAAGATTTCTTAGGGTGGGCTTAGCCCACCTAGCCCATTAGGACGAGCCGCTGCTGAATATTACCATAAGTTCAATGGCGACATGTTGGCACCAAGGACAACCCAACAAATGACATTTCACGCCAAATTGTGTGTAATCTACCAGCAGATCGGGGGCAACAAGCACTCCTTTTATTCAGTTAGACATAGATTTTGCTCCGAAGAAAAAACCCACAAAAGCATACATAGCTGTATTTGTGTGTTAAACAATGCATAGCTATATTAAGCAATACATCTTGAAGTAGTATCGGACCTCACAGCTTAAGCATTTATAGTATCTCTAAAAATATTTATTGCCAGATGAGGCCATCCAACAAAACTCTACTGTGACAACGTTAGAAATTTTGTTAGTCCTAGAGCCAATCTCCAGGATCTGCAAAACCTGTTTTCAATGAAAGCCTATAAAATTGAGGTGGTAGAACAAGTTCTGAACAAGGCATGCAACGTTCCCAACTAGATGACCGCATTTTGGAGGGCTACGGGAAGCACCATTTAAAGCAGTGCAAATAGAAGCTATATTAAATTTAAGTCCACTGAAACACTTTCAAATTATCTTGATGATCTCCAAACTCTTACTTCGGGACACTTTATCATCGGAGAACGTCTCACAGCCATAATAGAGCTGTAACAAAAGGATGCAATAATTGACGGGTTTGCAAATTCGATCAAAGTGGTTAGAAGCAACGGAAAAAATGACTAAAGTCTAGTATTACTTAAAGAAGATAACTTACCACCCTTACGGTGGCAACCTGGAAGAATAATAACGACGTTAAAGTGTGATGATGGCCTATATCGAGTAGCAGACGTAAGAACCGCTAAGGGAACTTATCGACAAGCAGTGCACAATAAAAAAGGAAAGGAATCGATGACACACAACTATTAGGAAAACTAAATTCATCTGCAGAACATCCTCAGATAAATGCAGTAGGTTTAAAAAAAGAAATTAATCTACGCCGAATCCAATTTTCACTGGTCTCAACGAATTGAACAGATTAAACAAGCCAAGCGCAGTAGGAAGGACGAAAATAATATTTCGAAAGATCAATAGATGGCATTAACATTTGAAAAAGATTTCCGGCATATGCTCACCGCGGCTGTTCTCTATGACAGCTCGTTTGACTGTTAACCCTTATGTAAACAAAAAGAAACACCCTTTATAAATGTTATTAGTTTGTTTAACCATCAACTGGTTAAACACGAAAATATTAACTGACTTCTGTTCCACGCAGAAAATAAGATCACTGTTAGATATTATTTGATCAATCTCCAACAAATTATTTGGAGGCTAAGATCAAAAATATGCTGATAAAATAGAGATCACAAATAAAAATACAAACAAAGATCAAAACAAGTTGCTAGCACTCATAAAGAAGCAAACATCAGCATTAGAAGCAACAACCAAAATACTGAAGAAAAACGAAGAATACATAAACGCGCAATTCACAACTTTGATGACTGACATTCAACACATTGCAGACTACAATTCCACGAACTTAGAATCTGCCCACAAACTACAAGAATTTTTTTTTTCCATTACCCCTCTTGGGAGCATATGGCTTCCACAAAGCATCTCCATCTAACTCGGTTTGCTGCTGTTGATTTTGCGCTTTCCCATGTAAGGTTACATCTTCCTAGGTCTTGGAGTATCGTGCGTCGCCAGGTGTTCTTTGGGCGACCACGGCTTCTTGATCCTTGAGGATTCCACTCTAGCGACATTCTTGTAATGCTATCGGGCTTTTTCCTGATGGTATGGCCGATCCACCTCCATTTTCTACGTCTTATCTGTTTCAGTATGGGTTCTTCGTTGGTTAAGTTCCAGAGATCCGTGTTGCTGATGGTGTTGGGCCAGAATATTCTGCATATGATTCTGAGGCACTTGTTGATGAAAACTTGTAGCTTCTGTGTAATGATGTTCGATATAAGCCATGTTTCACTGCCATACAACAGAGTTGACTTTACACATGCGTTGAATATTCCAAGCTTGGTTCGTCTGGATATCTGTGAGTTTCTCCATACTGGGTGCAGTCGTCCGAATGCCGATCTCGCCTTGTTGAGCCTATTGTTTACGTCTGTTTCTGCGCCGCCATCCGTTGTCATTGTACTGCCTAGATAGCAGAAACTTTCTACGTATTCGACTGGTTGGCCTTGTAGCATGATGTTTTCTGTGCTAACATTTTTAATTCTCATGGCTTTGGTTTTCTTGATATTTATCTCAAGTCCAACTTTGCGAGCTGATCTTTTCAGGTCGTCTACTTTTGCTTGCATGTTGGAGATCTTGTACGAGAGTAGACAAATATCATCCGCATAATCCAAATCCTCGAGTTGGCGTGAGAGACTCCATGTTATTCCTCGTCTCTTTGAACAGACTTTGCTCATGATGTCATCTAGGACGATTGTGAATATTTGCGGTGATAGAGGGCATCCTTGTTTTACTCCAGCGTTGGTATGGAATGGATCACTGATGTTTCCGTTGTGAAGAACTGATAGTTCTTCATCCTCGTACATAGCTCTGATGATTCGAATTACTTTCTGGGGTATTCCTTTTCTTCCCAATGCTTCCCATATAGCAGTCCGCTTGATGGTGTCGAAAGCCTTCTTGAAATCTATGAACAGTAAGTACAGGGGAGTACGCCATTCTATAGATTGCTCTATGATGATGCGTAGAGTGTTGGCCTGATCTACGCAGCTTCTATTTGGCCGGAATCCTGCCTGTTCATCTCGTAGGTTGTTCTCGATTTTGTTCTGAAGTATTCCTTGTATTATGACTGCCAGTATCTTGTATATGGAATTAAGCAGAGTAATTCCTCTCCAGTTGTTGCAATCCTTCAAGTCGCCACTCTTCGGTAATTTAACAATGATACCTTTCTTCCAAGTTGGGGGCAACCTTTCCTCTTCCCAGGCAGATGTGATGTGAGGCTGTAGAAGTTTTGCTGCGGTTTCGATGTCAGCCAGTAGAATTTCAGCTGGGATGCCATCTTTGCCTGTTGCCTTATTCCTTTTTAATTTCCTAATGGCCTCTTTGATCTCATTTATGCTGGGAGGGTTGCATGGTATTCTTAAGTTATTTTCCGCCAGGCTGCTGTTGTTTATTTCGCTGTCATGTGTTTCATCTGCTGTATCTGTGACGTTACTAATTTGTTCGAAATGTTCTCTCCATCTTTGAGTTTGGGCATCATTGTTAGTTAGTAGCACACCACTTTGATCAGCGACTGCTTGGTTCCTGCTACTACACTTACGACTGGTGAGACTATTTATCGTCTGGTGTAGTTTTCTCGTGTTGTTCTGGCTAGCTGCTTGCTCTGCTGTTATTGCTAGTCTTTCCGGGAACCTTTTCTTGTCTCTTCTAGCAGCTTTCTTTACTTAAGTTCCCTTCTTTGAGAAATGAGGTTCCAGGTGTCGTCTGATATCCAAGATTTTTGCTGTGGCTGTACTATACCCAGTGTTTCTTCTGCGACTTGGTTATACGTTGCTACGATGTGTTCCCATGTGTGATTTTGCGTAGGTGGTAACTGATGATGAATTGCCGCTGTTAACGCATTTTGTGTTGAATTGTTCTAGAGTTGCTGGAGTTGGAACCGTTTTCGTTTGTTGTGCCTGGTGGTTCTTTGACAATTCAGCTTGATCTTAATGTCACCCGTGATAAGCTCGTGGTCGCTACCAATGTCAGCTCCTCTTCTGTTTCTGACATCAGAAAGCGAGCTTCTCCATCTTCTACTCACGCAGATGTGATCTATTTGATTGCGTGTGTTGCCGCTCGGTGACGTCCATGTGTATTTATGAATCTCCTTGTGCGGGAATATGGAGCCACCTATGACGAGTTGAAATGTCTGGCACAGTTCCACTAGTCTTTCCCCATTGTTGTTTCTAACTCCACCGTGCGTTCCACCGTGCGTTCCAATGGTTGTTCGTATGCTGGTGTTGTTGCTTCCTATTTTTGCGTTGAAATCACCCATGAGTATACTATATCACTTCTTCGAATCTCGTTGAGCGTTGTTGTTAGTTGTGCGTAAAATTCATCCTTCTTAGTGTCTTCGGCGTCTTCAGTTGGAGCATAGCACTGTACTATGGTAATATGTCTTATTCTACTCTTGAAACGGGCCATTATTACGCGATCTGATATAGGCTTCCATGTTTGGAGGGAGTTCTTGATTTTCTTTGATATTATAATTCCGACTCCGCTCTCTCCGCCATTTTCTTTTCCACTGTAGAGTACGCTATTACCATTTGATGTGATGATTTCCCCATTATTATTCCATCTCATTTCGCTTATTCCTAGGATCCCGATCTTATATGATGTCATCTGATGTTCTAGTTGTGCAAGCCTTGATGCTTCACGAAGAGTTCGTACGTTCCATTGCGCAATGCGCGTTCCTTTTCGTGTGCCAAAGGTTGTTGCCATAAGATCCTCCTGTTCATTTTGCATTGTTTCAGTTTCTGTAATCGTTTATAATCCAGCTAAGCAGGTGATTGGTCTGCTGTAGCAGGTCCTAGGATGATGGGGCTGCCATCTATCGTTGCCTAGAAACAACGTCCTGAGCGTACCAGAAGCCACCGCAGCGTTGTTGTGTGTTTTCAGGAATATGCTGCTTTGGTGGTTGGAGTCCTTGCTAAGCTAGTTCTGTAGTTGACTACAAGAACTTAACGCATTGGTAATTCAAATCCACTTAATAATAGTGGACTACCAACACCTGCAAGGCACATTCACAAGACAACATTAGTCCGTTCCTTATAACACGGAAGTAGCTCAAAAAGGAGCTATACAAAATAAGACAACATATACTTACAAATGCAACACTTCCATATGACCAACACAATTTGCACAAACACCTAATTATGACAATAAAGCTTCCACTGATGTGCACTGAAATCAACGATTTGCTATAGAAAAGAATATAGACCTTATAGACACCACCATGTAATACATAATCGCCGATCTACATCTATACCAGTTTTTTACAATGACGGGAAATGGGCTAAAAAAAATTACATCAAAGAAAGGCTATATATGTAACCAAAACTATGCGGTATTTGAATGAGAATTTGCAATCTTCAACATTAATTAGCAACAGAAATGAATGGTTATTCTTATTTCAATCACCAAACATATTTAACATCGTATGTGACAAACAAATTGTACAAAGAACTATAGACGGAGAAGGAATCTTAACGTTACAAGACTTATGCTCAATAAGAGAAGACGCATTAATACTGCGATCATTCGACAAGCAACAAACTCAAGAAATAATGACAATAATAACATGGACGAACATATCAGACTACATTCAAAATTGAGACTTTGACTCAAGAAGACTACAAAGTGATAAGATTGACACCATCAAACAAACGATAGTCAGTATTAAAAACAATGAACAAATAACTAATTATGACGCACATCAATATACTGTCAGTTACACATCATTATCATAAGTATAATCGTAGGGATAATATGGTTGATACGAAGACCGCGACAACCTATTACATCAGTCGTAGATTTTGAGTTCAACTTCAACCCAGATGCAATTATGTGATTGATGGTTACCCGTCAATGAGGGGGAAGAAATTTAGATTTAAATTTTACATTAAATTACTTTTACTAACTTTTACTAATAAATGTGTACCACCAGGCAACATTAATACATAATTGCAGTCAACAATATTAATACATAACAATCACATATTATGGTTGGTTGGTTGGTAAAAGTGGCGAACTACATATCCGCTGACATGGAGTTCCAATTAGCGCATTTGCGCCGTTTTGAAACCACTCACTCTCGTGACCACAGTAATTGTTAGGTAGTTTTTATATACACCCCGTGGCGTTCAGAAATTTGACAGTTTCCGTAGGTCATTTAGCGGCAAGATTATTAAGGTCGTTGAAGGAAAGGCTGCCAAGCGAACTGAGCCTGGCTCTTGCCAGTGCCGGGCACTTGCAAATGAAGTGTGTTACCGTCTCTTTTTCACTTGATTCTTTGTAGCTGCGACATAGCTGGTTGAACGGGATGCCAAGTCTGGCCGCATGTTCACCAATGGGCCAGTGACCCATATACACAGCTACCGTTCTGGCTATATTCTTTCGGGAGATTTTTAGAAGGTTATCTGTTTTACTCTTGTTGTAAGACGGCCAGGTTTTCCTGGTCGTTTTGCACGTGGTTAGACTAGACAACCTAGAGTTGGCTTGAGATAGGAAGTGGAGGTACAATTCTCTTTTTATTGTATTGATGGTAGGGTCAACCTGTTCCGCTAACGAAACTTCCATGTTGGAGCCCTCTCTCGCTAATTCATCGGCCATTTCGTTCCCTGGGATGTTCCTATGACCAGGAACCCAGAGTAACTTAACGTTGTATCTACTAGCCAGACGCGCCAGCTCCGCCACGCACATGCTGATTAGTTTAGAAGATATTAGCGTGGAGTTTAGTGCCAGAATAGCCGCCTGGATATCTGCTACTATTGCTACACTATTTCATGGAGGGTTTACTTCTCCAAGTATTTGGTATGCTTTCCAAATGACTAGCATTTCTGCCTGGAATACACTGGATTTGTTTGGTAATCTAAAGGATTTTCTGATATTTAGTGCTTCCGAATACACTCCAGCGCCCACGCCACAGTCCATCTTTGAACCGTCGGTGAATACTGTCATATCATACCCGATCAGCGGATTATTATTCTTCCAGTCCCTTCTGGTTGGTATCCGGACCTCAAGTTCTAACTTGGGAATTATATAATCCGTTGATGCTGGAAGCATGGTATTATTAATAAGGCCAAGAATTCTACAATGACCATAAGGTTTATTAAGCCACGACCCATTTTCCCTGAGTCTGACTGCACTACACGCAGATAAATATTTGATATGAAGGTCAGGAGGGAGAAGGTAGAGGATTGCGTCTAGTGCATCTCTCGGCGTTGATCTCAACGCGCCCGAAACACTAATACACGCGCTCCTCTGAACCCTACCTAGCTTGGTACGATTGTACTCCTTCTCCAATGCTGGCCACCATACTATGGAACCATAGGTAAGAATTGGTAGTACTATAGCCGTAAACAGCCATAAAGCCATGCGCGGCTTCAAACCCCATTTTTTACCGAGCATTTTTTTGCTAGCATATAGGGCTACACATGCCTTCTTGACTCTTTCTTCTACGTTTAACTTCCAATTTAATTTAGGGTCGAGACCTACGCCCAGATATTTCACATTAGAGGAAAGGTTCAGCATGACTCCATCCAGACTTGGACCGGTGAATGTTGGTATTTTCGTTTTGGTCGTAAATAACATTAGTTCCGTTTTTTACGGGCTCGCCCTCAGGCCACACCCTTTGGCCCACGCACTCACCCTTTTTAAAGCCCTACCCATAATCTCACTGATTATGTGAAGATGCTTACCAGAGACTAATATCGCTAAGTCATGGTTAATATATATTATTATTTTATTTATTTATTCTTACTAACAATTAATACTAACAAAATAAAAATCTGAGATTTCAGAGAAAAATCTGAAAAATTCAAAAAAAACCTGCATTAATTATGTCTAAAATAAACCAACTTTTGTTCTCCTACATTTTAATACAAAACATTATTATATATTAACTAATGTTTAAAATAATATTGTTGTCTTTCCTATAGGTATAGACAAAACCAACGCGGGGAAAACACTGGTTTTACGAAAGAAGAGATCAGCTCATGTATGATTAATATGGCGCCAGGAGCACCTAAATTAAGTATGTTATCTTTTAAAGGAGCATTTCATGGACGAACATTAGGTGTCTTATCAACTACACACTCAAAATATATTCATAAAATAGATATTCCGTCTTTTGATTGGCCTATAGCAAATTTTCCAAAATATAAATATCCTCTTCATGAAAATATAAGAGAAAATCAACAAGAAGACAAAAAATGTTTATCTGAAGTTGAAGATTTAATAGATCAATACACGAAACGCAATAATCCTGTAGCTGGAATAGTCATTGAACCTATTCAGAGTGAAGGAGGTGATAATGAAGCATCCCCAGCATTTTTTCAAGGACTACAACATATTGCTAAGAAAAATTGTGTTGCCCTTTTAATTGATGAAGTTCAAACAGGTGGTGGGGCTACTGGCAAAATGTGGTGCCACGAACATTTTAATTTAACATCTGCTCCTGACATTGTAACATTCAGTAAGAAAATGCAGCTTGGCGGTTATTATCATAAACCTGAGTTTCAACCAAAAGAACCGTATCGTGTATTCAATACATGGATGGGTGATCCTGGAAAAATTTTGATTTTGGAAGCAATTCTACAAGTTATTAAGCGTGATGCTCTTTTAGAAAATGTAAAAAGCACTGGAAAATATCTTAAATCCGGACTGTTAGAAATTGAAAATGAATTTTCTACTATATTGAATGCAACTAGAGGAAGAGGTACATTCTTAGCATTAAATTGCAAAACTACTGACATTCGTGATAATATTTTGACAAAATTAAAGCATAAGGGTATACAATTGGGTGGTTGTGGAGATTATGCCATAAGATTTCGTCCAGCTTTGATATTTCAAGAAAGGCACGCTGCCATTTTCTTAGATAAGTTTAGGCAAGTTTTAAGAGTCTTGTAGAGTCTACTTTTCATATATATATAAAATCAAAATATTGAAATATATGCAAGATTTTCTTATTAGACGAAAGAAGTAGCTAAGATTAATGAAAACGGATTTATGAATATTTTATGTGTAAGATTGCATAATGTACTGTTAATGTATTAATAATAAATGAAATGAGTCTTCCAATATTTAGCAGTTTTTTTTTTGTTTAAGAAAGTGAGATATTATGGATAATATTGTTGTACACCACAGAGAAAACATAAACCGTCAGTGGTTCAGTGGTCAATCATTCTTAATTATCTATTTATATAACACTATAGTTTCATGTTTGAGCCGGATAAGGGACAATCTTTAATCTTTGTTACAAAATCACCTTCCTAGAGCAAGTGGCAGTTGAGATTTAAAATAAAAAGCTTATATACTACCACTTTTAAGGTTCAATCCCACCAAAAACAAAAACAGAAACTTTTTTATTTTTTTTATTTTTCCAAATTACAGGGTTTTTCAGCTAAAAATATTTGTAAAATAAAATAAAATAACAAACAACAGTTGTCAAATTTATTTTTATTGCTTGAAATCGCTTTATTTTTATAGAAAACGATTTTATTTTTTTTCTGTTCCAGAATTCGAATTTTGAAAAGTGTGAAAAGTGACAAAATAGTAGAAAAAATGGAAAATACATTAATTAGTTATACGTTTTAATTTTTTTTTCTGTTTCTGTTTCGGTTTTTGGTGGGTGTGCAATGTCAAAACTTGAACAGAAAAGTAAAAAACCAAAAAAAAGTTTCTGTGTCTGTTTTTGGTGGTATTGACCATTTACGAGCTTTTCAAATTTAAAAACTTTCACCAAATTTTTATTCTTGTGTGAAAATTGTAATATATGTTTGTAAGAAGGAAACCACCATATATATATTGCTTCTAAACACCCTTATTAGATACCGATTTTATATAGATATATGTCGAATTTCGAAATGATATTAATGCCTATTAACCCAAAATCAAATGCGGAATATTAATTTTAAAAAGCTTATAATTTCATATAGGTCTGTTTGTGGCAACATTTGCTATGATTGCATATTTTTGGAGTTTATAACATTTTAGTGCCATCGAATGACAAAAGATTTGCCGGTTGACACAACCATGTACAAAATTTTTTTCCAAAACTTTTAATGAGAACTTCTCTACGAGATTGGCCAATTCTAAAACCTATTATAATTATATATAAAAAAAAATTTTTTTACAGTAACATATATTTTTTTCTTTTAAAAAAATGTACACTAATGTTTACTGCAAAAAATAAGACTCGTAATTGAGTAATTTTACTTCTTGATTTATTTTTACTTTATTTTTCTAGTTAAAGATGGAAAACACTCTTGATTTATAGCAAAATATTTTTTAATCTTTAATTTGTGTAACGTTACTATTACTAGAGTATCATTGTTACTGAATATATTGATTAAAAGTTGTGAATTCAACTTATATCAAAGTAAATCACTTTTTACATAAAAAAACGAGTAAAATTACTATTTGCAATGTAAAACTTTAAATTTTAATTTGTTTAATTTTACTATGTGTGGAGTAATTTTGCTACTACTTAGTATCAATATTACTGGATATATAGATTAAAAGTTGTGAATTGAACTTTTATCAGAGTAAATCACCTTTTACATCAAAAAACGAGTAAAATTACTATATACAATAGAGTAATATTACTACTATGTAATAATCATTTTTACTAGATTTTCGGATTAATATGTACATTTAGAAGCTCAATCTTCACTTCAGTTTGTAATTTCGAATAGTGAACATCCAAAATCAGTGAAATTTTAAATAAAATATAAGTTAAGTGTTTATATTTAAATTAAATATTATAATAAAGTAATTATAATTAAATTATATATTTAGTGCATATAGTTGTAAGTATGAAGTGTCCAAATTGTAATTTTGTGGCAAAAAATCATCAAAATTATTATTCTCATATTTTTAGGCACAGAGCACAAAATAACGCATTGTTCAATTGTTCAGTGTGTTTAAAATTTTTTTATAAATATAACGCTTATAAAAGCCACTGGTTCAGAAATCATAAGAATAAATTCACGAAAAATATTGGTATAAATTTTATTAAATGTAAAGCTCGTGATTACTTATTCAAGACGCCACATTTCCAGGAAATGTCGCTGCATTCGTGTAATCATTTAAGTAATAATACAAAAATAACTTGTCCATTTCAAAATTGTGTTTCAGAATTTCTAAATAAAAATAGTTTTAGGGTTCATGTCTTTAGAAGACATAATAAAAATAGAGAATTTAAATCAATTGATACTGATTGGGATATTCAAACATTGAATATCGTAGATAATTCCAATACTTTGAATCAAAATATCAACCAAATTTACAATAATGATAACAGTGAAGAAAATATTTTTTCGATAATATATTTTAAGCTTAAAACTGCTTACAAAATTTCTGCTAATGCTATTCAATTTATTTTTAATGAATTATTAGAAATATGTAGTCAGCAAAATGAAACACAAAAAGCAATAATAAAAAATATGTGTAATGAGAAAAAAGTTCCTCACTTAGAATCTGAAATGGTTGATATAATAAACCAACCAAATTTTGTTTCTGATTTAAATCAATTAAAATCTGAATATTTACGCTCAAAATTTTTAAAAGACAAATTTTCATTTCTGAAGCCTCGCAAAGTTATTTCGGGAACAGACAATGATCACAACCAATGTTTCTTTCATTATGTTCCGATATTAGCTACTATTAAATCTTTAATGTCTGACGAGATATTTTTCAAAATTTTTAAGGAATCAAAAAAATCTAAACTAGGTATTTTTTCCGACTACAGCGATGGTTCTTCTTACAAAAAAAAAGAAACCAATTTTAAAATGGAAGTGAAAAAAAAATTGAAATTTTGCTTTATCAGGATGCTTTTGAAACCTGTAACCCATTAGGATCATCAAAAAAAAAACATAAGTTAGTTGGAGTTTATATATGTCAATCGGAAATATTGATGTCAAATATCGTTCCAATATAAAAAATATTCAATTAGTTATCATATGTAAGGAACGCTTCGTAAAAGTATTTGGCTTTCATAAAATTTTACAACCCCTCATTAATGATTTAAAAATTTTAGAAAATGAAGGTGTATATATTTCGAACCCTATGAATAATTCAATACAGAAATATTATGGAACTTTATTTGCAGTTCCTGGCGATAATCTTGGGAGCCACCAAATAGGAGAATATTCTGAAAATTTCAGTACATCTGATTATTTCTGTAGGTATTGTCTTTACCGTAGCAGCTCATTAAAAAATAAAGAATATGGTATATGTGATTGTCGTACAATACAAAATTATAAAGAAAGTATAAACGAATTAAATAAAAGTGATAATGAGTTAATATTTCACAGGGGCATTAAATTTGACTCAACATGCTTAAATCAATTAAAATTTTATCATGTGTGTACTGCCGTCCTAAGAAAGAAAGTCACAAACGCCAAAATTCAAATATTGAGATAAGGGCAGATTTATAACCGTGAATGAGTTTCTGATTTTTGTGCTAAGCTAAAAAGACCCATTTCCAACTGCAAATTACTCAAAAACTTGAAGTAAAATGGTCATATCTACCACTTCTAGAGTGTTTCCTAGACATAAAAGTCTTATCTGCCTTTTACTATGATAAAAAGTCACATAGACCAAATTTTACTGCCTTTTACTATGATAAAAAGTCACATAGACCAAATTTGTTTGCTTATAAGACTTTTTTCCTTAGTATCTTTGAATATTTTTGGATTCTATATATGACATTTTTTTTTTTTTTTTATCTTTTATACTGTTTGAATTATGTTTGTTTTTGTTTTGCATTCGTTTTGTTTTTGTTTTGTTTTTGAATACGTTTTTATTATTATGAAATACATTTTTTCTTTTTATTGTGAACAAACGCAAGGAATTTTTTTACTTATTTGTGTACTTTCGTTTTCGTAACTTCTCTTTTGGGTGCGTATACCAAGCAAAAAAGTCATATATCCATTTTCTCTACTTAATCCTTAAAATTTTTCTTATATGTTAACACAATAAAATTTGATAAAATATTATAATTTGAATTCCTTTTTGAAATTATTAATAAAAATTTATTTTGAAAGCGCGAAAGATAAAAAACGTAAAACCTATATATCTAAAAACTAGTAAAATGGAAATGTGACTTTATTTCTTAGGACGGCAGTGTAGTCCAGGGCTACCACCTTGTATTGCCCACGATTTGTTTGAAGGTGTTTTACCTTACGATTTAATGATAATCATTAAATATTTTGTTAACAATGGAATAATATCGTTTATTATCCTAAATGCGGGTTTATCATCACTGCGAAAAAAATTTCATTTAAATTTATCTTTCCCCAAGATTGAAAATGGGATGCAAAAGCTTCCTGGTAAAGCAAATGAAATATCACACATTTTGAATCTCTTACCTTTAATATTAATGCAATATAATTCGAATTATAATGATTTAGTATGGAAATTTTTCTCTTCAATAGTGGAAATGTGTAGACTTATTTGTTCTTATGAAATTTCTGAAAAACAGGTTGCTTTACTTTCGCATTATATTCACATTTTTTATCAGTACAGAGCAGAATCCTTTCCGGAATTAAAATTACGTCCCAAGCACCATTTTTTATTCCATTATCCTTGGCTAATAAAAGAATTTGGTCCTTTGAGAAACATTTGGACGATGGCATACGAACAAAAACATTCATATTTTAAATCGATACTCAAAAGTGGCAAAAATTTTAAAAATATTACTTTCACCTTATCGGCTCCTCATCAAGAAATGCAAGAAACACTCTTTGAAGATAGATTTCAAACAAAAATGTGTAGTGAAAATGTTGATGTTTTGCCAATGTACACAAATATTTATATTCCAGATGAGTTTACGTTTGTAAGTAAAAAAATTACTTATTTGAATACAAGCTATGCAACAAATGATTATATCTTAGTGGATTATGATGAATTAGGAAATATAGATGTTCTGTGTATTCGAGAAATTTTCCTGGACAAAAAATATGAAAGAGCAATATTTCATGGAAATATTATTAAAATGTGGTATAATGAGAACTCATTAGAATATGAACGTCATGAAATTCAAAAGTATTCGCATTTAACCAGCAAGCTTGTTATTCATAATCCTATTAATGTTCTCGAGTACGAAAGATCCTTTTATTATGCACCAATTTCTAGTTTTACTTAATTTGAAATATGTTAATAAATTAATTCAATTTTATTTTAAAAAAAATTTCAATATATGTATAAATTTTCAATTAATTTTAAAATATTATTTTCAGCATCTGGAATTAAAATTTAGTATGAACATTTTGATACTGAAAACTTATTAAATATAAAGAAGAAATTATATAATAATAATATTTAATTTCAAAACCAAGTCTATAATTATTATAGTTATTAAATTTATAAGCGGCGTGAAGAAATATTTCACTTGCTATACACATTCAATACATATTCAAAATTTAAAGAAGACAAAACGTAATAATTTAATATATAATTATAATAATATTTAGTATTTATACATTTTTTAAGTATATGCGTAAACAAAATTATAATTTATTCACGCACATAATTAAAGAACAAAATATTTTTCGATACTTATAAATATATAAGTTTGTATAACGATTTTTTTTTAACTTAAATTTAGCTATTAATATTTATATAATATTAATATTAAAAATAATTACAAGAATCACTTATTCATAGCTCATAGGCCATTAAATTCTTTTGGTATAATAATTATAAAATATTTGTAATTTGAAAATAGTAAAATATATAACAAAAATAAATATACTGTTATACCATGAAAAAAAAACATACATCTTATCTTGTAAATATGTATATTGTAGTATGTGTAAATTTTTCTATATGCTAAATTTCTAAATAAGTTCTGGTTTTCAAATTTTGTTTGATATTTAAAAAAATTATAAAAACTAAATAACAGTATTCTAAGCTTAAAAAATAATACGTAGATTTAAATTATATATTCAATAGTTTTAAATACTGTATTCATTAAGAAAAAAAATATAATAAACACGAACAAAAATATATTGAAATTGTCCATCATGGAGAGAGAAATTATTGATGCAAATTAGGAATTTCGATAGAAAATTGAAAAGAACTATTGTGAGCCATTGCCAAATATCAACTGTACTTGAAAAAGGTAAAAATATTTCAAATATGCTTTATTTTTTAATAATTTAGTTTTTCTTTAATATAGCTTCAGCACGTGGAATACATGTAACGAAAATAGTAATGGAATCCACTGGCTCTGAAATTTTAGATGACGAGGCTCTGGAAGAGTGTGCAAAGCAAAAAGAAATTTTAATGATTTTGAACAATGAAGAAATATGGACAAAAGAATTGCAATCTAATAATTTTTTTGACTTTTCCATGTTGAACACTGAAAATATTTCAATTGTACAATATGATGATGCATTTATACCAAAAAATTACTCATCTGACCTTGAAACAACTTTAACTATGTCCAGCACTGCTCTTTCGGCAAGTTCTAGTACAAATGAACAGGCCACTCAACTTTATTCAAATTTTAAGATTGATTGGCCAACAATGCCGACAGAAATATCACAATTATTAGTAAAAAAAGTAAATTTGGGCAAATACCTGGATGAATTTGTTCATATAGTTCTTAAAGAATTAAGAAAACTATCTTTTTATATTCCAATGTCTATTTTTAGAAAAGTAGCACAAGATGCTGCAGAAGCTTACCCTGAATCTTTCATCGAAAAAGATTCTAATGGCCATATTATTTCAGTAATACCAACATCTCTAATAACAAAATTTAAGAACAGAAATAATTATCTAAATAGATCAAAAAAACATGACGTTGATGATATATCTAAATCAGCTGAGCCAAACATTCCTCTTAAGCAACGGAAACGAGCTTTTGAATTAAAACAAACATGTTCTAACTGGCAACCTAAAAATTTGTCTGATGAAAGTAAATTTATGAAAAGTGAATTGCTTAATTTATATGGAAATATAAATACAGAGGAACAAAAAAATACAGTACAGGATTATATGAAAAAAACATATGCAAGCCAACGATTATTTTTTAACAATTATGAACAAATTCCTTCTATACAAGATGTCAAAGAAAATTGGCCGTTTATATTCAATAAAATTTATTTACATCAACATTTCTCACAACTCATGAATCTAAATGTTGATGATTTCAAGCAAAAATTTAATGCTGAAAAACAAAAATTTACAAAAATTTTAAAATGTGACCTTGATGATGACGAAATATTCAAAGCTGTTTTTAAACATTTTAATGAGAAGTCGGAATGTTTTTTTATGCATTTTGAAGTAAGTTATATTTTTTATACCATTTTTAAATCAAATTCATCATTTTTCTTGTCATACTGGTAATTTACGATTTTCAAAGTCAATTAAGGTCTTAAAAAACAAATTGAAAATAAGTTTTTAAACAAATTCATAGTTTTTCAACTTAAATTATACAATTTCTTCAAATTCATAGAAAAATAAATAAAATGGAATAAAATTATATGATTCGTAAGAAATTAAAGATTTTCTATATAAATATCATTTTAAAAAGGACTAATTTGACTAGAAAATTGTTAAATTTAAATTTTATTTAATTTTTTTTAAATTATATTAATAAATTTCAGTTTGGCAAAGAATTAAGAGAAATTTTAGAAAGCGCACCCGATTCCAATACGCCGTGGATAGCCATAATAGGTAAATAAAAAACTTATCTTTTCTATAATTAATGTTTTTATATATTTTTAAAAATAGTTTTTTTTTTGTTTTACAATTTCAATAAAGTTCTTAGTTGACAGTTTTACCTTATTTAGAATTGTTAACTAATATTAAAAATTTCTGTTCCTTAAATATATCATTTTTGTACTAATAATATTTATTTATTGTGATAGAAAAAAAATTAAGTATGTATTTGCTTACCTAATAGTTTTATATACTTTTAATTACATACTTACATATCTACTAGACTTAAAATTTAAAATATAGAACAATAACAGTAAAAAAATGTTTGTTTCAGATCCGCCAATTTTTGATAAAACTACTTTATATTCATCGAAAAAGAACCAGTACTTAAACTGGTAAACGAAGCACTTTTGGACTTGGTGGTTAATTCCAGATGTTTTTTTTATATATTCAATATGGAATATCCTAAAACCATATCATTAACACTCGAATTTTTTGTCCGCTATTTATTTCAACATTATCCAGCCAAAATAAGAGGAAAAAAAAAGAACGTGGACAATTTCAATAGAATTAATAGTTTAATAAAGAAACTTGCAAAATCTGTATAATTTAAAAAAACTATTAATATTATTTTTAATGAATTAAAATATTTTTATTTTTTTTAATCATTTTTCAATATTTTATATATTTTTACATATGTGTGAATTTTTTATTTAATTTGTATTTTTTAATAAGAATGCTGAAAACAAATTATAATTAAAAATATATAAAATAAAAATTATATATTTTAATAATAAATAAAATTGTTTTATTTAGAGGGGAAGGGAACTGTAAAATAAATTAATACGTAATAGTTCTAGTATTTTGAATAATTTTTTAGACTAAATTTACATGTGTAAAATAATTAAATCACTGAATTTCACTACTATTTTTAATATTTTTGTTGAGGGAAATTACACATAACAAAGTGTAAAACAAATGAATTGCTAAATACTTGTAGTATTTTTAATAGTTTTGTAGACTAAATTTACACATAAAGAAGTGTAAAATAAATAAATCATTCCATCTGTGTAGTATATTTAATATTTTTGTGGAGTAAAGTTACTTTTCATAAGAGTAAAATTAAACTAAAACTACTCATTTTTTGATGTGATTGACGAATAACTTACTCCAAAGAATTAGTAATTTCTTTACTAAGAAAATACAGTATTTTCTTTTTACTACTTTGACTCAATTACCTACTATCAAAGTAATAATCATTTATTGCAGTGTGCTTTAAGTAAAAAAACAACTACTAAAATATTTTCACCCTACCTCACAACATATAATTTCTACTAAAAGCGGGTAGTTAAATATTAAGATATTACAGGTAGGTAAACACTTAATTGTGCGACGTGCGAGTGCCTTCTAGTCATATCGGAATTTACCGAGTACAGAATGACACCCATTTAGAAATTTAATATTTTTTTGTTTTGTTACTTTTTTTTATATGTTTTTTTTTTTGTTTACGAAGCAAATTTATTTATTTTATGATTACTTCAAACATATTACGAAGAATACTTAAACTTATAATAATTTTAACAAAAAAAAAAAACATACAAAAAAAAGAATTCACAAAAATATAAACTATTATAAAGCATATTAGCTCACAAAATGTGGCATAGTTAAAATTTAATTTATATAAGTTAATGACTACAATGTAAAAGTTTAAAAACATGATAACATTAAAATGTAATTTTTTTTTTATATTGATTTTTCAAAGTTGAATTCAACTCAATGTTATGGCATATGTAAAAATAATACTTTCTTAAGTTGGTCTTTAGTTACAGATATGCTAATAAAGTTCTTATATTTATTGAAAATCATGAACATTCTATTGATTGCTGAAAATTGCGAAAGCCACAGTTTACTAATACTGAAACTTTTTCAGTATTAGTAAACACCCCAACACCTTTAGGTACAATTGAATTAACAGAATCCGTGTTATTATATCTATCATTTCTGAAAACAGAATAAGATTAGTCAAATAGTTCTAAAGTATTGATGGAATCAAAGATGTCAAAATCAAATATTTTTGAATTTACGTAAGTAGGTAGGGAGGCACTTCAGCCAGACAATTAACGACCTTAAAATAATTTGTGGCGCCGTTAGGTAATTGAACTAGGTTACTAGGTCATTGAATTAGGTTAATAGATCATTGAATTAGGTTAATAGATCATTAAACTAGGTAACTAGGTCAGTCTGTATGGGTCATTGACACTACGTCAAATATTAATATAAAGGTGATAATGATGGTAAATTATTAAATTTATTGTACCATAAAAACCAATTTTACGTAATTTCATCGTTGACTCACCAAACATATTTTTGCTAAACATATCGTATGCCATATAATAATTAAAATTCACACCATTGCGGGGGTCAATGCCCCTGTTGTCAAAAAACACCACCGTGTCAGAAAGTTACAACAGAAATAAGCTGTGCAGACTGTAATAGAAAATTTAGAGGTCAAGGCTGTTACCTTACAATAATCATCTGTCTTCAAGTATAAAAGCAACAACATTTGCACAGACATAAAAAAGTGTTTAAAATGTTTAAAAACCTACAAACAAAATAGAGTACACACTAGAGAAATAGAGATTTTTTTCCAGTATATGTAAAAATTATCCACCAAAAGAACATTTGTGCTATATGCAAACAGATAAAAAGACCCCAAATTTCAAAGATAAAATGTTAATTTTTTACGATTTAGAAACACGACAGGATAAAGATTTATGTACAACTTCTGTAAAAGCTATTAAATTACATGAACCCAACCTATACATATATAATAAGCGATGTGATACGTGCTGAAAATGTAAAAAATTGGTATTTTGTAAAAAATTTGGTTTTAGACCACTTATATATAAAGAAAATGTAATACAAACATTTTTAGAAAATTTGCTAGAAGTTAGAAAAACATTTAAACAAATAATCGTAATAGCTCATGATGGTAAATCATTTGATTATCAGTTTATTTTAAATCATATTTTAGCAAAAACTGACTTATCCCCACAATTAATTATGCAGGGGACAAAAATTATCATGATGTTATTAGGAAATATTAAATTTATTGATTCTATAAATTATTTTCCAATGGCTTAAATTACCCAAAGATTTGATTTACCCGATACATATAAAAAAGGTTATTTCCCACATTTTTTTAATACTCTAGAAAATACAAATTATATTGGGTGTGTACTTGCTACTGAATATTTTATTATGCACCAATTTCTAGTTTTACTTAATTTGAAATATGTTAATAAATTAATTCAATTTTATTTTAAAAAAAATTTCACTATATGTATAAATTTTCAATTAATTTTAAAATATTATTTTCAGCATCTGGAATTAACATTTAGTATGAACATTTTGATACTGAAAACTTAATAAATATAATGAAGAAATTATATAATAATAATATTTAATTTCAAAACCAAGTCTATAATTATTATAGTTATTAAATTTATAAGCGGCGTGAAGAAATATTTCACTTGCTATACACATTCAATACATATTCAAAATTTAAAGAAGACAAAACGTAATAATTTAATATATAATTATAATAATATTTAGTATTTATACATTTTTTAAGTATATGCGTAAACAAAATTATAATTTATTCACGCACATAATTAAAAAACAAAATATTTTTCGATACTTATAAATACATAAGTTTGTATAACGATTTTTTTTTAACTTAAATTTAGCTATTAATATTTATATAATATTAATATTAAAAATAATTACAAGAATCACTTATTCATAGCTCATAGGCCATTAAATTCTTTTGGTATAATAATTATAAAATATTTGTAATTTTAAAATAGTAAAATATATAACAAAAATAAATATACTGTTATACCATGAAAAAAAAACATACATCTTATCTTGTAAATATGTATATTGTAGTATGTGTAAATTTTTCTATATGCTAAATTTCTAAATAAGTTCTGGTTTTCAAATTTTGTTTGATATTTAAAAAAATTATAAAAACTAAATAACAGTATTCTAAGCTTAAAAAATAATACGTAGATTTAAATTATATATTCAATAGTTTTAAATACTGTATTCATTAAGAAAAAAAATATAATAAACACGAACAAAAATATATTGAAATTGTCCATCATGGAGAGAGAAATTATTGATGCAAATTAGGAATTTCGATAGAAAATTGAAAAGAACTATTGTGAGCCATTGCCAAATATCAACTGTACTTGAAAAAGGTAAAAATATTTCAAATATGCTTTATTTTTAATAATTTAGTTTTTCTTTAATATAGCTTCAGCACGTGGAATACATGTAACGAAAATAGTAATGGAATCCACTGGCTCTGAAATTTTAGATGACGAGGCTCTGGAAGAGTGTGCAAAGCAAAAAGAAATTTTAATGATTTTGAACAATGAAGAAATATGGACAAAAGAATTGACATCTAATAATTTTTTTGACTTTTCCATGTTGAACACTGAAAATATTTCAATTGTACAATATGATGATGCATTTATACCACAAAATTACTCATCTGACTTTGAAACAACTTTAACTATATCCAGCACTGCTCTTTCGGCAAGTTCTAGTACAAATGAACAGGCCACTCAACTTTATTCAAATTTTAAGATTGATTGGCCAACAATGCCGACAGAAATATCACAATTATTAGTAAAAAAAGTAAATTTGGGCAAATACCTGGATGAATTTGTTCATATAGTTCTTAAAGAATTAAGAAAACTATCTTTTTATATTCCAATGTCTATTTTTAGAAAAGTAGCACAAGATGCTGCAGAAGCTTACCCTGAATCTTTCATCGAAAAAGATTCTAATGGCCATATTATTTCAGTATTGCCAACATCTCTAATAACAAAATTTAAGAACAGAAATAATTATCTAAATAGATCAAAAAAACATGACATTGATGATATATTTAAATCAGCTGAGCCAAACATTCCTCTTAAGCAACGGAAACGAGCTTTTGAATTAAAACAAACATGTTCTAACTGGCAACCTAAAAATTTGTCTGATGAAAGTAAATTTATGAAAAGTGAATTGCTTAATTTATATGGAAATATAAATACAGAGGAACAAAAAAATACAGTACAGGATTATATGAAAAAAACATTTGCAAGCCAACGATTATTTTTTAACAATTATGAACAAATTCCTTCTATACAAGATGTCAAAGAAAATTGGCCGTTTATATTCAATAAAATTTATTTACATCAACATTTCTCACAACTCATGAATCTAAATGTTGATGATTTCAAGCAAAAATTTAATGCTGAAAAACAAAAATTTACAAAAATTTTAAAATGTGACCTTGATGATGACGAAATATTCAAAGCTGTTTTTAAACATTTTAATGAGAAGTCGGAATGTTTTTTTATGCATTTTGAAGTAAGTTATATTTTTTATACCATTTTTAAATCAAATTCATCATTTTTCTTGTCATACTGGTAATTTACGATTTTCAAAGTCAATTAAGGTCTTAAAAAACAAATTGAAAATAAGTTTTTAAACAAATTCATAGTTTTTCAACTTAAATTATACAATTTCTTCAAATTCATAGAAAAATAAATAAAATGGAATAAAATTATATGATTCGTAAGAAATTAAAGATTTTCTATATAAATATCATTTTAAAAAGGTCTAATTTGACTAGAAAATTGTTAAATTTAAATTTTATTTAATTTTTTTTAAATTATATTAATAAATTTCAGTTTGGCAAAGAATTAAGAGAAATTTTAGAAAGCGCACCCGATTCCAATACGCCGTGGATAGCCATAATAGGTAAATAAAAAACTTATCTTTTCTATAATTAATGTTTTTATATATTTTTAAAAATAGTTTTTTTTTTGTTTTACAATTTCAATAAAGTTCTTAGTTGACAGTTTTACCTTATTTAGAACTGTTAACTAATATTAAAAATTTCTGTTCCTTAAATATATCATTTTTGTACTAATAATATTTATTTATTGTGATAGAAAAAAAATTAAGTATGTATTTGCTTACCTAATAGTTTTATATACTTTTAATTACATACTTACATATCTACTAGACTTAAAATTTAAAATATAGAACAATAACAGTAAAAAAATGTTTGTTTCAGATCCGCCAATTTTTGATAAAACTACTTTATATTCATCGAAAAAGAACCAGTACTTAAACTGGTAAACGAAGCACTTTTGGACTTGGTGGTTAATTCCAGATGTTTTTTTTATATATTCAATATGGAATATCCTAAAACCATATCATTAACACTCGAATTTTTTGTCCGCTATTTATTTCAACATTATCCAGCCAAAATAAGAGGAAAAAAAAAGAACGTGGACAATTTCAATAGAATTAATAGTTTAATAAAGAAACTTGCAAAATCTGAATAATTTAAAAAAAACTATTAATATTATTTTTAATGAATTAAAATATTTTTATTTTTTTTAATCATTTTTCAATATTTTATATATTTTTACATATGTGTGAATTTTTTATTTAATTTGTATTTTTTAATAAGAATGCTGAAAACAAATTATAATTAAAAATATATAAAATAAAAATTATATATTTTAATAATAAATAAAATTGTTTTATTTAGAGGGGAAGGGAACTGTAAAATAAATTAATACGTAATTGTTCTAGTATTTTGAATAATTTTTTAGACTAAATTTACATGTGTAAAATAATTAAATCACTGAATTTCACTAGTATTTTTAATATTTTTGTTGAGGGAAATTACACATAACAAAGTGTAAAACAAATGAATCGCTAAATACTTGTAGTATTTTTAATAGTTTTGCAGACTAAATTTACACATAAAGAAGTGTAAAATAAATAAATCATTCCATCTGTGTAGTATATTTAATATTTTTGTGGAGTAAAGTTACTTTTCATAAGAGTAAAATTAAACTAAAACTACTCATTTTTTGATGTGATTGACGAATAACTTACTCCAAAGAATTAGTAATTTCTTTACTAAGAAAATACAGTATTTTCTTTTTACTACTTTGACTCAATTACCTACTATCAAAGTAATAATCATTTATTGCAGTGTGCTTTAAGTAAAAAAACAACTACTAAAATATTTTCACCCTACCTCACAACATATAATTTCTACTAAAAGCGGGTAGTTAAATATTAAGATATTACAGTTAGGTAAACACTTAATTGTGCGAGTGCCTTCTAGTCATATCGGAATTTACCGAGTACAGAATGACACCCATTTAGAAATTTAATATTTTTTTGTTTTGTTATTTTTTTTTTTTTTTTACGAAACAAATTTATTTATTTTATGATTACTTCAAACATATTACGAAGAATACAATTAAACTTATAATAATTTTAACAAAAAAAAAAACATACAAAAAAAAGAATTCACAAAAATATAAACTATTATAAAGCATATTAGCTCACAAAATGTGGCATTGTTAAAATTTAATTTATATAAGTTAATGACTACAATGTAAAAGTTTAAAAACATGATAACATTAAAATGTAATTTTTTTTTATATTGATTTTTCAAAGTTGAATTCAACTCAATGTTATGGCATATGTAAAAATAATACTTTCTTAAGTTGGTCTTTAGTTACAGATATGCTAATAAAGTTCTTATATTTATTGAAAATCATGAACATTCTATTGATTGCTGAAAATTGCGAAAGCCACAGTTTACTAATACTGAAACTTTTTCAGTATTAGTAAACACCCCAACACCTTTAGGTACAATTGAATTAACAGAATCCGTGTTATTATATCTATCATTTCTGAAAACAGAATAAGATTAGTCAAATAGTTCTAAAGTATTGATGGAATCAAAGATGTCAAAATCAAATATTTTTGAATTTACGTAAGTAGGTAGGGAGGCACTTCAGCCAGACAATTAACGACCTTAAAATAATTTGTGGCGCCGTTAGGTAATTGAACTAGGTTACTAGGTCATTGAATTAGGTTAATAGATCATTGAGTTAGGTTAATAGATCATTAAACTAGGTAACTAGGTCAGTCTGTATGGGTCATTGACACTACGTCAAATATTAATATAAAGGTGATAATGATGGTAAATTATTAAATTTATTGTACCATAAAAACCAATTTTACGTAATTTCATCGTTGACTCACCAAACATATTTTTGCTAAACATATCGTATGCCATATAATAATTAAAATTCACACCATTGCGGGTGAAACCTACAAACAAAATAGAGTACACACTAGAGAAATAGAGATTTTTTTCCAGTATATGTAAAAATTATCCACCAAAAGAACATTTGTGCTATATGCAAACAGATAAAAAGACCCCAAATTTCAAAGATAAAATGTTAATTTTTTACGATTTAGAAACACGACAGGAAAAAGATTTATGTACAACTTCTGTAAAAGCTATTAAATTACATGAACCCAACCTATACATATATAATAAGCGATGTGATACGTGCTGAAAATGTAAAAAATTGGTATTTTGTAAAAAATTTGGTTTTAGACCACTTATATATAAAGAAAATGTAATACAAACATTTTTAGAAAATTTGCTAGAAGTTAGAAAAACATTTAAACAAATAATCGTAATAGCTCATGATGGTAAATCATTTGATTATCAGTTTATTTTAAATCATATTTTAGCAAAAACTGACTTATCCCCACAATTAATTATGCAGGGGACAAAAATTATCATGATGTTATTAGGAAATATTAAATTTATTGATTCTATAAATGATTTTCCAATGGCTTAAATTACCCAAAGCTTTTGATTTACCCGATACATATAAAAAAGGTTATTTCCCACATTTTTTTAATACTCTAGAAAATACAAATTATATTGGGTGTGTACTTGCTACTGAATATTATAGTTGTGATCAAATGAAGACAGCTGAACGTAAAACGTTTATAAAGTGGTATGAGGAAAATAAAAATTTGGAATTCAATTTACAGAAAGAAATCGAAAGGTATTGTGCGAGTGATGTTAATATTTTAAAATTTAGAAAACTATTTATAATTTAGAAAACCTGTTTAAAATTTGGAGAACTATTGCTTACAGAATGTAATGTATGTCCTTTTACTGAGGCGACCACAGTTGCATCAGCACCTAATTTGGGTTTCCACGAAATTTTTTACAATCAAACACAATTGCTATTATTCCTGCTGAACGATATAGAAATCGTGACAAACAATCAAAAATAGCTATTGTACGAATAAAAAAATACAATACAGTTTGCAGCAAAATAAAAAGAGGCAATTATTAATGGTGTAAAGGTAGATGGCTATTGCGAAGAGACTAAGCTATATAAAAAAATACAATACAGTTTGCAGCAAAATAAAAAGAGGCAATTATTAATGGTGTAAAGGTAGATGGCTATTGCGAAGAGACTAAGCTATTTTTTGAATTTCATGGCTGTTTCTATCACGATCATCCTGTATGTATTAAACTATTAAACATAACAGTAATAAGTTGATAAATAATCAATCTACTCAGACATTTGAGCTTCGCTATGAAAATACGATAGCAAAAACAAATAGACTGCACTCTTTTGGTTATAAGGTAATAGAAATGTGGGAATGCTAGTTTTTCAAACAATGCCAACAAAATAAAAAAATAACCGAATATGTTCAAAATTATCCTGTCTTAGATAATTTACCACTTAATCCGCGAGATTCATTTTGTGGGAGAACAGGTAATACAAGATTATATTATAAATGTGATTTTGATGAGAAAATTAAATATATCGATGTATGTTCACTTTATCCATGGGTTTGCAAATATGGAAAATTCTCGATCTGTCACACAATCTGTTATTGCTCTGTGCAACTAGAACAATAAATTAATTTTTACGTTGTGTCGGACTTGTTCCGAAAAATTATGTCAATCAACAAGCTCTCATAACAACCAAGAAATAGCTTGAAATTGACATGGATATTTGATGAAGTTGTTAAAGCTTTGGATAAACGGTATAAAATTATAGAAATTTTTGAAATATAGGAGCATGAAATTGCCCAATATGATATGACAACAAATAGTACTGCGTTATTCACAGAAATGATGAATAACTTCATACAAATGAAACAATCTGCCAAGGGGTTTCCTACATGGAGTGAAACTCAGCAACAAAAAGAAAAATATATTGCTGAGTTTTTAGAAAATGAAAAAATACTGTTGAATTTCCCCGAGATATTTCAAAATATTGGTTGAAGAACTTTGGCCAAATTAATCTTAAACTCGTTTTGGAGAAAATTTGGTCAAAGAGAAAATCAACCAAAAACAACAATTCTAACTAAACCTAATGAATTATATAACTTACTAACATATGCAACTATTAAAGTTAATCATATCTTAAACTGGAAATGTGTAGAAGAAGCGTGCACACCACTTTTAACTGTAAATGTTAGTATTGCTTCATATACAACTGCTGGCCGTCTTAAACTTTACGAATATTTAGAAAATCTTGATAATAGAGTTTTGTATTATGTTACAGACTCTGTGATATATATAAGTAGAAAAGATGAAATTGACCCACCAACAGGTGACTTTATTGGTCCCTGATGAATTAGAAAGAGAATATGGTGCTGAAAGTTATATAACAGAATTTGTCTGTCGTGGTCCTAAAAACTGTGCTTTTCAAGTTTTCAGCACAAAAACTAAAAATTTACAAACCAGATGTAAGATAAAAGGCATTTGTTTAAATTACCAAAACTACAATCTGATAAATTTCGATACTATTAAACAAATGATTTTGCATGAAGATAATAACATGGAACCGGTACCAATTGTACCTTAATATATACAAAGTACAAAAAATCATCAAGTAATAAACGTACCTAAAACCAAATTTTATAAGCCGATATCAACAAAAAGAAATTTCCTAGATGATTTTGATTCTATTCCGTATGGATATAAAAAATAATGTTAAAATTATACGATATACTATAAAAAATACAAAAAAAAATTAATATTTAGGATATTAAACTTTTATTTATTTTTACAATTTTGTGTGATTCCAATTATTTTCATTTTATAATAAATATTAAAATAATTTTATTCATCCAAATTTTCTTCTTCAGGGTGTGGTGCCGCAATGTTACTAGGTAAAAATTTAAAACCTTCGTCTATTTCCTTCCAGAGCATAATCTGCATCAGGATGAACTAATGTTCCGTCATTCTCTTCTTCCATATCTTCAATTTGCGGATCCAATCAAAAATATACAAAACGTATATCAAAAATACGTAGTATTTATTACAAAATTGTTGACTACATTGTTTACTTTTACTTATACTTGAATACTTATTTCTTGCACTTTTTGAAAAAAAAAATCTAGTTTTTTATTTATTAAAAAATTTTAAGCAAATTTATATTTTTTGTCGGTAAGTTTATTATCGTAATAATTTTAAATAATAATAATAAATTTTAAAAATAATTCAATAAATTGTGTTTTTTATTGTTATGATAAAAAAAACTGATGGTACGTTTTTTAATTAAAGATATGTTAATAATATCAATTGTAAGATTTTTATGTTTAGTTTTATAGTAACAACTGTAATAAACTTGAAAATTTTCATATAAGTAACCAACCTTAATTTAATAAAAGCAGTGGCGGTTCGTGCTGTAAAATTATGGGTGGGCTAATTTTTTTTTTTTGAAATTAAGAAAAGACATTGTGCAGGTTTCCACTTTAACATGAGGTACTACACTCAAAGCGTTAACTGGAATTTAGTGTCCAGGTTCCTCAACACAAAACAAAATCGATTGGCTGATGTAATCCTAATTCTTTAATTTTAACCTTAACCTCTAATGATGAATATTTAAATAGATGCTCCAATAAGTAATCTATTTCATTTATCATTAGAGCAATTATTTAAAAATTCATAATATATGTTGTATTTAGCAAAAAATAATATGAGAATTATATATACAATATATAGCATTTTCCGATCAAATTAGGCTTTTTACACATCAATATAGTCTTTTAAAAAATCAGTTCGAATTAGTCTTTTTAAATTTCCAGTTAGTCTTTTTAAATTTCAAGTTAGTCTTTTTAAATTTCAAATTAGTCTTTTAAAAATAAAATTTCTATGTGTTTCAAACCTATTATTTAAGTACAAACAAATACTAAGTACAAACAAATATATTATTAATAAATTAAAATTTTATTAAGCGATAATATAATTTTAATGTAATTTTTCGCCAACAATAGAATAGCACCTGGCATTTTTAGCGTCATATTTAAAAAATAGTTTCGACAATCTTGATCGCTCAATGTTGAAACACCTTGTGCAATTGCATTAACCAAGTTATGGTCTCTTGGTACACTTAACAGCTGCCGAACAAAACATTTATCTTTTGGGAAAAAAAATTAAAAAATATCGTTAAGATTTTTGGGTGAATTTTTAAATGCTTCTTATTCATAAAATTTTAATTTGAACAAAATTTAAAAAAAATAATATTATTTGTTTGTACTTAAATAATAGGTTTGAAACACACAGAAATTTTAATTTTAAAAGACTAATTCGAAGTGTTAAAAGACTAATTTTAAATGTAAAAAGACTAATTTGAAATTTTAAAAGACTAACTTGAAATTTATAAAGACTAATTTGATTTTTTAAAAGACTATCTTTATATTTTTAAAGACTATCTTTATGTGTAAAAAGACTAATTTGACCGGAAAATGCTATATATAATATGAAAACTATATTTATATGTAATATGAAAATTATAAATAAATATAATACATACATATATAGGTATACGTGTATAATATAAAATATATATAATTTTAAAATTTAACTACAAAAATACAAAATACTAAATGCATGAAAACTTCTGGTCACCATAAAAACAGCAAAACAGCGGATCAAACTAGCAATAACACTTAAAATGAAATTTTTTTATAAATTATTTTATTACTAAACTCTATATCAAAAACTTCCTTTTTAATTTTCATTAAATTCAAATTAGAATTATGAAAAGCATTCAAATCTTTAAAACAATGCTATACGATAAAACATAATATGTACGTAATATTTTTTTTATACTTATGTATAGCAATAGTAAAATAAATATTCGCATACACGATATACGCACTTGACTATATTATTCTATTGCTTTTTCCATTAATTTTTTTTAACAGACAATGTATAAAAAAATAAGCATT
Organism: Rhamphomyia laevipes; assembly: GCA_963920725.1. Lineage (NCBI taxonomy): Eukaryota > Metazoa > Arthropoda > Insecta > Diptera > Empididae > Rhamphomyia > Rhamphomyia laevipes. Next base: position 87,094,679 of record OY987255.1, read on the forward strand.
ATGCTGTTAATTTTTTTTCAGGAAAAATATTATGTACTAGGGGCTACTGTTAAATAGTCCCTAACATTAAAGTAACAGAAGCAAAACAGTATAGAAACATATTTATAACATTTTTGTTGTAAAAAAATCCAATAAATCATTTCTCTCAGAGATTTTTTTTTTTTTTTTTGCTGACTTTACTATATAAATTTATTCTCGCCTATATACACACATAGAAGAAAATTTTCAATACAAAAAAAAAATGAAATCGTCGTTCATGCATATGAAAAATAAATGTTTGTATACATAAATACATTTAATAAAAATGTTTATATTCAAATTTTTATTCTATAGTATAGAGGAAACATATATGCAGTGAGCTACTATTTTTTAGCCCAACCGCGGTATATTAGAAAACAATACATATAAAAAAAGTTGCAAAGCAAATTTAATGTATTTTTCGGACTAAGTCCGCAAGATTTTTTTCGTTTTCTTTTTTTTCATTTCTATTACATAATTACTATATAAAAATACGTATATTTTATAGGGTAGACAGACCAAATATTGTACATAATATGAAAATACGTATATTTTATAGGGTAGGCAGAGCAAATATTGTACATACTATGAAAATATTTTTTTTATATGAAATTTTTTTTTTTAATTTTTTTTATTTTGGAAGATATTTTGTGGAATTTAAATTAAGATTTCTTAGGGTGGGCTTAGCCCACCTAGCCCATTAGGACGAGCCGCTGCTGAATAAAAGTTAGTTTAATTTTAAACAAACTATCAGAAAGTATTCAAATATGTTAAACAAAATAGAAAGTCAGCAAATTGTCCATGTACATGGTACGATCGAACAACCACAGACAAACAACTTTATGTATCGGCCCCCAATATTGGCAAATTTAGCCCTAAGAGCTGCATTTAATTCACATGTGTACAGCTATTAAAACTGGAGAGGATGCCATGAACATAACAGTCTTCAAAAGCGCTATCTAATAGATCAACAATTGTATTATGTCGATTATTACAGCTTCTTGTTTGAGAGTCAAATGAAATATACTCAGGAATATACAATACGACAGCTTTTAAATTATTGTCTAAATAGAGAATGTTTTGAAACGATGGACATTAAGCGTCAGGCTGACTGCTAAAAATATATCTTAATGTAATAGAAGTGTAAAAAATTGTAATGATTTTTTAAAAATATGTAATATTGAAATTTTAAAAATACTTAATAAATCATTTTATGTTAAATTAGTTTTGTACGCTAAATGAATATAAATCTGTGTATAAGTCTATCCTTTCCATATTAGCATTGTCTAGTCCTTCCATATTTTAAAAAAGAATATAAAGTCTGCACAAATTAAGCTATAGTATCAGTTTTATTTGAAGACTTCTCCTGTTAACGTAGTGAAAAATAAAAAAAATGGTAAGAATTTTTATAATATTTTTTATAAAATGTATACCATATACATATATTTAAAATATAATATTTCTTCTTTTTTAGGCAAACTTTTTAAAAGATATCAACAGCCTTGGATCCGCCTCCAATCTCCTTAAAGTCAATCACAAGAACTAACGCGCTAATCATTGACAGGGAGTACAAAATAAGCAACATGAAGATAGCAAATACTAGATACGGACCAAAATTCCTGGTAGACTTGGGCACAAGTGTATATATTTTCTACCATAAAAAATATCAGCGGGGTTGATGGAACAAAACTACACACCCAGACAGGTACCTAAAAATTTGTACATGATAGTGGACAAAATAGGGGGCCCTATTACACTTTTTTTTTCAAAAAAATAATTAAAATTTAACGGTAAAATTTAAACATTTAATGTAAAATAGTATTTACATAATAAATAAATTACGATGCAAAACTGTTTTAATTTTTTAAAAGCTATATATTTTCTCAAATTTTGTTTACAGGATCAATTTGTCCTTTCCTTCTATAAAGTTTAAAAAACATTATTTCAGAACGCCTAAAGATATGTGACGCGCAAAAAAATTTTCATTCAAAAATATGAACAAAATAATTTTCGAAACTTTTAAAATAATTCATAATACATAAAAACCTGAAAATATTATAAATAAAATCAATATAAAAAGTAGAAGAACGAAAGATAAAAATAAATAAAACATGAGGTTGATGGCTCAGTGGGTAAATCGCTCGACTTGTGCAAACATTGATACGCGTGATCGATCCTCGTCATGTTTGTTTTTAATTTCTACATACCCATCTGCATTTTATATCGCATATTAGTACGTGATATAAAATGCACTAGAAAACATTTTTTTTTGTTTAGCTGCAAAAAAAAAAACTCAACAACAGAAGACAAAAATAGAACACAGAAAAACCAAAAACCTGAAAATTTATAAATAAATCATTTTTTTTAGGCCAAATTTGATTCGTCTATAAAATAACAATGTTATTGTTTTTTATTGTTATGATAAAAAAAACTGATGGTACGTTTTTTAATTAAAGATATGTTAATAATATCAATTGTAAGATTTTTATGTTTAGTTTTATAGTAACAACTGTAATAAACTTGAAAATTTTCATATAAGTAACCTACCTTAATTTAATAAAAGCAGTGGCGGTTCGTGCTGTAAAATTATGGGTGGGCTAATTTTTTTTTTGAAATTAAGAAAAGACATTGTGCAGGTTTCCACTTTAACATGAGGTACTACACTCAAAGCGTTAACTGGAATTTAGTGTCCAGGTTCCTCAACACAAAACAAAATCGATTGGCTGATGTAATCCTAATTCTTTAATTTTAACCTTAACCTCTAATGATGAATATTTAAATAGATGCTCCAATAAGTAATCTATTTCATTTATCATTAGAGCAATTATTTAAAAATTCATAATATATGTTGTATTTAGCAAAAAATAATATGAGAATTATATATACAATATATAGCATTTTCCGATCAAATTAGGCTTTTTACACATCAATATAGTCTTTTAAAAAATCAGTTCGAATTAGTCTTTTTAAATTTCCAGTTAGTCTTTTTAAATTTCAAGTTAGTCTTTTTAAATTTCAAATTAGTCTAATTTGAAATTTTAAAAGACTAACTTGAAATTTATAAAGACTAATTTGATTTTTTAAAAGACTATCTTTATATTTTTAAAAACTATCTTTATGTGTAAAAAGACTAATTTGACCGGAAAATGCTATATATAATATGAAAACTATATTTATATGTAATATGAAAATTATAAATAAATATAATACATACATATATAGGTATACGTGTATAATATAAAATATATATAATTTTAAAATTTAACTACAAAAATACAAAATACTAAATGCATGAAAACTTCTGGTCACCATAAAAACAGCAAAACAGCGGATCAAACTAGCAATAACACTTAAAATGAAATTTTTTTATAAATTATTTTATTACTAAACTCTATATCAAAAACTTCCTTTTTAATTTTCATTAAATTCAAATTAGAATTATGAAAAGCATTCAAATCTTTAAAACAATGCTATACGATAAAACATAATATGTACGTAATATTTTTTTTATACTTATGTATAGCAATAGTAAAATAAATATTCGCATACACGATATACGCACTTGACTATATTATTCTATTGCTTTTTCCATTAATTTTTTTTAACAGACAATGTATAAAAAAATAAGCATTATGCTGTTAATTTTTTTTCAGGAAAAATATTATGTACTAGGGGCTACTGTTAAATAGTCCCTAACATTAAAGTAACAGAAGCAAAACAGTATAGAAACATATTTATAACATTTTTGCTGTAAAAAAATCCAATAAATCATTTCTCTCAGAGATTTTTTTTTTTTTTTTTGCTGACTTTACTATATAAATTTATTCTCGCCTATATACACACATAGAAGAAAATTTTCAATACAAAAAAAAAAGCTGCCAAGTTGGAAGAGTGCTTCATATATCTTGTGTTCAATCACCCTTTAGTGGCATATATTCGCATCCCTTTAAATTATACCCCTGTAAAATAGCGGGGGTTGAGGTTAGAGGGTTGATTTTTTCGGTAAAGATTTAAGACTATATTATTAAGAAACTAATTTCTCAGTTTTAAAATCTACCCCTCCGCAGAGGAGGAGTAAGTTATTTTATAAACACACCCCCTTATCCACCCAAAGGGGGCGGGTGGTAACAAAATGAATTTATTTAGAATGAATCTAATCTGATAGACCTAAGTTAAAAGTTAAACCATCCTATCTCTTATAATTTAATTTTTATGGACTTTTAAATCTTAAAAAAATCAAATTTAAATAGAAAATGTATGAATTTTCAAAATGTTTAATTTGTCCCCCCTGTAAAAAAGCGGAGATTGAGGTTAGAGGGTTGATTTTTTCGGTAAAGATGTAAGACTATATTATTAACAAAGTATTTTCTCAGTTTTTAAATCTACCCCTTCACAGAGGGGGTGTAACATATTTTATAAACACCCTCCCTTTGCAACCTGAAAGGGGTGAAGGGGTTAATTTCCATATAATTTCGAAATACTTTTATCCTCTCTACCTTATGTAAAAAGTACAATATCCTAGTTTAAGTATAGAGGATTTTATTGCTATATTAAATTTCTAAAATTCAAATTTCAAAGCCCCATAAAAACGTGGGGCTACGTCTGATACCCCCCATTTTTTAAAAATTTAATTAGATAGTATGTATGTACGTACTGAGGAAACGGCATTAAAATCCCATAATATATAAGCAGTGTTTTTTCGTGTGCATAAAAAGGGGTGTGTTCGACCCCTTTTTTAACGGGGTTGCAATTGACTTATTTGAAAATGCACTCCACCACGACATACTTCCAATATTTCTTTACATTTCTGTAAAATTTTGTCAAAATCTGAATTGGTTTACTACTATTTCTAAGCATTGCAAAAAGAGCATTTTTACCCTGCGTAAGGCGTACGGCGTACACGTACGGCGTACGGCGGACCCAGAAATTTTTATTGCGGATTCGGATTCCCTGATATCGAAAATGGATAAATCCATTAAAACCTCAATTTTTTTTTTTTTTTTTGCATCCCCACCGCAAAGCTTCATATATCTTTAGATATATGAAGCAAAATGAAATCGTCGTTCATGCATTTCTTTCAGAGATTTTTTTTTATTTTTGATTTACCATATAAATTATTCTCGCCTACTATATGCATATGCATAGAAGAAAATTCTCAACACAAAAAAAATATATAAAATCGTCGTTCATGCATATGAAAAATAAATGTTTGTATACATAAATACATTTAATAAAAATGTTTATATTCAAATTTTTATTCTATAGTATAGAGGAAACATATATGCAGTGGGCTACTATTTTTTAGCCCAACCGCGGTATATTAGAAAACAATACATATAAAAAAAGTTGCAAAGCAAATTTAATGTATTTTTCGGACTAAGTCCGCAAGATTTTTTTCGTTTTCTTTTCCTTCATTTCTATTACATAATTACTATATGAAAATACGTATATTTTATAGGGTAGACAGACCAAATATTGTACATAATATGAAAATACGTATATTTTATAGGGTAGGCAGAGCAAATATTGTACATACTATGAAAATATTTTTTTTATATGAAATTTTTTTTTTAATTTTTTTTATTTTGGAAGATATTTTGTGGAATTTAAATTAAGATTTCTTAGGGTGGGCTTAGCCCACCTAGCCCATTAGGACGAGCCACTGCTGAATAAAAGTTAGTTTAATTTTAAACAAACTATCAGAAAGTATTCAAATATGTTAAACAAAATAGAAAGTCAGCAAATTGTCCATGTACATGGTACGATCGAACAACCACAGACAAACAACTTTATGTATCGGCCCCCAATATTGGCAAATTTAGCCCTAAGAGCTGCATTTAATTCACATGTGTACAGCTATTAAAACTGGAGAGGATGCCATGAACATAAAAGTCTTCAAAAGCGCTATCTAATAGATCAACAATTGTATTATGTCGATTATTACAGCTTCTTGTTTGAGATTCAAATGAAATATACTCAGGAATATACAATACGACAGCTTTTAAATTATTGTCTAAATAGAGAATGTTTTGAAACGATGGACATTAAGCGTCAGGCTGACTGCTAAAAATATATCTTAATGTAATAGAAGTGTAAAAAATTGTAATGATTTTTTAAAAATATGTAATATTGAAATTTTAAAAATACTTAATAAATCATTTTATGTTAAATTAGTTTTGTACGCTAAATGAATATAAATCTGTGTATAAGTCTATCCTTTCCATATTAGCATTGTCTAGTCCTTCCATATTTTAAAAAAGAATATAAAGTCTGCACAAATTAAGCTATAGTATCAGTTTTATTTGAAGACTTTTCCTGTTAACGTAGTGAAAAATAAAAAAAATGGTAAGAATTTTTATAATATTTTTTATAAAATGTATACCATATACATATATTTAAAATATAATATTTCTTCTTTTTTAGGCAAACTTTTTAAAAGATATCAACAGCCTTGGATCCGCCTCCAATCTCCTTAAAGTCAATCACAAGAACTAACGCGCTAATCATTGACAGGGAGTACAAAATAAGCAACATGAAGATAGCAAATACTAGATACGGACCAAAATTCCTGGTAGACTTGGGCACAAGTGTATATATTTTCTACCAGAAAAAATATCAGCGGGGTTGATGGAACAAAACTACACACCCAGACAGGTACCTAAAAATTTGTACATGATAGTGGACAAAATAGGGGGCCCTATTACACTTTTTTTTTCAAAAAAATAATTAAAATTTAACGGTAAAATTTAAACATTTAATGTAAAATAGTATTTACATAATAAATAAATTACGATGCAAAACTGTTTTAATTTTTTAAAAGCTATATATTTTCTCAAATTTTGTTTACAGGATCAATTTGTCCTCTCCTTCTATAAAGTTTAAAAAACATTATTTCAGAACGCCTAAAGATATGTGACGCGCAAAAAAATTTTCATTCAAAAATATGAACAAAATAATTTTCGAAACTTTTAAAATAATTCAGAATACATAAAAACCTGAAAATATTATAAATAAAATCAATATAAAAAGTAGAAGAACGAAAGATAAAAATAAATAAAACATGAGGTTGATGGCTCAGTGGGTAAATCGCTCGACTTGTGCAAACATTGATACGCGTGATCGATCCTCGTCATGTTTGTTTTTAATTTCTACATACCCATCTGCATTTTATATCGCATATTAGTACGTGATATAAAATGCACTAGAAAACATTTTTTTTTGTTTATAAAGACTAATTTGATTTTTTAAAAGACTATTTTTATATTTTTAAAGACTATCTTTATGTGTAAAAAGACTAATTTGACCGGAAAATGCTATATATAATATGAAAACTATATTTATATGTAATATGAAAATTATAAATAAATATAATACATGCATATATAGGTATACGTGTATAATATAATATATATATAATTTTAAAATTTAACTACAAAAATACAAAATACTAAATGCATGAAAACTTCTGGTCACCGTAAAAACAGCAAAACAGCGGATCAAACTAGCAATAACACTTAAAATGAAATTTTTTTATAAATTATTTTATTACTAAACTCTATATCAAAAACTTCCTTTTTAATTTTCATTAAATTCAAATTAGAATTATGAAAAGCATTCAAATCTTTAAAACAATGCTATACGATAAAACATAATATGTACGTAATATTTTTTTTATACTTATGTATAGCAATAGTAAAATAAATATTCGCATACACGATATACGCACTTGACTATATTATTCTATTGCTTTTTCCATTAATTTTTTTTAACAGACAATGTATAAAAAAATAAGCATTATGCTGTTAATTTTTTTTCAGGAAAAATATTATGTACTAGGGGCTACTGTTAAATAGTCCCTAACATTAAAGTAAAAGAAGCAAAACAGTATAGAAACATATTTATAACATTTTTGCTGTAAAAAAAATCCAATAAATCATTTCTCTCAGAGATTTTTTTTTTTTTTTTGCTGACTTTACTATATAAATTTATTCTGGCCTATATACACACATAGAAGAAAATTTTCAATACAAAAAAAAAATGAAATCGTCGTTCATGCATTTCTTTCAGAGATTTTTTTTTATTTTTGATTTACCATATAAATTATTCTCGCCTACTATATGTATATGCATAGAAGAAAATTCTCAACACAAAAAAAATATATAAAATCGTCGTTCATGCATATGAAAAATAAATGTTTGTATACATAAATACATTTAATAAAAATGTTTATATTCAAATTTTTATTCTATAGTATAGAGGAAACATATATGCAGTGGGCTACTATTTTTTAGCCCAACCGCGGTATATTAGAAAACAATACATATAAAAAAAGTTGCAAAGCAAATTTAATGTATTTTTCGGACTAAGTCCGCAAGATTTTTTTCGTTTTCTTTTCCTTCATTTCTATTACATAATTACTATATGAAAATACGTATATTTTATAGGGTAGACAGACCAAATATTGTACATAATATGAAAATACGTATATTTTATAGGGTAGGCAGAGCAAATATTGTACATACTATGAAAATATTTTTTTTATATGAAATTTTTTTTTTAATTTTTTTTATTTTGGAAGATATTTTGTGGAATTTAAATTAAGATTTCTTAGGGTGGGCTTAGCCCACCTAGCCCATTAGGACGAGCCACTGCTGAATAAAAGTTAGTTTAATTTTAAACAAACTATCAGAAAGTATTCAAATATGTTAAACAAAATAGAAAGTCAGCAAATTGTCCATGTACATGGTACGATCGAACAACCACAGACAAACAACTTTATGTATCGGCCCCCAATATTGGCAAATTTAGCCCTAAGAGCTGCATTTAATTCACATGTGTACAGCTATTAAAACTGGAGAGGATGCCATGAACATAAAAGTCTTCAAAAGCGCTATCTAATAGATCAACAATTGTATTATGTCGATTATTACAGCTTCTTGTTTGAGATTCAAATGAAATATACTCAGGAATATACAATACGACAGCTTTTAAATTATTGTCTAAATAGAGAATGTTTTGAAACGATGGACATTAAGCGTCAGGCTGACTGCTAAAAATATATCTTAATGTAATAGAAGTGTAAAAAATTGTAATGATTTTTTAAAAATATGTAATATTGAAATTTTAAAAATACTTAATAAATCATTTTATGTTAAATTAGTTTTGTACGCTAAATGAATATAAATCTGTGTATAAGTCTATCCTTTCCATATTAGCATTGTCTAGTCCTTCCATATTTTAAAAAAGAATATAAAGTCTGCACAAATTAAGCTATAGTATCAGTTTTATTTGAAGACTTTTCCTGTTAACGTAGTGAAAAATAAAAAAAATGGTAAGAATTTTTATAATATTTTTTATAAAATGTATACCATATACATATATTTAAAATATAATATTTCTTCTTTTTTAGGCAAACTTTTTAAAAGATATCAACAGCCTTGGATCCGCCTCCAATCTCCTTAAAGTCAATCACAAGAACTAACGCGCTAATCATTGACAGGGAGTACAAAATAAGCAACATGAAGATAGCAAATACTAGATACGGACCAAAATTCCTGGTAGACTTGGGCACAAGTGTATATATTTTCTACCAGAAAAAATATCAGCGGGGTTGATGGAACAAAACTACACACCCAGACAGGTACCTAAAAATTTGTACATGATAGTGGACAAAATAGGGGGCCCTATTACACTTTTTTTTTCAAAAAAATAATTAAAATTTAACGGTAAAATTTAAACATTTAATGTAAAATAGTATTTACATAATAAATAAATTACGATGCAAAACTGTTTTAATTTTTTAAAAGCTATATATTTTCTCAAATTTTGTTTACAGGATCAATTTGTCCTCTCCTTCTATAAAGTTTAAAAAACATTATTTCAGAACGCCTAAAGATATGTGACGCGCAAAAAAATTTTCATTCAAAAATATGAACAAAATAATTTTCGAAACTTTTAAAATAATTCAGAATACATAAAAACCTGAAAATATTATAAATAAAATCAATATAAAAAGTAGAAGAACGAAAGATAAAAATAAATAAAACATGAGGTTGATGGCTCAGTGGGTAAATCGCTCGACTTGTGCAAACATTGATACGCGTGATCGATCCTCGTCATGTTTGTTTTTAATTTCTACATACCCATCTGCATTTTATATCGCATATTAGTACGTGATATAAAATGCACTAGAAAACATTTTTTTTTGTTTATAAAGACTAATTTGATTTTTTAAAAGACTATTTTTATATTTTTAAAGACTATATCTTTATGTGTAAAAAGACTAATTTGACCGGAAAATGCTATATATAATATGAAAACTATATTTATATGTAATATGAAAATTATAAATAAATATAATACATGCATATATAGGTATACGTGTATAATATAATATATATATAATTTTAAAATTTAACTACAAAAATACAAAATACTAAATGCATGAAAACTTCTGGTCACCGTAAAAACAGCAAAACAGCGGATCAAACTAGCAATAACACTTAAAATGAAATTTTTTTATAAATTATTTTATTACTAAACTCTATATCAAAAACTTCCTTTTTAATTTTCATTAAATTCAAATTAGAATTATGAAAAGCATTCAAATCTTTAAAACAATGCTATACGATAAAACATAATATGTACGTAATATTTTTTTTATACTTATGTATAGCAATAGTAAAATAAATATTCGCATACACGATATACGCACTTGACTATATTATTCTATTGCTTTTTCCATTAATTTTTTTTAACAGACAATGTATAAAAAAATAAGCATTATGCTGTTAATTTTTTTTCAGGAAAAATATTATGTACTAGGGGCTACTGTTAAATAGTCCCTAACATTAAAGTAAAAGAAGCAAAACAGTATAGAAACATATTTATAACATTTTTGCTGTAAAAAAAATCCAATAAATCATTTCTCTCAGAGATTTTTTTTTTTTTTTTGCTGACTTTACTATATAAATTTATTCTGGCCTATATACACACATAGAAGAAAATTTTCAATACAAAAAAAAAATGAAATCGTCGTTCATGCATTTCTTTCAGAGATTTTTTTTTATTTTTGATTTACCATATAAATTATTCTCGCCTACTATATGTATATGCATAGAAGAAAATTCTCAACACAAAAAAAATATATAAAATCGTCGTTCATGCATATGAAAAATAAATGTTTGTATACATAAATACATTTAATAAAAATGTTTATATTCAAATTTTTATTCTATAGTATAGAGGAAACATATATGCAGTGGGCTACTATTTTTTAGCCCAACCGCGGTATATTAGAAAACAATACATATAAAAAAAGTTGCAAAGCAAATTTAATGTATTTTTCGGACTAAGTCCGCAAGATTTTTTTCGTTTTCTTTTCCTTCATTTCTATTACATAATTACTATATGAAAATACGTATATTTTATAGGGTAGACAGACCAAATATTGTACATAATATGAAAATTATGTAAGCAAATATTGTACATACTATGTATTATGTCGATTATTACAGCTTCTTGTTTGAGAGTCAAATGAAATATACTCAGGAATATACAATACGACAGCTTTTAAATTATTGTCTAAATAGAGAATGTTTTGAAACGATGGACATTAAGCGTCAGGCTGACTGCTAAAAATATATCTTAATGTAATAGAAGTGTAAAAAATTGTAATGATTTTTTAAAAATATGTAATATTGAAATTTTAAAAATACTTAATAAATCATTTTATGTTAAATTAGTTTTGTACGCTAAATGAATATAAATCTGTGTATAAGTCTATCCTTTCCATATTAGCATTGTCTAGTCCTTCCATATTTTAAAAAAGAATATAAAGTCTGCACAAATTAAGCTATAGTATCAGTTTTTTTTGAAGACTTCTCCTGTTAACGTAGTGAAAAATAAAAAAAATGGTAAGAATTTTTATAATATTTTTTATAAAATGTATACCATATACATATATTTAAAATATAATATTTCTTCTTTTTTAGGCAAACTTTTTAAAAGATATCAACAGCCTTGGATCTGCCTCCAATCTCCTTAAAGTCAATCACAAGAACTAACGAGCTAATCATTGACAGGGAGTACAAAATAAGCAACATGAAGATAGCAAATACTAGATACGGACCAAAATTCCTGGTAGACTTGGGCACAAGTGTATATATTTTCTACCATAAAAAATATCAGCGGGGTTGATGGAACAAAACTACACACCCAGACAGGTACCTAAAAATTTGTACATGATAGTGGACAAAATAGGGGGCCCTATTACACTTTTTTTTTTCAAAAAAATAATTAAAATTTAACGGTAAAATTTAAACATTTAATGTAAAATAGTATTTACATAATAAATAAATTACGATGCAAAACTGTTTTAATTTTTTAAAAGCTATATATTTTCTCAAATTTTGTTTACAGGATCAATTTGTCCTCTCCTTCTATAAAGTTTAAAAAACATTATTTCAGAACGCCTAAAGATATGTGACGCGCAAAAAAATTTTCATTCAAAAATATGAACAAAATAATTTTCGAAACTTTTAAAATAATTCAGAATACATAAAAACCTGAAAATATTATAAATAAAATCAATATAAAAAGTAGAAGAACGAAAGATAAAAATAAATAAAACATGAGGTTGATGGCTCAGTGGGTAAATCGCTCGACTTGTGCAAACATTGATACGCGTGATCGATCCTCGTCATGTTTGTTTTTAATTTCTACATACCCATCTGCATTTTATATCGCATATTAGTACGTGATATAAAATGCACTAGAAAAATTTTTTTTTTGTTTAGCTGCAAAAAAAATACTCAACAACAGAAGACAAAAATAGAACACAGAAAAACCAAAAACCTGAAAATTTATAAATAAATCATTTTTTTTATGCCAAATTTGATTCGTCTATAAAATAACATATCAAAATAAAATTTAATACTATTCCATTTCTTATATTAAAAAACCACGCTATCCATAGTATGCAAAAACAATAATATATAAAATAGAGTATGACGACGATACAACAATAAATATCAAAAAGCAAAGTTCTGTATAAATAAAAATTTCTTACATTTTTATGTACGAATGAAATAAAAACCAAAAAACTGCATTATTTGCTTTAATTTTTATTATACAAAAAATATTATTATTATTACAAAAATAAAAACTTAAAAATATAAAAATGAAAAAAACTGGCCGCCATTCGTGATGAGTTATTTGTTTCAGTTAAAAAAAATTAAATATAAAAATATTTTTAAAAAAACCATTTATTATCAAAAAAGAAAAAAAGCGGAAAAATACAAAAAAAATATTATTATGAAAAGACAAAAAAAGTTAATACAAAACAGGAGTAAAATAAAATTACTAACTACAAAAAACAAGATAAGATTAAAAAATACAAAAAACTTAAAAAAAAGCGCTGCACGAATTTGGAGAATTGATCAGCTAATTCTTTTTAACTTTGAAGCTTCCCTCAATTGAGTTATTGCCACTCCCTACAATATCGTGTTCCGTCTGAAAATATAAAAAAAAAATTTAAAAACTTGTATTTACGAAAAAATGGAATTTTAAAACTTGTGAGATTAATTTTTTTGGTAAAAACTTACCTAATTTTTTGGCGTGTATTTAGTTTTGTAGGTTTTAAAGCTAATTTTTGGTTCATAAACGGGATTGAACTAAAAAATAAATATTAGATTTTTACATTATAAAATTTTATTTACTTACTTGATCATCTCTCAGTTCATAAGTTGAATATGATAACTCAACAGTCGGCTTCTTTTTATTATAAGGTATTAACTGCTCCTCTTCTAACTAAAATAAATAATAAATTTAATATTAATTATGTGAACATAATTTGAAGAAAAACTTCAGGAAGAAGTAAAGGACTTTAGATTTGGAAACAGAACAGGAAAATATTTAATTTAATTAAAAAACTACATTTTTTATTTGAAGAATAAAATTAAAACTATTTTAAAAATAATATTTATAAATTTTAAAATTATACTTAAGGTGAATTCATTGTTTTGTCAGACTTACGACGAACTCATGTCCGCGCATATTTTTATATGAAAATTTGAATTTATTTTCGAATTTTTTTGTCTCTCTGAAAAAGTTGGTTCAATTTCTACTTTAGTGCGGCGCATTTTTGAAAATTCAAAAATAAACTTCAATCGAATAAAAAACAAACAAAAAAAAACAAAAATAAATATAATTTATTGATTTTTTTTTTAATTTTTTGATAGATTATCATAAAATGCGCCGCACTTTTAAGACGAAACGATGAACTGTATTGAGAGAAATCAGTTCGACTTAAATGCGAAGAAACAATGAATTCACCTTTACTTGTGAATTATTGCTTTTGTTGTTTGCTTTATTATTATTATTATAGTAATTATTATTATTATTATTATTTACTATGTTGTTCACGACTATAATATATCCACTTGGCCCCGACATGTTGAAATTTATCGAATTATTTTTAAAATTTAAATTATACGTGGCCGACGGTACTGTGGGGTTTATTGGTGCCCCATTACACACCATAAAACATAAAATTATAAAAACATATTACAATTCATTTTTATTTTTAGTTTAAAATATTTTGATAAAATGTATAAACACTTCAATTAATAACTTAATAATGCGTGAAAATACACTACCAAAAAGCAAGAAAAGTTTTAAGTCATAAACTTAATTTTATTTCTGGTATTCAAGTAAAATATAAACAACAAAAACAATATAGTACAATCGTATTAAAAAAAAAATATTTTAAGTGCACTCATTTTTTTATATGGTTTAGGTACAAGCGTTATCAGCATATTTTTCGATTTGATGTACTTTACTATACTAAAAAGTACATGCACATAAAAACAAGTTAACTATATATGACGGAAAAGAAGAACCAAGAGGAATCTACATTATAACAAACTACAAACACATAATTTACTTCGAGAATTTTTTAAGTAAATATAACATGCGCAAACAACAAACAATTCTATATATAAGCATATACCGTATGAAACAAACAAAACACATTATTTGCCTTGTGAAAAATTTCCACTTGAATGCTCAGATGATAGCGCGTAGGTTTACAAATCGAGACATAAAAAATAAATGACCTAATTAAAATGTGTGAAAAACCCATTAAAAACACATTAACGTCAAAAAACCTATTAACGGATGATTAATGGGTTTTATTTAGTTCCCAGCACCAACTGGCCCAATAACTACTGGCCTCGTAGCATGATGTTTTCTGTGCTAACGTTGTTAATTCTCATGGCTTTGGTTTTCTTGATATTGATCTTAAGTCCAACTTTGCGTGCTGATCTTTCCAGGTCGTCTACTTTTGCTTGCATGTTGTAAATCTTATGCAAGAGTAGACAAATATCATCCGCATAAAAAATAATTGACCTTATTAAAATGTGTGAAAAACCCATTAAAAACACATTAACGTCAAAAAACCTATTAACGGATGATTAATGGGTTTTATTTAGTTCCCAGTACCAAGTGGCCCAATAACTACTGGCCTCGTAGCATGATGTTTTCTGTGCTAACGTTGTTAATTCTCATGGCTTTGGTTTTCTTGATATTGATCTTAAGTCCAACTTTGCGTGCTGATCTTTCCAGGTCGTCTACTTTTGCTTGCATGTTGTAAATCTTATGCGAGAGTAGACAAATATCATCCGCATAATCCAAATCCTCGAGTTGGCGTGAGAGACTCCATGTTATTCCTCGTCTCTTAGAACATCCTTTGCTCATGATGTCATCCAAGACTATAGAGGGCATAGAGGGCGATAAAGAGTATGGAATGGATCACTGATGTTTCCGCTGTGAAGAACTGAGAGTTCTGCATTCTCGTAAATAGCTCTGATGACTCGAATTACTTTCTGGGGTACTCCTTTTCTTCTCAATGCTTCCCATATAGCAGTCCGCTTGACGGTGTCGAAAGCCTTCTTGATATCTATGAACAGTAAGTGCAGCGGGGTACGACATTCTATAGATTGCTCTATTATGATACATAGCGTGTTGACCTGATCTTCGCAGCTTCTAGTTGGACGGAACCCTCCCTGTTAATCTCGTAGGTTGTTCTCGATTTTGTTCTGAAGTATTCCTTGTATTATGACTGCCAGTATCTTGTATATGGAATTAAGCAGAGTAATTCCTCTCCAGTGCTCTGCTGTTATTGCTAGTCTTTCCAGTAATTTTCTCTTGTCTCTTCTTGCAGCTTTGTTTACTTATTTAGCCATCATTTAGTATTGCTGTCTGGTAGTAGTGTTGTTGTTCAGCTGCACTTTAAGTTCCCTTCTTTGATAAATAAGACTCCAGGTGTCGTCTGATATCCAGAATTTTCGTTGTGGCTGTACTATACTCAGTTTTTCTTCTGCGAGTTGGTTATACGTTGCTACGATATGTTCCCATGTGTGATTTTGCGTAGGTGGTAGCTGTTAGCTGATCACAAATTGCCGCTGTTAGCGCATTTTGTGTTGAATTATTCTGGAGTTGCTGGAGGTGGAACCGTTTTATATTGTTGTGCCTGGTGGTTCTTTACATTTCAGCTTGATCTTAATGTCCCCATTATAAGTTAATGGTCCTCTTCTGTTTCTGACATCACACAGCGAGCTTCTCCATCTTCTACTCAGGCAGATGTGATCGATTTAATTGCGTGTGTTACCGCTCGGTGACGTTCATGTGTATTTATGAATCTCCTTGTGCAGAAATATGGAGCAGCATATGACGAGTTGAAATGTCTGGCACGTTCCACTAGTCTTTCCCCATTGTTGTGTCTAACTCCGAAACCATGCGTTTCAATGGTAGTTCGTATGCTAGTGTTGTTGCTTACTATTTTTGCGTTGAAATCACCCATGAGTATAACTATATCACTTCTTCGAATCTCGTTGAGCGTTGTTGTTAGTTGTGCATAAAATTCATCCTTCTTAGTGTCTTCGGCGTCTTCAGTTGGAGCATAGCACTGTACTACGGTAATATTTGTTACTCTACTCTTGAAACGGGCCATTATTATGCGATCTGATATAGGCTTCCATGTTTGGAGGGAGTTCTTGATTTTCTTCGATATTATAATTCCTACTCCGATATTATAATTCCGACCATTTTCTTTTCCACTGTAAAGTACGGTATTACCATTTGATGTGATGATTTCTCCATTATTATTCCATCTCATTTCGCTTATTCCTAGGATCTCGATCTTATATGATGTCATCAGATGTTCTAGTTGTGCAAGCCTTGATGCTTCACCAAGAGTTCGTACGTTCCATTTCGCAATGCGCGTTCCTTTTCGTGTGCCAAAGGTTGTTGCCATAAGATCATCCTGTTCATTTCGCATTGTTTCAGTTTCTGTGATCGTTTATAATCCAGTTAAGCAGGTGATTGGTCTGCTGTAGCAGTTCCTAGGATGATGGGCTGCCATCGGTCGTTGCCTAGAAATAACGTCCTGAGCGTATCAAAAGCCACCGCATCGCTGTTGTGTGTCTTCAGGAATATGCTGCTTATATGGTTGGAGTCCTTGCTAAGTTAGTTCTGTAGTTGACTCCTAGATGGTGTTACTGGTAATTTTTTATTTCTTCTTCTCCACAGAACCAATTCTTTTTTATCACAGCTTCTGTCGTTATGACATTGATGTTATCAGCTGACAGCGAATTAGTGTAAACAGCGTGTTTGAACGAAAATTACCTATATATAAGTACATAGGTAATTTTCACCCTGATAATCGCGGTTTTGTGCGCGGATTTGAACCACGGACCACATCGACGATACTAATCTGCTCAACCCGCTGACCATTGAGCTACCGATAGTTTTTTGATAGTTATGTAAGGTCAAAATCTAACATTCGAAAACAGAGGTGAAAAAGACGTAGATTGTAGCTTGTGGGGTACATTTGTGGACCCTCGATTTGGATCCTGATGATGGACGATCTCTTGCACGCACTTGCTCGGTGTGGATGTAAGGTGATTGCGTATGCCGATGACTTACTTTTGCTGGTTGAAGGCATGAGCAGGTCGGAGGTCGAGAGATTGGGAACCTTGTTCATGACCGAGGTTGTGAACTGGCGGTTGCATGTTTGTGTGAGTATCTCGAAAGAGAAAAGTGTGTGTATGTTGCTGAAAGGTAGACTGATCGCGACGCTGCCACCTATTGTAAGAGTGAATGGTGTTGGTATGAAGTATGTGAAGGTTGTGAGGTACTTGTGCTTGAATATCAGTGAGCATGGAGATGCAGGTAATCAGGCGTGGGCTGCACAGAAAGGTAGTGCGTGAGATTCAGCTCACTGGGTCTGATCCGGTGACTGAATCTGAATGTCAGGGGTTATCCATTAAAGACCGTAAAGCTCTTGTGGATAACAAAATGTAAGAAATTTGGCAGCGGCGATGGGATATGAGTGACAATTCAGGTGTGCGTATGAGTTTGTAAAGGATGTAAGATTCAATGCAGACGGGATGTTTGGTTTTGGCCTGCACCTTGGCTACATTATCACTGGCCATGGCAGTATGAATGAGTATCTGAATAAGCGTGGACTGGCAAATGCCGCGGAATGTTCGTGTGGCTATCCAGTTAAAGACTGGAAGCATATTGTAGCTGAGTGTGTGTTGTATGCGGATGTGCGAAGTTTGAATGATTGGCGAATTCGGTATGAACGAGGAGTGCTCGCAGTTGGGCGAGTACTCCAGGATGCGAATATTGTGAGAGAGTTGAATGATTTTGCAAGATTGGTATTTGCCAGAAGAGTGACTTTAGTGTGAATGGTCTGGTATTTCTTTCTTTTTTTTATTACAGGTACTTGGTGGATTGCTGAGCGGTATAGGACCTCGGTGGCGCTGCATGGCTGGAAGTCGGTCGTGAGGGCGCACCAGTGCTGATGTAGTAAGTTGTCTTGTGTGCTGTTGTGTTGTGCTGTTTAGTGTGTGTTCTCTTGTTTTGTGTTGTGTGCTGTAGGCCAGCCTGGGCTGAAAGGCCCTAAAAGCCTAGAGCGTAAGCTCGAAGACCCGACCCGAGGTCTATAAAGATTCGGGAACCACGGGGTCGGTGAGTGCCTTGGGGAATTTAATCCTCCATCACCGACAACGGTTGTAGGCCCCCTTGTGGGAATATCGTGGTGGCTGTGGTTATAGACATATCGCGCCTAGGGGGACATTTATGTGACTCCGGGGTTGAACAGCGCTATCTGTTCGGAGGTCTGGCTTGCTTACTCCAGTCAGAGATTTAGATAGGTCCCGCTTCCACCAGTAAGGTTTCCACCGCTTGCACGGGGGAAATAGACTGGTAGTTGGAACAACTTGTGGTTCTAACGGGTCACTCCTGCCATGAATGGAGCCGCTCCCATGGGGGCGTGTAATAGAAGCTTTCGGCTTAAGTGTGCACGTTAAATCACGAAAAGAGGGACTCTTTAGCTTTTGGTATTATAAGCGACTGGAATAAATTTCGAAGTGTCAGAGAAATAATAGACTCAAACAAAAAATTGAAAAATAAAAAATACATTATATACATAGCAGTACTTATAACATTAACATATGGGGCACACCAATGGAGTATGACCGCAAGGTATGTCAACGCTCAATGGAAAGGTCCATATTGAACATTTAGTCGCAGAGATAGGATTCGAAACGTACATGTTATACTATACACGATATAATAGAAAAATCAAAAGAGTTAAAATGGAATTAGGCTGGGCATTTTTGCAGATTGTCGGACAATAGGTGGACTCAACGCCTAACTAGCCTAACTAGATATACATATTAGACTTATTGTACACTAATTTAACAAATTTTAAAATAATTAATGAAATTTTATCACAATTTAAATTAATTATGATATGTAATTAGTATGCATAGCTTAATAATAATAGATGTTTTATTCACTAAAAATTTATTAATTAAACATAATTTTATTAATTCACATAAAAAATAATAATTTATTCTTAATTGATGTGAGAGGTTCATATCTGTTTTATTTTAAGTATCAATTAATTTAATGAAATATTATACACAAATAATTTAATAAAAAAAAATGATTAAGTACCAACATTTTTTTTTTTTTTTTTACTTTTTACTTTTTGCAATATTTTTTATTCTTTTTTCGCACACTCTTCAGCTTTAATATTGTTTTTAGATAATATTATTTTTTTTAGACAAATTAGAAATCATTAATTAAATTAAACTAAGCAGAATATTTTTAATTTTGATAACACAAATATAATTTTGATTGAATCAATTTATCATTTTTTTCGTATATTTTGATTATGAAAATTATTATACAATTCACTATAATTACCAGAGATATCTTGTCTTGGAACCGCCTGTAGAACGATTTTTTTCGTTCTTCGTCATGTCCAATCACCCACCGAAACTACAAACTACTTCTGAATTCCATATTTAGCAGCTTAGATTAGTGTTAAAAATCCTTTTTTTTATTAGTATTTTTACATTTTTAATTTTGATTCTATATTATATATAAAGCCAAAAAAGAATTTATTAATAATATACTCTACATTTTTACCAAAAAAGAAATAATATAAAGACTTAGCACACTGAACAATGGTGCCATTTGGTTCTTAACAGACAAAAAGTAACCGACAATCTGGAGTGACTCATGGAAGCCATTTTGGTGGACTTAAACTAATTAGTGACTTAAACTATTTTTTATTTTAACTGTAAACGATGTTACGGTTATTATAAATAAATCAGAATCTAATATTTCTGCGGATGATATGAAAATTTCTAAGTCAATTTCATCTCCCTCATATATGAAAAGTGACAGCTGTTATTGTGGATTGGTAAAAATAATTTGAGAACTGAAAAGTGAAAAAGTGCAATAGTTTGCTACGTATAAAAAGTGGAAATAGTAAATGTATGTAGATAGAGATAAAGATTCTGAAAAACATATATTGAAGATAAGTGAGTAATATATCTAATCAAATAAAATTTGATACAATAAAAATTTGTGAAACAACAAAAATAAGAGTTCAAAGTCCAACTAATAGTAATAAAAGAAATAGAAAAGAGAAAAATAAAAATCATAAATAAAAACAAAAAAAAAAATTGGACTAGAACTAGAACTTATTTGGTTAATAGATGAGAAATTTCAAAAACTCATTTATCATCAATATTTTTAAGAAACTCCATCTAAAAGAACAGAAATACATTGATAAGAAATATCTATATTGATTATATATATAATAATATATTAATAGGTATTCACTAATAATCAAACTTATCATATTTAAATCATATCATAAAAGAAAAGATTTGAAAATACATATTTATTATAGTATATGAAAAACTGTATTGAATATCAACTAAAAAATATAATTATATACAGGGTACCCGCGCTACGAGTGCATTAATTTCTGTGGGTGATTGGACATGACGAAAGTAGTAGGACCTAAGAGAGAGCTAGCTTACACCTCTGAAGCCCATCTACCCGGGCTGCGTAATTGGTGGCACCATCTGTGAGAATTTGTGTGGTGGTGGTTTGAAAGCCTGAATAAGCCTGAAAGCCTGATGAATATATGCATAAATATATAATTTATCCTGAAGCCCGGCTGTTATGCCTGAAGCCCGGCTGTAATGTCTGAAGCTCGGATGTAATTGGTGGCGCCATCTGTGAGAAGAAGCCCGGCTGTAATTGGTGGGAATTGCTGTGTGGTGTTTTGAAAGCGCCTGAATTTATGTATAAATATATAATTTATGCATATGCCCGAAGCCCGGCTGTAATTGGTGGCGCAATCCGTAAGAAGAAGCCCGGCTGTAATTGGTGGGAATTGTTGTGTGGTGTTTTGAAAGCGCCTGAATATACGCATACATATATAATTTTTGAGTGAGATGTTTTGTTTTTTTGTGTGGTGTTTTGAGAGCACCTGAATATATGCATATAGTATTTAGTTTAACTTTGTAGGATGACTTGGGAGGATCTTAAAACGATCAGTGAATTTGATATTGATGTAGATACATTATCTAAAATTAATTCTAATAAAAATTACAAATTATTTAAACGAAAATAAAGATTTTTTAATTGATGAGCATAGGGAACATTTTGAAAATTATCAAAAGATATTGATAAGATTAGTGAATGATGAGATGGAATACTCAATTCATGATCACCACCAACCAATTTATATGTTGGCTTCTAATAGTGCAGATTATTGTCTTAAACTTATGAGATTATATGCGAGATTATCGAAATAATAATTAAAATTATTCTAATTTATGAAATCATGTTGTTAAATATGTTGGAAATAAAGAACTTCTTAGAAACTAATTATAATTTAATTGAAAATTCTTATAAACAAATAATATTTGATTTCATATTGAGATTCCCACACTTTGATATTAATTGTAGTAATTGTATGTGCAATAAAGATCCATTGAAATGTGACTGTATAATGATGAGAATTAGGTATTGTGAAATAATCAATATTATTAATTCATATAATAATCATAATGAACACGTGCGAACATGTTTTAAAGTAAAACTACAAACAAATGCTGAATTAGCTGCGTAGCTGTTGAATTAGTCTTTAAATTAATGACTATTGCAAAGGTAGATGAAACAACTGAAATAATTAATAAAATGAATATTGATTAGTTGAATAATACATTGGAACTAATGGATATCTGGTTAACAACAACACCATGTGAAGAAACATCAACTGAAACAACATCAACTGCCACAACCGCAACAACAACAACAACAATTAAACAAATCTTTGCAATGATTGTAAATTTTATTGAATAAAAGACTTTTATATTTGTTTTTATTTTAGAATTTCAATTTTATTTATCCATGAGTTATTTGTCAGTCTATCAGTTTGCCTATGTATAATTCTATGTGTTTAGTTGATTATGTAAAAGTGTAAACAACCTCGGAGTTTTTTAGGTTTGTTTTGATTAGAATATTTTTAATATAATGTATGGTTGTTGTAATGAATTTTTGTTATAGTTTTATTTTTTTTTATTTTTTTGCGTGGACATATAGAGTATTATTATTATTATTAAAGGGTCCATTATTTTTTGTATATACTAAGACAGGAACCTAAAAGCCAACATGCTATGAATTTTTTTGGATAATTATAATTATAAATCAAGTTAAATTTAAAAAAAATGTTGATTATTAATTAAATTTTTGTTGATAATATTATATTTAACCATATTATGAAGAAAATTTATTGTTTAAATAACTCGCATAGTAAAAAAAGAGTAATTTTTGATTGAAATTTTTTTTTTGGTATCAATTGAAATATTGTATAAAACACAGAAAATTTTGTTTGATCAGTTAGTTTTTTAAAATCAAAAGACCAACAAACTAAAAATTAAATTAAAAATGCAGGACGTAAAACTGGATTTCTTTGACGAATTGACACCAATAACTATGGGAGAAAGAGGACGGAGACGTTTAATTCACTGACAACACATCGAATTGCAAAATGCACGTACAAGAGGACCGCATCGTGTATTAATGCATAAACGTCATTTAAGAGAACTTCAAAATTATAACGAAATGGAAAATCGCTTCCATAGGGAGCAAGACCAATTGATACAACGGGCATATCAACAGTATGTGAGGCCCAATTTGACTGATATTAATAAAATTATTTTATATAATGATATATGTCTCAATTACACAATATCTGCTTTTAGTGAAACAGTTGTTGAATACGAAGTTAACAGAGAAAGATTTTACAATACATTATATGATTACTGCAAACATCTCTACCAACGTATAGCCGACAGAGAGCAAGATAACGTACTTTATGCGGCACAATTTTGGTGAATTTCAAACATATTATTATTATTATTATTTTTATTATTATTATTATTATTATTATTATTATTATTATTATAATCAAGAAAACTTAATCATTAAAATAAATATTTGAATAAAAGACTTGTTTTTTTTTTTTTAGAATTTCAGTTTTATTTATCCATTAGTTATGTTGTTTTGAAAAACCAAGCCATTTTACAAATACTTTATCTTTATTCGTTTTTAAAATTTTCTCAATCAGATACATATTATTATGTTTTACTTTATTTAGTTCTAGTTCATAGAATCCTCCTTTGAACAGGTTGACCTTGATAATCTTCAAGTAAGTATGTTAAAGGGTTTGTATTTTGAATTTTCCGTATTTTAAAAATTTCTGTTGTCCAATTTGGTGTGTAACCTTTTTCAAAGAGATGTTTGTATTTACTTATGCGCACATTATCACCAATTTTATATTTGCCGTCGGTAATTTGTTTTATATGTGAATACACAGTTGAGAGTAAATATTTAGAATTTTGTTTTGTAACATCATATGGTTGCATTTTTATTGTGCGATTTTTTTTATGATTATATTCATTAATTAATTGTTTTAATATATGAATCCATTTATATGACCCATTAAGACTGAAGTTTTTCCACATCATATTCTTTAAAGTTCTATTAAAACGTTCAACTATTGATGCTTTTAAGGAACTGTATGTAGAATAGTGATTTATGTGATATTTTTGTATTAAATCTTGAAATATTTTATTAAAGAATTCGGTTCCATCATCTGTTTGAAGCTTTTTTGTTTTTCTTCCGACTTTGAAAATTGTATCCATTGCTTTAGTTACTTCTTTACTGGTTTTGTTTTTAATTGGAATTGCCCACCCAAATTTAGAAAATGTATCAATTACTGTTAAAAGATATCGATGATTTTTATTAGATTTCGCATATGTACCCATTTCAACTAAATCAGCTTGCCAAAGATCATCAAAACCTTTAATAATAACACGTCGTCTGCGAAAGTTTTTTCGAGCTGGTCTATGTAATTCATCGACAACATCCTTCTTACTCATTTCGATGTAAAATGTTTATTATAATATTAGTTTTTATTTATATATAGAAACATATATATTTTGCATTCACTCATACTTTGGATCAGTATTAACTTTAAAAGGTTTAGTAACAATTGTATTGGTTTTATCAACTTTTTTTGCATCTGATATTGTTTTTATATGGTTAAATACAAAAGTTTTAAATGTTTCATATTTTTTCAACAAAGATTTTTGTTCTTTTTGTAAAACATCCAATACAAGCTTAACCTTTTTCTAAATTAAATCATCAGTATAGCCTTTTGTTGCAACGTCATTTTTCTGAACAGGTTGATGAACATTAACAATAGGTTTATTTTGAATATCATAATCATTTTTCTCATCTAAAATAAATCCTATTCCATAAGGTCCTGTTGGACCAATAGATCCTGTTGGTCCAATAGGTCCTGTCGGTACAATAGGTCCTGTCGGTCCAATAGGTCCCATTAGTCCTCGTAAAGGTTTTCTAATTGGAGGACCAGTACGACCAAACTTATCTATAGGCATATTTACAAATGATGGAATTTCTTTAAATTATTTCCTTTTATTGTATAATATTGGCCTCTATATCAACTCATCCAAAATACTAATAATTTCATTATTGTGATTATGATGACCAGCTTTTTGAGAGCCTACTAACAACTGCCATCTATCAACTAATCATCCCAATAAACATAATCAAGCTTTCGTTTAGAAACTTTCATCATAATGCCGTTACCTGATGCTATTGATGATGATGATGATCTCTTTCGAGTATTATACTGATGTGGAAATAATTTTTTAATTATTAAATTATATTTATTACTTCTATTTCCTCGGATTTGTTGATTTGAATCATATTCACGCCTATGTGCATTGGTTTCTGTTAATATTTTTTATATATGTTTAAATCTTCATCAGTATATTTAGTTGGATCTGGATTTTTCATAAATATTAACTCTTGCAATCCAATTGAACTAATATATGAACTTTCATCAATAATTATTTCATTTTGTTTTACTTGTATTTGTTTATTACCAATTTTCCATTCAGCAGAACTTTGATCGAAATATGGACCAAAAGTTGTATCAAAATTTGTTGGTATAGAAGAAGTAGATTCAAATATTTTGTAATATTTTGATATAGGTTTCTCAATTATATGTTTTATAGGTGTTGGGGTTAATAAAAGTTTGGATGAAAATTTTTTAGGGGTAGATGTTTGATATAAAGTATTTGATTCACCTACACTGTCATCATCAGAATCAGTTTTGTTCGATTGTCTTATACTAGAAATATCATCATAAAATCTTGTTTTCTTTTCTTTTTTAATTACACCAAATGATTTTTTTTGTTTTATTTCAGGATAAATTGATTTTTGCTCTAATGCTTTTGTAACATTTTGAGTGGTAATATAATTGGTTTAAAATGTTCTTCTAAGACATGTTCTGCTTCCATCTGACCAGATTTTAAAGATCGATATTTATTTTTTACCGCTTTACTAGTCTTAATAATATCTTTCATAATTTTCTCGTTCATATTTGAAAATGTGTATTATATTTAATTAATCTGTTTAGATGTTGAGCTGTTAAGCTGTTTACCAATTGATTGGTTGAGTTATTGAGCTGTTAAGTTATTAATCTGTTGACTGGTTAAGCTATTAAGCTGTTTAGCTGTTGACCTGTTGATTGGTTGAGCTATTAAACTGTTCTGTTTATATCTGTTATTATTAATCTATATAACAGAATTCATCAAACCTTCTACGATAACCACCATCTTGCTTTTCACTATCCCTATCTATAACTAAAAAACCGTATTTTTCATTCCAACATTTAAGACACATTTCATGAAATTGTGCGAATGTCATATCATTGCTAACATGATCTGTATAAATATGTCTTAGATTCATATCATCCTGCTTGAAAATTATTAAAAAGTTTGCATTATCGCGAATGAGATGTTTTGGTATATGTGTATAAGATTGGCATAAGTAAAAGCTATCAATATTATTGTGACGACCCATACAAAAATACTTTCGAATATTATTCTGTTTATCACATGCTACATCATCGAAAATAAATATAGAATGTGATTTTGCTTCTTCAGGTGGAATAATATCACTATTGTTAGAATAAGTGTAGTACCCCAGTTCTGGTATAGTTGTCATAACTTGATTAAGGAACTCATATTTTGGTTGGTGTAGAGATTTAGAATATACGTAAATGTTTTCAAACTTTAATCCATTGGGTTGTTCTAATAAGCTTAATATAACATTTGTTTTTCCACAATTAGATGGACCCACTATTAAACATCGTATACTATTTGGTAGTAATTCGCCATGCTTTTTTTGTTTACAGCCGTTTCCTTTGATTTTGATATCTAAATTATTTACGGGTAAAGTAAAGTGTTGTTTGATGAATTTCATCTTGACTACTGGTAAATTTTCATCACTCTTAAATTTATATATTGCAATGGTAAAACGAAAAATTTATCAGTCATAATAAATTGATTGCTTCATAATGATTGATTATAATAAAATTTATGACAGTCATGAGAAAGCTTTTAAAGGAAAAGGTATTCTGAATAAAATTATAAATAAGTTGCCAGTTGAATTACATTTACCAGGCGGTTATCAATATTGTGGACATGGTACGAAATTACAAAAAAGATTAGACAGAGGTGATCCTGGAATAAACTCATTAGATACAGCTTGTAAAGAGCACGATATAGAATATACGAAATTTAAAAATACTGAAGATCGACACATTGCTGACAAAGTTTTAGCAGAAAAAGCTTGGAAACGTGTAATTGCTAAAGATTCTAATTTCTTAGAACGAGCGAACGCTTTATTAGTAACAAACGCTATGAAAGCTAAAATTAAATTAGGAATGGGCATAAAAAGACATAGGAAATTTAATAAAAAAATTAAAACAACCGTAAAGTTATTTCAAAAAGCCGTAAAAGATGCTAAAGATGTTATAAAATTACAAAAACCCAGTAACAATGATGATGCTATAAAATTGGCACTTCATGTAGTGAAAAATGTGATAAAACCCAAAAAAGCTGTATCACCTAGAATTATTTCAGTACCTAAAACTGGTGGAGTCATACCATTTCTAGTACCTCTTTTTGCAGGATTATCAGCTGTTGGAGCATTGTCTGGTGGTGTTACTGGTATAGATAAAGCAATAAACGATGTCAAGAATGCAAAACAAGAATTAATTGAGAATAAACCCGTAAAAGCCCTAAATAAAGAGAGTGGTATTGTTAATTTGGATAATTCATCGGGTTCTGGTACTCATTTGGTAGCATACAATAAAAATAAAAATGTTGTAACATATTTTGATAGCTTTGGAAACTTGCAACCACCTATTGAAATAATTAAATATTTAGGTTATAATTTGCAGTATAACTACAACTCATATCAAAATTATAATACAATAATATGTGGTCATTTATGTCTAGCTTTCTTAAATCAGTTGTTATAATAATAATAATTATTTAAGTTTTTGAAAATGAATAAAAAGAAATGTTTAAAATAAATAAGCTCATTGTTTCTTTGTTAATAATGTCATTCACATTGACATTTACGGGTAATAAATCTGTATTAACTACAGATTATTTTCCACCTTTAGAATTAAATGATGACTATGTTTGCGGACTTGTTGAATTAGTTGCTTATAATTCCATACCCAATATTGATATTCATAACAATATTTTACAAATAGATGACAATATAATTGCAATACCTATAGGCTCATATGAAATTGATGATACAAAATGCTCTTGATTTATTATATGATGGGGCAGAAGGTATTCAACTAATTGCCAACAATAATACGATGAAATGTGAAATATTGTGTACTAAGGATATTTATTTTGATACTTCAAGTTCGGTGGGAAAGCTAGTTGGTTTCAGTAAACGAAAATTGACCTCTAATGAATGGCATTCATCAGATCTACCTGTAAATATATCAAATGTTAACACTATATATGTTCAGTGCAATATCATACATGGGTCATATATGAATAATAAGCAAGTACATACATTACATGAATTTTGCCCAGAAGTTAGTCCAGGCTATAAAATAAATGAAATTCCTAGAAATGTAATCTATTTACCAGTGAATACCAATCGAATAAGTTTACTCACACTAAGGCTTGTTGACCAATACAATAACCTGATAAATTTTAGAGACGAAACAATAACTATTCGACTGCATTTAAAACCTTGAGATGCTTCTCTATAATATCAATAAATATCCGAAAAAAAGTGAAATAAACATCAATTCATCAAAAGTAGTGAACAGGTTAAGACCTAAAAAAGGTGGACAGCTTAAAAAACTCTTGACATCAGCTAATAAAAATTTCTTAAAGTCTATTGGATTAAATTTAAAAAAATGAATGAAATATTAGATATTTCTCAAACCATTAACTATGATGAAAGTATTTCAAAAATTGAATATCATACTTATTCACCATTTCAACAATCTTTTAAAAACAATGATGTCATTCAAATATTAATTCAACATCAAAATCTGAATATTTTACCAAGTGAAAGTTTCTTGTATATTGAAGGAACACTTTTAGATGAAGCCGGTTTGGTTTCAAAAACTGCTCACTTAGTTAATAACGTAGCTGCATATCTATTTGATGAGATTCGTTATGAAATAAATGGTATTGAAATTGATAGAACTCGAAAACTTGGATGCACATCAACATTGAAAAACTATATTTCCTTTAATGCAGATGAAAGTAAAATGGCATTCAATTCTGGATGGAATACTGCAAGCAGAAGTTTATTACATAAAGAACATTTTAACTTTTGTGTGCCATTAAAACTTTTATTAGGATTTGCTGAAGATTATAAAAAGATAATGGTTAATGCTAAACATGAACTTATTATTACCAGAGCTAGATAATAATGCAATTATAAGCACAGAAGCAGATGAAAAAGTTAAACTTGAAATATTCAAAGTGCAATGGAAGGTTTCACACATACTTGTATCAGACAGTTCAAAGTTATCATTATTGAAGTTTATTGAGAGAGGTATACCAATAAAAATGAGCTTTCGTAGTTGGGATATGTATGAATACCCAATTTTACCTCAGACCACAAGTCATGTATGGACTGTGAAAACTACAAGTCAAATCGAAAAACCACGTTATGTTATTTTCGCATTGCAAACAGATAGACAAAATCAGTTGAGTAAAGATAATAGCTATTTTGATCATTGCAACATTACCAATTTCAAGGTATTTTTGAATTCTGAAGTTTTTCCATATGATAATTTAAACATAGATTTTAACAAAGGTCAATATGCAATCCTGTATGATATGTATGCTAAATTTCAACAATATTATTATAATAAAGTTAGTCAACCATTACTTGGTAATCAAGAATTTCTTGCACTTGGATCAATTATTGTGGTAGATTGTTCACATCAAAACGAATTGATTAAAACAGGGCCTGTTGATATAAGAATCAAGCTTAAAACTTCTGTAAATATTCCCAAAAAAACAACAGCTTTTTGCTTATTAATTCATAATAGAATAGTTGAATACAATCCGCTGACCAGTGAAGTTAAAAAATTAACATAAATGAGTGTAATAGTTGATTTACAAGGTTTCCTTGGTAAAAATAAAAAAATCATTTTAAAGGAAATTGCAATACTAAGCAATGAAACACCATTTGAATATTATTGAAAAATCGTTTGCATTTCATAAACTACCTCTTGATCAACAAATTCAAAATTCTTGGCTATATCACAATCATCACGGCATACATTGGAATACTGGTACAAGCAGATTGATTGATGTAATTAAATATATGGAAACCAATTTATCAAACAAGAATATATATCTTAAAGGCGCTCAAAAAATCTTTTGGATTAATGGTTTAATTGGATATATGGACACCTATTGTATACATGATTTAGAAGATTATGGTTGTCCCAATCTAAAAGTTTTAATGAATCAGTTTTCTACTAACACATCATCATGTCTTCAACACAAAGAAGGCCGAGGATGTTGTGCTGTACAAAATGTTCATCTATACAAAAAAAATTGGAATATATTGATAATACTTTTAAGTAAAATATTGTGACTAATAAAAAAATATTTTCAACTTACACATATGTATTTTTATTAAAAATTTCTAGCGATTTCATGGGATATGAATTATTTTAATAATTTTATTTGTTTTTCAGTTTTTGTTGTTAATAATTTTTAAGTCTTATCATAAATAAACACTTGTTTTACTGTTTTTTAAAAAATAAGTTTCCATACTAAATCAAAATTTTCTGGGATTAAAAAAAAAACAAAAAACTAAAATTTGAAGATATTGATCTCATAATTTTACTTTGGTTAATTTTGTGTATAAATATAGGATATTCTTTAGTAAAAGAATTAGTTTACAAAAATACGCTTTGAGTGAATAATGTTTAATAAAAATAAATTTGTTAGTGATGTTGGGGATGAAGAACAGCCTATTATAAAAAAAAAATATATGATGATGTATTCAAAAAATTTATTGCTAGTATAAGTTTAAATAATTTACCTATTGAAGAATCTATAGACAAAATGATTGAAATTGATAATTATATCAAATAAATAAGTGAATCAATAAGACAAACAAACTATAATGGTACTAAAAAACATTTTGAATATCAAATTGAACGATTGAAAAGTATTTAATGTATATTAGAAAAACAGTTATTTAGTGTAACGGATGCAGGTGGTGTAGTTGCTAATGATGTTGTTAAAGTAAAATGGGAATATGTTGAAAGTGCTTTTGAAAACCGAATAAAAACAGCTATAATAGTTAATTTTGGTCACAAAGATCCTAGAGAATTTTTAATTGATTAGCAAACCATTTTCCAGGTTCATTCCCCCTATATTATTTATAATAAGATTTGGTATCATCATAAGAACATTTCAAATAATATCCAATGCTGTATACTATATGTTTTTGATAGAACTGAGAATGTTCAGTTTTTATTATAGATACAGGTTCTAGAATTGATTCCAAATCTGAATAGATCACATAAGGTATCTTTTCTTTATTCTTATAGTTTGTGAAAGATATTTCTGTTTTGGTAGGTATTTTTATGCAACAGTTATTTTGCTTCTCACAATTAACAGCATGATTATTCATGCAGAAGCAATTGAAGTAATTTATCAAAATATTATTCCTCTAAAGACTTTAACAGCTAGTGAGCTATTATCATTTTAAACAGATGATAAATGTCATATATGTGAAAAGCATTTTGATGAAAGTGATGTTCGCGTTAAGGATCATTGTCATTTAACTGGTAAATATAGAGGTGCAGCCCATTCAGTATGTAATCAGCAATATCGGCTTTCAAGAGATATACCAGTAGTTTTTCATAACTTATCTGGTTACGATTCACACTTCATAATAAAAGATATTGCATTAAAATTTTATGGAAAAATATCTCTTATACCAACAAATAAGGAAAAATATATATCATTTGTAAAGAGTGTTTTTGGTACCGACTTGTGATTCAAATTTATTGATACATTTAGATTTATGTCAGCTTCACTGGATAAACTAGCCAAATATTTACCATTAAATGAGAAATTAATAACACGAAACGAATGGTTAAATCTAAACGATGAAGAGTTTAATTTAATAACAACAAAAGGGTTTTTTCCATATGATTTTATTGATGCTTCAGAGAAATTAGATGTAACTAATTTACCAAGCAAGAACGATTTTTATAATAAGTTAAATGATTGTAATATATCAGATAACGATTACAATCACGCTCAAAAAGTTTGGAAAACTTTTAAAATTAAAAATTTTGGTGAATATTCAGATATTTATATGAAAACAGATATTTTGTTACTGGCGGATGTGTTTGAATATTTTGTAATTGCATTACAACATACGGATTAGATCCGGCTAATTATTATACACTACCAGGATTTACCTGGGATTGTATGTTAAAATACTCTGGAGTTAAATTAAATCTTCTTACTGACATCGATGTGCTCTTATTTATTGAAAGAGGAATTCGAGGTGGCTTAAGCCAATGTTCTAATAGGTATTATTATATTATTTCAAAATTATTATTTTTTTAATATTAATTATTTAACAGATATAGTAAAGCCTATAATAAGTATTTGTCTACATATGATTCTCAGGCTGAAAGTATTTATTTAATGTATTATGATGTTAACAATTTATATGGTTGGGCTATGTCACAATATTTACCAATTAGTGATTTCAAGTGGTTAAATGATACTGAAATCACTGGCTTTGATGTTACTCAAATTAATGATGTTTCTTCTGTTGGATATATTCTAGAAGTAGATCTTCATTATCCTCAAGAAATTCATGATAATCATAGTGATTTACCTTTTTTGCGCAGAACATTTAATTTCTCCCAATAGTAAAACGGAAAAATTATTAACAACTTTGAATGGTAAAAAAACTATGTAATTCATTATAGAAATTTACAGCAGGCTTTAGAAAATGGACTTGTGTTAGTAAAAATGCATAGCATTTTAAAATTTAAACAAAGTCCCTGGCTAAAAAGTTATATTAATCTCAATACTGAAATGCGCAAAAAATCTATAAATGATTTTGAAAAAAAATTGTATAAATTAATGATAAATGCAATATTTGGTAAAACTAAGGAGAATGTTCGTAACTATAGAACAATTAAATTGGTAAGTCATTGGAATGGACGATATGGAGCAAACGCATTAATAGCAAAACCTATTTTTCATAGTTCCAGAATTTTTGATGAAAATTTAGTAGCTGTAGAGTTAAAAAAGACTTAAGTCTATATGAATAAACCTATTTATATTGGCTTTAATATTTTAGACATATCTAAAACATGTGTTTATGATTTTCATTACAACTACATGCAGAATAAGTTTGTATTAGCATGTATACTTTGGATTAGCATGTATATGTATACTGATACAAACTCATTAATTTATGAAATAAAATGTTCAGATATTTATAATATTATGAAAACAGATATTATCCTGAAAATAATAAATATGGATTAGATTTAGTCAACAAAAAGAAGCCAGGTCTAATGAAAGATGAAAATAATGGTCAAATAATGACTGCATTCGTTGGATTGAGATCAAAGATGTATTCCATTAGAGTTAATGACATTGATGCATTCAAAAAAGCTAAAGGAGTTAAGACTACTATTATTAAAAATAAAATTACATTTGATGACTACCTAGATTGCTTGCTTTTACAAAAAACTTTAACTTGCACCCAAAATACTATAACATCAAGAAATCATTTAGTCTATTCATTAAAACAAAACAAAATTTGTTTAACTCCATATGATTACAAAAGAAAACTTTTAAATAATTCTCATGATACCATACCCTGGGGTCATTATAAAATAACACATTAAATTTAAACATATAAAATGTATTTATTAAATCTTTAAAAATATTAGTAAATAAAAAAATAATACAAATTTCAATATTATCTTTTATTTTTCGCACATTATTTAATAATTATTTACTCAATCAGTTATATGATGAAAATATCTTTATCTGTATAATACCCTTTCTACAGCTGAGAATAAAACAAAAAATCATAATATTTTATTAGACAACAAAATAAAAATATTTTTTTTATGTCCTTATAATAAAATATATTCGCTGGCTATGCACATGCACAAGATTAAATTATAATCACTAGTTCAGGATGCAAGCTAATAAAATATGGTTTTGTTTATATTAGAACAAAAAATTGCATTATTTTATTAGACTCAACAAAATAAAAGTATTCATTTTTCATATCCTGATGGGTGTATAAAAGTAGAAGTAAAACATTATTAGTTTATTTTGTTTAAATAAACATTCTTTTTTTGTGACTTTGCACAAGGTTATATTATAATCAATAATTCCGGATGAAGGTTTAGAAAATATGTTTTTGTTTATATTAGAACAAAAAATTGTAATATTTTATTAGACTTCACAAAATTTACAAATTGTTATGTTCATACATAACCCCCTACCCTATTTCCGTTATTCATTTCTTAAATATAATACTTTGATAACATTGCAAAAATTAAATTCTCATGCAATTATATTTTTAACAAAATATAATTCATTTAGAGTTTAGTTACTAAAGCTAATGACCGTCTGGCTAATATAATTTATTAGAGTATTAAGTTACAAAAACTTAATTACATTGATTGGGTAATACAACTTATTGTTTTTCGAAATAGGCGTATACTCATTTAGAAAAGCAATAATGCGAACTCTAATTCAATAAATGAAAATAAAAACTTTTCACTTTTCAGTTGCGCTTCGTACAATAAAAATCTTATAAAAATAAATATTAATAAATACATTAATTTTTTTGATTAAAACTATCTAATTGTTTTCTTTATTTTTAATTGTTATATTACATAACAATTTGGCGACCGTGATAGGACACATTTGGTTAAAGCATCTACCAAATTTATATAAACTTTTTATAAAGTAAAAATTTTTGTAAAGTGACAATTTTATAAATTTTATTTAATAACGGCAAAGACTACAATAGTCTTAAAGCTTGAACTGAGTCTGGTTCTAGCATTATTAAATAAAAACGAAAAAGAAATTTACAAAAACTTTTTATAAATAAATAAAACATAATTAAAGAATAACGCGAAAATAAATTCAATATTACTAATTCAAAAAAAAAAAAAACTAAAAAAAAAAAAAAAATTCTTCGATAAATCAACATTATCCTGGTGAATCCTGTAAATCTTGTAAATCATCATATAAGAAAATAATTATCTACTAAACTAAACTACAGCGAAGCAGCAGAAAGTCAAAACATCAAAGCTAAAACACCAATTATACATCAAAGCTAAACATCAACTATCAATTTAAAATGAATATACCAAAGTGAGTAATCAAAAGGAGTAATTAATTAAGACAAATTTTTATATGCTATTGAATAAAATATATATATGTTATGTATTATGTATGTTTAATCTTGAATAGTAAAGCTTTTCTAAATAAATTCTAATTTTCAAAGCATATTATAATAAATATTAAAAAATCAAATTTAAATTTAAATAGTTTGAATCAATTTTTGTAAACTTATAACAAATATAACAAACACAAAGTTAAATATTATTTAATTAAATGTGATATTTTTTTTTTCTTTCAAAAATATTTTTATGGAATTATGTAAAATCATCAAATAACCAGGCTATAAACCTTTCATAAATATAGAAATTCATTTTTAATTAAAAATAACGTATGATATAAAAAAAAACACTGACAAAGTAATTTTTTTTTTGTGAAAAGTAACATAATTTTTTTTTTTTTTTTGTGAAAATTAACATAATTGTTAAGCTTGTCAGGATTAGAGGAAAGAAACCTTATTAAAATAAATAAAACAATATTACTTGATTTAACATAACTTTATTAATTATCAGTCAATTATTATTAATTATTTAAATCGTATTATTTATGACCGACAATCAACCGCTCGTATTCAAAATCCGAAAAACATTAGTTATCAACTCCCTCTACAGTCGAATGAGTTGCCGCTTCTTCATTATAGTTCGGACTGGTCGTTAGGTGTGAATTTGAGTTAAATGTAGTTTTACAGTTCGACCATCCTGACGTCATCGCGTCCTCGCGATCTGAACTATCACTATCAGTATCATCCTCTTCAGGTAATTTACACCATTTCTTTATTCGTTCTGATGAGAGAACTGATGAAAACTTTCTTTGATTACGCTGCATGCCAGGTAAATCTTCAACTACATACCTATCATTTGGCAACACTTTCGTTATAACATACGGTCCACGCCAATTTGGTTCTAATTTCTTTGAATCCCCTGTAGCGGCAGCTTCGTTTTCAATGAGAATTAAATCATCAGCAACATATTTCGATGGCTTCCTGTGACGTAAATTATATGTATTTCTTTGTGAATTTTGATTCTTTTTAATTCTTTCTAAAGCAACAGATCGACGATTTTCTAAATTATCTGAATCTATTATTTCATCATCGTGTTGTAATTCCAGTAGCAACTTATTTCCAAGAATATCTCTAGGTGTAAAGCTAAACAATAATTCATGTGGACTTAAATGTGTCACAGCGTTTTTAGCAGTGTTCAAACTCCATTGAATTACTTTCAATTGTGCAGCCCAATCA
Organism: Rhamphomyia laevipes; assembly: GCA_963920725.1. Classification (NCBI taxonomy): domain Eukaryota; kingdom Metazoa; phylum Arthropoda; class Insecta; order Diptera; family Empididae; genus Rhamphomyia; species Rhamphomyia laevipes. The sequence goes on from OY987255.1 coordinate 87,131,678, forward strand.
AACCCACGTTCAGATGAATGAATACATTTTAATCCAGCTAAAATAGTTCGGTTTAACCGCTCAACTTGACCATTAGCTCTAGGTGCTTTAACAGCCGTTTTTACATGTTGTATATCATTTTTGTAACAATAGTCTTCAAACAACTTCGATGTGAACGCTGTCCCCGGTCCGTAATGATTCTATGTGGCACTCCAAAATAACTTGTTACTTCACAAAATGATTTCAAAACAGCCTTTGTATTAGTAGTACGAACAGCAATTCAAATACAATACTTTGTGAAGTTATCAATCATGGCTAAAACATATCAAGTACCATCCTTACCTTTTGTAAACGGTCCAAGATGATCTACATTAATCGTATGAAACGGAATAGGAATGCGTTCAATAGGATGTAATTCACCTTCAACTAATCCACCTTTCTTTTTAGCATAAGCGCATTCAACACAAGCTTGAATATATGACTTAACAAAACCTCTCATTTTAGCAAACCAAAATTTTTCTTGAAGACGCTCAATTGTTTTCACCTCTGCAAAATGTCCGACATCATCATGACAAGATTTAAGTACACGCCAACGAACTGCTTTTGGCACAACCCATTTAGATGTTCCATCAATTCTTCGAAACAATCTATTACCTTCTGTATGGTAATCCCTTCCAAGTTGTTTATATTCCGAATTATTAGATTTGGAATTTAGTACTTCTATGATATGCCTTAGTTTTTCATCTTGCAGCTGCATAGTAGCTAACCAATTATCATCTGTTATATGCACTCGGAGAACTGATATTGAGGCTTCTTTCGTTTCTTTCGGAAATTCCACAGGATTACGGCTTAAAGCATCCACATGAGTAGCTTTTCTTCCTGGTTGATATACTGTCTGAAATGTAAACTCTTGCAGCCTAAGCCACCATCGACCAACTCTAGGTAACATTTTCTTCTTATTACTAGTAGCAACAATAGCCTCACAATCTGTAATTACAATCTGTATTCTTACCCAGTAAATAAATTCTAAACCGTTCCAAAGTATCCACAATTGCCAAAACCTCTAGTTCATATGAATGATATTTTGATTCACAACTTGACAATTTTCTACTTTAAAAAGACACAGGTCGCAAACAATTATCAGCTGTTCCACGTTGTAATAATATTCCAGCAACACCAATAGCAGATGCATCCGTATGTACTTCATGTTCACAATCAGGATCATATAATGTCAAAAGTGGTGGATGTGCCAAAATACCTTTCAATTTTTCAAATGCTGTTTGCTGCTTTTCTTTCCATTCGAAAACGACATCATTTCTAGTTAAATCAGACAAAGGTTTTGCAATCTCTGCACACTTTTCTATACATTTTCTAAAAAATCCAATAAGTCCAAGGAATTGACGAACTTCGTGAACATTCGACGGAGTAGGAAAATCAACAACAGCTACAGTTTTCTTTTTACCTGGTTTCATTCCAGCTTGACTAATCTCATACTCTAAAAATTCTATATTCTCTTTGAAGAAGGAACACTTCTTTAAATTTAGCGTTAAACCCACTTCAGCCAATACCATTAAAAATTTACGAAGTTTCAACATACCTTCTTCAATAGTGGCACTTCCGATTATGGTGTCATCTAAATAGATTGTAGCATCATTTTTATTAATTCTGGATTTCACATCATTCATGGTTGCCTGAAAATCAGCTGGCGCGTTTACTAACCCAAATGGCATTCTATTAAATTCATATAGGCCATTTGACGTATTAAAAGCTGTATAATGTTTACAATTTTCAGCTAGTTTTATTTGATGATAACCTGATGCCAAAAACAACACTGTAAAATAACGATAACCAGCTAGCGATGATAAAACTTCTTCAACAATTGGCATTGGAAAAGTACGTTTTATTGTGACTTTGTTTAATGCTCGAAAATCAATGCAAAATCTTGATGTACCATCTTTCTTTGGAGAGAGAACAATCGGTGAACAATAACTTGATGTTGAAGGTCTTATAATACCATACTCTAAAAATTCCTTTACCTTATCATCAACTATTTTCTGTTTCGCAAACGGTATCCTATAAGGTTGTATACAGACTGGATTATTTGTACTTAGATTTATAGTAAACTCACCAAATTTATATTCACCCAGTTCACTAGAATTTTTAGCAAAACACTTTCGAAATTCATTAACCAAATTTATTAAATCATTTTCTTGGATATTACCAACATCAAGTTCTTCCACCAAAATTTTATCATATTTGAAATTTTTTTGTCCATTTCCCATAATATTATCATCTGATATAAAACCAATAGTACCACTTGTTTTCATTTCTTAAACTACAGTATCATTTTCAAAATCATACCCTGAAATAACTGCATGCTCATCATTATTGGTTTTATTCATAATACTATTCGGAATCTTACTATTAATATTATTAGTACAATTTTCAAAATTTTCTACAATAATACCTGAATCACAATTGGTATTATTTTTCACAAGATAATTATCATCCTCTTCAATACTTAAAATTCCAAACGATTTTATAATTTTAACTTGTGGTTGATCAAGTAGACTACGTCCAACTATAACGGAATATTTTTGTGCTTTGTCCGGAACTATTAAAATTTCACACCAAGATTTCAATTTATCAATTTTTATTTGACCATAAAATTGTCCTTCAGTTACACATTTTCCACCAGCAAATCCATCTAAAACAATTTGTTTTAATGAATATTTTAAAAAGGCATTATATGCATCCGATTTTCGTAAAGTCACTACATCACTTCCTAAGTCAATAAATCCTTCAAACTCAAAACCATTTATTTGAACTTTCTTAGTATATAATTTATTCGTTCCTTAAATTAAATTTACACATCCTTTTCGTTCATTTTGTTGCTCAGACTTTTTTTTATTTTCAGGACAATCACGTCGGAAATGTCCTAGTTGTTGACAACCATAACATTTTATTTTTGATTTATTATTACTTGATGAATTTTCTAGTTTATCTACTACTTTAGTAGAATGATCTTGTTTGTCTAATAATATATGTTACTAATGATATCTCATCTACTTTACCACGTTCGCCAATAATTTTAATATCGAATAAATATTCCTCTATATCTTCATTCGGTTTTCGACGCCGATTTTTTAATAACTCATGGATTCTAGCTGAATTTTCTTGACTTGGAAAATTCTCAGAAAGTTCCCTTTTAAAATCATCAAACGAAGATATTACTTGACCATCAAACCATAATCTGGCTGAACCTTGTAATTTTGTCACTGCAGCTAATAGCATCAACTTTTCATTTACACCATAAATTATTTGTAAATCCTCAATTTTCCTTAACCAACCCTCTGTTGATAAACTCGATAAATTCTTAGGATCAAATAGTGGTATCATTTCAGCAATATCCCGCACACTATAAAAATTATTAGTTGCTCTACTAAATTCTCTACCACCAACATTATTAACAGTCTCCGAATTTCTCTGTTGATTCCTTTAAATTATCTGCAGCTAAATTCTTCCTTTTATTTAATGATTGTCGTTCCAAATTTTCATCAGCATTATTTGATTCTGCTTCCATCCATCGAGTGAATAATTCTTCCTTACTACCATTTTGTTGCAGTCCCAATTTTTTCAATTTTTTTTTAAACCTTTCAAAGTTATTTCCTCCATTGTCAGTTAATTATTATGTATGTATAATAAAATTCTAAAAATTCAGTTATATATTATTATTGAAATTTATTTTAAATTTTAAAACAAAGTTACAAAATCAATTATTTTTATTTATTAATCATAAATTATTACCAAAAATAATATTGATTATATATTTATGTAATTCAAAAATTACCGATACAATAATAAAATTCAAGCAATCTGCTAATATATAAAATCTTGTTACATCCTGTTAATCTCCATGCATATTATTTTTTTTTTCAACGCAAATGTTTTTGGGTTTTGTCGTTTTCTTCTTAAAAAATTTTTTTTTTTCACCGTCAATATGAATTTTGTTTTTCTAGGTTTTTCTGCTGTCTACCCATACACTAACAAATAAAAACTATTAACCGACGATAATTTTCAAAAAAAAATGTTTCAATTCGATAATAGAATAAATTACATATAATAAATATTTTCGAATTATTTTGTTCCATATATGTACACACCAATATTCCATTAAAATATTAAAACATATATTTTTTTTCTTTTAACAATTATTATCCGTTCTATCAGTGTACAACAACAACAACAAACCAAAAACTCTAACAAGACTGTACCGAATTTTTTCACTATAATATTCTTAGAAAACTACCGGGTTTTTCTTTTGACCAGTTTTAATTAAAAAAATGTACGCACTTTTTAATTCACAAAACAAAAAAAAAATTATTATAACCAAATCCCACTTCTGAACTGTGAAGCTTGTCAGGATTAGAGGAAAAATAAATAAATAAAAAAAACATTTTTTTAAAATACTTTCCTTTATAATTAGTAATATGCGACTAAAAACTAATAAATAATACTAAAATTATATAATCTTTCATTCTTGTATCTAAAGTTTCAGTAATGGTCAATTGTAGTAGGGTTAACTGCAAACGTACTAGATTAGAGATTCACTAAAGGTAAAGTATAGTAAAAGGGAAGTAGACCCTTTATAAAGGGAAGTATAACTGATCAAAATTAATTATGAGAATTAATAGAATTTATCAGAATGATATTTATAAGGGGTCTACTTCCCTTTTACTATACTTTACCTTTACTGAATCTCTAATCTAGTACGTTTGCAGTTAACCCTACTACAATTGACCATTACTGAAACTCTAGATACAAGAATGAAAGATTATATAATTTTAGTATTATTTATTAGTTTTTAGACGCATATTACTAATTATAAAGGAAAGTATTTTAAAAAAATGTTTTTTTTATTTATTTATTATTTCATACTTTTTAGTCGGTCAAATATTTTAAGTTTTACACAATATATTTGTTCGACTAAAAACTGTAGAATTTTTATATTGTTTATATATTTTTACTATAATATAACATATAATAGTAAAAAATATATATTTGAGCGGTTAATAATAAATAGCTCTAACTCATGTTTCGCGAAAAGTCACTTGCAAAATTAACGGCTCATATATATATATTTTTATATATACATATGTATATTTTTTTATTTTTTGGCCCCGTATGGCGCTCTTTACCTGAAACATTACCCAACCAGATGTACTCATCGAGACCTTTAATTTCATACCCCACATGATTTTTTGGGCCCCATTTTCCAGGCCCCCACATGGTTCTTTTTGCCCCAAATACTACAATTACTTGCCCCAAAAATATCTGTTCTTCCAGACCTTTAATTTGATGCCCATAATGATTTTTTTCCATTTTTGGCCCCATTTTTTGGGGGCCTACTTGGTCCCAGTTACCCGAAACATTACCCAACGTGATGTACTCATCAATACCTTTAATTTGATACCCCACATGACTTCTTTAAAAATAGGTCCCATTTTTTTGGGGACCCCACTAGGTCCTAGTTACCCGAAACACTACCCATCGAGATGTACTCATCAAGATCTTTAATTTGATACCCCACATGACTTTTTTGAAAATAGGTCCAACCCCCCGCCCCCTTGCCGGGCTCTGAAAATTATGTGGCACCGACTGGGTAAACGCTGGAGCTTAAGTTCCAAATTTGCGTTAAATCGGTTGAGTTGTTTAGGAGCTATGCCTAGGTGAGGAAAATATGAATTGTAAATTTAATAAAAGGAAATTAATAATAATTTCAGGCCCCACATGACCCGCGTTGCCCCCAAACACTTCCTTTACTGACCCCAAAGATATCTACTCTTCCAGACCTTTAATTTGATACCTTTCATGATTTTTTTTCATTTTGGGCCCCATTTTTGGGGGGCCCCACTAGGTCCTAGTTGCCCGAAACACTACCCAACGAGATGTACTGATTAAGACCTTTAATTTGATACCCCACATGACTTTTTAGAAAATAGGCCCAACCCCCCGCCCCCTCGAAGGGCCATAAAAGTTATTAAAGTACCGAGTGATTAATAACACGAGCTTAAGTTTCAAATTTGAGTTAAATCGGTAAAGCCGTTTAGGAGCTATGCCCAGGTGAGGAAAACATGAATTGTGAATTCAATAAAAGGAAAGTAAAAAACCTTATTAAAATAAATAAAACAATATTACTTGATTTAACATAACTTTATTATTTATCAGTTAATTATTATTAATTATTTAAATCGTATTATTTATGACCGACAATCAACCGCTCGTATTCAAAATCCGAAAAACGTTAGTTATCAACTCCCTCTACAGTCGAATGAGTTGCCGCTTCTTCATTATAGTTCGGACTGGTCGTTAGGTGTGAATTTGAGTTAAATGTAGTTTTACATAATATTTTTTTTTATAAATATACAATAAGTATAATAAATAAATTTCAATTGATAATATATTTTTCAGTACTCTTTCTGATGCGATAGAAAGCAGATGTGCGAATCAATTCAATTAATTTGTTATTATTTTGGTGTACATTGTTAAATTTAGCATTTAATAAAATTTGAATAGAAAACCGCAAAAAAATAAACTTTTCGAAAACTTAAGTTTTAGGTTATAACTAATATTAAACAAAATATTAGGTATAAAATATTAAAAATCTAATTAAAATATTCTGATTAAAATAGAAATAAAATTATCATTAATACATACATAAATAAATAATAAAAAAAAAAAGAAACCTTTAAAATGGGGGTGGTGCTCCCCCTAAAACGGGGGCTTCATTTAAAACGAAACCTGTCTTCACGGACCATGCGTTTCAATTAGATAACACCAAAACAATCACAAATAAAGTGAAATGCGAAAAATATTTAATAATGAGACGCATAGATATGGATAAAGATTTAAATAGTGTTTCACCTTTCCTTGTACAAAGAGTTGTAAAAGGTACTGCAGGCGATGTTGAAAAATGTAATAAATTGCAAAATGGAACAATACTAATAAAAACCAAAAATTTCATTAAAGCAGATAAATTAGTGAAACTTGTTAAATTAGATTCAACAATTAATGCTTCTGTAGAAGAATACAAAAAATTGAATGAGGCAAAAGGAGTTATTTTCTGCCCAGAACTCAAATCGGTTACAGATGATGAGATCTTAATCGAAATGGAGGACCAAAATGTAATTGGTATTAAAAGATTTAAAAAAAGAGTACAAAATGAAGAACAAGAAACAGGGCTATATACCCTGATTTTTTCAACAACAACATTACCACAATATCTACATATTGGTTTCCAAATATATAATATTCGTCCTTATATACCGCCACCAATTAGGTGCTATAACTGTATGCACTTTAATCATATTACAGATAAATGTAAAAAAGAAAATAAAACCTGTCCAAACTGTGCTGAAGATTACCATTTAAAGGACGATCAAGAAATATGCACCAATCCACCCAAATGTGTAAATTGTCAAGGATCGCATAACGCTTTTGATAAAATATGTTCCCGTTTTAAGAGGGAAAAAGAAATTAAGACAATTCAAGTTAAAGAAAATGTTGACATTAAAAAGCTATAAGACGTTATAACATCCGAAATCCGCTGCCAAATACTTTTTCAAATGTTGTATCACAAAATAAAGAATGTGGCTGCAAATGCACATGTAATGGACAAAAAAGTAATGAAAAAACCTTTTCGTCTTCATCAATTAACTTAAATACTGGAAATAACAACATAGTACAACATCAACAGCCATCAACAAGTGGAATAATGCCATTATACCAAAGTAAGCAAATAGGTAAAAATAAAATCTTATTTACTAAAAATTTAAGTGAAAAACAAAAACGAGAATTAAAAAAACTAGACTTAAAACAAAATAAAAAATTTAAAAAAACAACAGATAAATCAATTTCTAATAATTCTCTAAATGTTAGTTTTAGTTCTGAAATTAGCGATGATGAGTCGTTAATGGAATCAAATGATCATGAATAATTTTTTGCAATGGAACTGTGATGGATTATACTCACACATTAATGATTTTAATTTATTAACAACAAAATATAATCCTATTGTTTTATGTATACAGGAAACAAAATTCAAATTTAATCATGTACCAACATTTAAAAATTTTAAAACTTTTTATAAAAACCTTGATTCACATACAGTTGCTCATTGTGGTGTAGCTATCTTTGTTAAGCCAAATTTTAGTTGTGAAGAAATTGTATTAAACACACACTTACAAGCAGTTGCTATAAAAATATTTTATCCTGTAGAATTCATTATATGCAATTTTACCAACAAACACTAATATTACTCAATATGACATAGAAAATATAATTAATAGATTTGATTGTCCTTTTTTGTTACAAGGAGATTTCAATTGTAATAGCTTTTTATGGGGATCAAATAAAACAGATTCAAGGGGGAAATTAATTGAAAATTTGATGAATAACTACAATTTATCAATATTTAATAATGGTAATTCAACTCATTTTAGTTTTGGTTATAAAAGTTTTAGTGCAATAGATGTCACAATTGGTAGACCTTCTTTGCAAAATTATTTTGACTGGCAGACAGACGAAGATCTACATAATAGTGACCATTTCCCGATAGTCCTCAATATAATAAATTACGATTGCTCCTACGGATCTAAAGATAAATGGAATTTAAAAGCAGCAAACTGGGATCAATTTAGAAAAGAAATACAGTTTAAACAAATAAAATTCGAAAATGTAAATGTGTATGAAAAACATGTTACTTCAGTTATTATAAACGCTGCAACGAAAACTATACCAACCCAAAACTCTAGTAAATTAAAAAAGAAAGTACCTTGGTGGAGTGACGAAATTAAAAAAGCAATTCAAAATAGGAAAAAATTATTTAGAAAATTTAAAAGAACTCTAGACATACCTGACTTTAAGGCGTCTAAACGGAAAACCCAAAAATCAAGAAATAACATCAATTATTAAAAACCAATTAATAATTACTGACAAAACTCAAATAGTTAACGAAATCATGGACCAATTTAAAAAAATTTCAAGCACAGAAAACTACTCAGATAAATTTATTACATACAAAAACAAAACTGAAAAAACACCATTACAAATACCACTAGACGGTAACGAAATTTACAATAAAAAATTTTCTATTATAGAATTAGAAAATGCTTTAAGAGACTGTAAGGGAAGCTCTCCAGGACCTGGTAAAATACACTATGAAATGTTAAAACAATTTGAAATAAATCATAAGAAAACCCTCCTAGATCTGTATAATGAAATTTTTTCCTTAGGTACTTTTCCTGAAAACTGGAAAAAAGCAAACCTCATACCTATTCTTAAACCCGGAAAGGACCCGAAAAATACGAATAACTATCGTCCCATTTCCCTTACAAATTGCTGCTGTAAAATTCTTGACCGTATGGTCTGCAAAAGACTTATGTGGTTTTTAGAAATAAATAACTTTATTTCTATTTACCAATCTGGTTTCCGTATTGGAATCACAAATAATGACAGCATTATCCAGAAATGAATTCCTTATATCTATTTTTTTCGATTTAGAAAAAGCATACGATATGGTGTGGAAAAGGCATATACTAGATGAGCTAATTAAAATGGGAATTACGGGTAATATGTTAAAATTTATCCAAAAAATTTTAACTGGGAGAAAAGCACGGGTGACAATAGGAAATATTAAATCAGACGAAAAATCAATTGAAAATGGTATCCCACAATGGTCTGTACTCAGTGTAATCCTTTTTATAATAGCTATAAATAATATAGTAAAAGTAATAAAAAAACCAATTAAATATATCATATACGCTGATGATTTAACAATATTTATGTCTGGTAAAAACCTAAATAAAATACAAAAAGAATTACAAAAATCCTTAAACAATCTTAATAAATGGTGCGACAAAACTGGATTTAAATTTTCACAAACCAAAACAGTTGCTATGTTATTTAAAAGAAAGACACGAAATGTATCTTACCCAGATTTCTTCTTAGGTAATGAAAAAAAGCTGCTAACTAGGGGGAGCAGATAACTCATAGTATGTTGTTTAACAGCGATTTATGTCCATCAGTTTTTTGTAATTTACATTATCTTTGTAACAAACAGTGCTTTCTTCAAAATTGCTCATCTTTATTATTTATTGATTTAATTTTATTTTTTTATTTTTTTTAATAATAATTAATATTATTAAAATAACTATAATAAGTATAAATATGCGTAATCACGAATCCAACCTGTGTACAAAATTTCATTGAAATTGGATAATATTTACCATATGTTCTAGAACATATGAAATATTAATCGGAAATTTTAGCATGGACCCCCTCAGGCTACTAACTTCTACCTTAGTCTACACATGCGTATTCACGAATCCAACCTGTGTACAAAATTTCATTGAAATTGAATAATATTTACCATATGTTCTAGAACATATGAAATATTAATCGGAAATTTAAGCATGGACCCCCTCAGGCTACTAACTTCTACCTTAGTCTACACATGCGTATTCACGAATCCAACCTGTGTACAAAATTTCATTGAAATTGAATAATATTTACTATATGTTCTAGAACATATGAAATATTAATCGGAAATTTTAGCATGGACCCCCTCAGGCTACTAACTTCTACCTTAGTCTACACATGCGTATTCACGAATCCAGCCTGTGTACAAAATTTCATTGAAATTGAATAATATTTACCATATGTTCTAGAACATATGAAATATTAATCGGAAATTTAAGCATGGACCCCCTCAGGCTACTAACTTCTACCTTAGTCTACACATGCGTATTCACGAATCCAACCTGTGTACAAAATTTCATTGAAATTGAATAATATTTACCATATGTTCTAGAACATATGAAATATTAATCGGAAATTTAAGCATGGACCCCCTCAGGCTACTAACTTCTACCTTAGTCTACACATGCGTATTCACGAATCCAACCCGTGTACAAAATTTCATTGAAATTGAATAATATTTACCATATGTTCTAGAACATATGAAATATTAATCGGAAATTCTAGCATGGACCCCCTGAAGGTATTAACTTCTATCATAGCCAACACATGCATAATCAGTAGGTCTACCTTTGTACCAAATTTCATTAAAATCAGATAATAATTACATGCTATAAAACACGTAATTATATAAAATTCGGAAACTTAAACTGTTTTCTAGGAACCCCCTGAAGGTCTCCAAATTTCAGGAGAGCCAAGTAGATCACAAAATTAGCCTATATATAAAATATCTTTGAAATCGGTTAACAATTACTCTATGCTGTAGAACATATTAAAAAAAAAAATAAAAAAAAAATCGGAAATTTAACATGGACCCCCTAATTCTACTAATCTGTAATTTGGTCAACCTATGCAGAATCATAAACTCAACCTGTGTACCAAATTTCATTGAAATCGGATAATAATTACAAGCTGTAGAACATAAAGCAAATATACTTCGGAAACTAAGCTGCTCATATATTAGTTTCCCATGAACGTACTATACCTACCAACTACAAATTTGTGGAGTATCAAGTAGATAACTAAATGAAACTGTGTATTCAACATCATTGAAATTGGGTGAAAGGTACCGTAGATATAGAGAGTTGAACTTATGAAAAGTAATTACGGATTTTTACATGGACCCACTGAAGTATCGACTTTAAATTTTACAGACACCAAGTACATACGGAAACTATCATATGTACCAAAATTTATGCTAATTAGATAAAAATTACTATATGCTCTAAAGTATACGAAATTTTAATCGGGAATTTTACCATGGACCTCCTGAAGTTACAGACCTGTATCTTGGTAGGCTTGTGGACAATCATGATACCAACCTATGTTTAAAATTTCATCCAAATCTGAGACATGAAATTTTTTTTTACATTTTTCCGTAGAACAAAAACACGTAGGTTCCCACATAAATGGGGAAATCTAACATGGTCCCACTGAAAGGATCGATCTCATCTTGTACCGGCACCTGCGCGAAGTCTGTTAGAGCCTGTGTGCCAAACTTCATTAAAATCGGACAAGCGGTTCTAGGAGATGTTGCTGCGCACATAAAAAGCGTACGCGTACAGTACGCGTACGCGTCCCCCGGACACTTTTTTTTTTTTGCATTTTCGGACTCCCCGACCTCGGAATCGCCTAGAAAAAAATTTTGAGCGAACTTTTTTTTTTGACATTCCAACCCATCACCAGACTTCATAGTATTTCATACTATTCGTAAAATTCAATATGTAGATAGTCATAAATTTCTGGGATTAGTTTTTGATCAAAAACTAAAATGGACACAACACATAAAAATTATAAAAGCAAAGGTTATAAAAAATCTAAATATCTTGAAATTACTTTCAAATAGTAATTTCGGTTCAGATCGACAACTTCTACTTAGACTACTAAATATCATTATATTACCTATAATTGACTACGGATGTTTTATATATGACACAGCAAACAAAAATATTTTAAAATCTTTAATACAGTATAAACTTAGGAATAAGAATAACAACAGGAGCTTTTCGCACAAGCCCTGTTGATAGTCTTATTGTAGATTCAGGCCAAATACCCCTACATTTGAGGAGGAAAAAATACGGATTAAATTACGGAGCAAAAATAATGTCCTTTGAAAACCATCCATTGGCAGAATTTATTAAAGACGACAACCTGTACTTAAAGCTAAAAGACAAGAAAAATAATTACCAACCTTTTTTTATTAGAATCAAAACGATGCTAAGAGACATTTTTACAAGTGATTATAAATTTGAAACACAAAAATTACAAAAAATATATGTGTAGATACTTCTCTAACTGCATATAAAAAAGATACAACAAATCATACGATATATAACAAACTTTTCACGGACCTAATAAAATTAAAATACAACGGTTTTAAAATAATATATACAGATGGATCTGTTAACAATAATCTAACAGGATGTTCTTTTACTGTAGATTCAGTCGAAGAAAAATTTCACTTACCAACAAACACAAGTATTTTTACTGCAGAGCTTTATGCTATATACGAAGCAATAATGTTTATAGACATGAATTATAACTTCCAAAATTTTCTTATTTGCTCTGATTCACTTAGCAACCTCCTGACCTTAAATAATATGATACCGAAACATCCATTAATACAAAAAATAAAAGACCTACTATCTCAAAGCTCAAAAAATATTTCATTTATCTGGATACCTGGACATGTAGGTATTAAGGGAAATGAAAAGGCAGATAGATTAGCTAAATGCTCAGTAGAACAACCATTAGAATCAAATTTTAAATTAATCGCAAGTGATGCAAAAGCAAAAATCAATCAAATTATTTGGCAAGAACAACAAAATAATTGGGATAATATTACCAACAATAAATTAAAAAATATAAAAACACAAATAACCAAATGGAAAGACATTGATAACTTAAATCGAAAACACTCCATTATTATAACCCATCTTAGAATAGGTCATACCAAGTTAACACATAGCTACCTGTTTGAAAATCCGAGAATAGAAGCACCCACATGCAATTGTAATCTAAATTGTAAAATAACAATTCAACATTATAATTGATGATTGTCCACTGTATACTAGAGAAAGATCTGTTAACAATATTAGTTTAAATTTACTAACTGAAGATAATCATAGTTCCAATGAAAAAATTATTGAATTCTTAAAGAAAATAAATTTATTTAAATCAATTTAAAAGCTAGAAGCTAATCTGTTTTGTTTTTTGTTTTTTTCTTTTTAAAAAAAAGTATTAGCTATGTATATGGATTTTTTTTTGTTTTTTAAAAAAAAAAAAAAAATATAATAAATATGCTTAAATTATGAAATTTAAAAAAAGAATCAAAATAACTTTTTAAAACAAAATAATTATGTATACCAATTATGAATATTACTAATCAGAATATTAATTATAAATAAGCTAATATCAATTACAATCGGAGTGCGTAATACCTTTACTCATGAAATAGTATATACATCTCGCTCACAGTCTTTTGAACACACATTTATTAAACTTAGAATTGATAATAAGTTAATATTTGTTGGAGTAATTTATATCCCTCCTAATTCGGATGATACTGTTTAGTGAATTTTATGAATCTCTCCTCTCAATTCTTTCTACTCTAGACGAAGTTGACGATATTTTTGTGTTTGGTGATTTTAATCGCCCTAAATTATCCTTCATTATCGACGAACTAGACAACCATTTGCTTCCTGTAAACTTTACCGATGACATAGACTTTTCGCTCATTGATACTTTTTATGGAAATGACCTACAGCAGATATTAAATTCTCCTAACAATAATGGAAGATGGCTTGATCTTATTTTTTCTAACAACTATGACAACGTGGTTGTTGATATTGCTACTGATGCTGAAAATCTTTTCACTAACACACAGCATCATAATGCATTAGTTGTTGAACTTAAAACCACTGATACTTTTTTTATTAAATCTTACAATAACAAAGTGGTATATGACTTTAAAAATGCTGATTTTGATAATATAAATTCAGCTCTTTCTGCTATTGACTGGACTGAATTGTTAGCATATGGTGACTTAGATTCTATTGTCTCATCCTTTTATTCTTCAACTTTTAGAATAATTGATACTTACTTTCCTAAGATGGTTAAAAAAGATAAGTTAACTGAGCCATGGTTAGATAAAAATCTTAGAACTCTACGAAATCGCAGAAATAAATTATATAAAAAAATTAAAGAACTTATTAATCCGAACCTGGATTTAATCCGTGAGCATAATGAACTTGCAACAGAGTTCTCTACTAAGTCGCGTTGTTCTTATGATTCCTATATTAATAAACTTGGACAAGACCTTTTAACACACCCAAAAAAAATTTTCGATTTTGTAAACACCAAACGTAAATGCTCAGGATATCCATCCACCATGTCAAAGGATAACACTTTCTCATCAAATCCTAGTGATATAAGTGACATGTTTGCTAATCGATTCAGCGAATGTTATAGGCCCACAACTGATTTAACAGATACTTCATCTATAAGTGACGACCAAAACACTATTTTAAATACAATATCTATTTCAGATGAGGAAATACTTAATGTGTTAGGTAGTATTGATATTAATAAAGATCCTGGGCCTGACTTATTACCCCCACTTTTTCTAAAGAAATGCGCTGATCAGCTGTCTGCACCACTAAAACTTATCTTTAATAAATCCATCTCTTCAGGAACATTTCCGTCTGCCTGGAAATCTTCTCACCTCACTCCTATATACAAAAGTGGTGATAAGGCCAACGTCGATAACTATAGAGGTATTGCTATATTATCTTCTATACCAAAATTTTTTGAAAAAATTATATGTGATAAAATGACGTCAATTATCAATCCAATACTCAACGAGCAACAGCATGGTTTCAGAAAAGGTCGCTCTACCACCACTTATCTAATGGTTTTTACTTCTGAAGTGCTGATTAACATGGAAAAAGGTCACCAGATTGATGCTATCTACACTGACTTCAGTAAAGCTTTTGATCGTGTTGACCACAGCATCCTTATCTCTAAATTGAAAAAAATCGGAGTGGCAAACCCACTTTTAAAATGGATCACTTCTTATCTCAGTGGTCGAACTCAATCGGTTAAATTTCAAGGGTTTATTTCCAAAGAAATATCAGTTTCTTCAGGTGTTCCTCAAGGTAGCCACCTTGGCCCTCTATTATTCAATATCTTACTCCATGACCTATCTGAAATATTATTTGACATTCCACATATTTTGTATGTTGACGATCAAAAATATATTATATAATAACTAAACCTTCTGATGTACAATATTTAGAAAGTAGACTAAAAATACTTGAGAGCTGGTGTAGAGTTAACAAGTTGGACCTTAATGTTAGTAAATGTCACGTCATTAGTTTTTCAAGAAAGAAAACTACTATTATACACGCCTACGATTTAAATGGTACTCAACTTAACCGTGTAACTCAAATTAATGACCTCGGGGTTTTGTTGGACTGTAAGCTGAATTTTAATCTTCATTATGACAGAATCATTTCCAAAGCCAATAAAATGCTGGGTTTTATTAAAAGAAGAGCCAAAGAGTTTAAAAATGTGTGGGTGACTAAATCCTTATATTGCACCTTAGTACGATCAATTCTTGAATATGCCTGTCCGATTTGGTTACCATATTTCCAGGTGCACAGTGATAGAATAGAGTCTATTCAAAAAAAATTTCTTCTTTTCGCTCTTCGGGACCTGCACGACCCACACGACTATAATAATTTACCAACGTACCTTTCTAGACTTAAATTACTTGAACTGACTTCACTTTCCTCTAGACGCGACCTACTAGTAGCTTGTTATACTCTCGATGTCTTGAATAACAACATAAACGTTAGTTTTATATCTAACAGGATAATACTTAACAATGACATAAGACAAACAAGAGATACATCCCTACTTAAGGTTTCTGCTCATCGTACGGAATATGGTAAAAATGAACCTATCAATAGATGTTGTATGATTTTCAACCAATATAGTTCCTGCTATTCCCCAACTATATCTAAATTTGCCTACAAATCCAGGCTTCGCAACATCTTGAAATAATCAAATTACTATTATATCCCTTAATATCCCTATTTTTTTTTTACATCCCTTCTAATACATATCAACCCTAGTTTATTACAATTTATTTTGTCTAAGTATTTTATAATCTTAGATTTTGTATTGTTAAACAAATAAATAATTAAATTAATTATAAAAATTTTAAAAATTTAAATTTTAAGTTTATAATTAAGAAACTTTATTTTTTGTTAATAGTAATAAGTAAATAATTTATAATTTTTTTTATTATTATCATTTTTGTAAGTGTTAATACAATATAATAATTTTATTTGTATAATTAAATGTACCTTGCTTGGTAAATAAATAAATAAATAATATTTATTAATACAATATTAATAAATAAAATAAACTAATTAAATGTAATATCTATAAAACAGAATATTATGTATTTTATAATACTAATGGTAATTAATATAGCACACATTTAAAATCAAAATTATTATAAATAATATCATATATAAGTAGTGCATTTATATATGTTCTAGCCCAAAGAAAATGTGCAAATAAAATGTGCAAAATATTGAAAATTAATTCTATACTGCATACAAATAAATAAGCATTTTAAGAATTTTTGCGCATTAATTATTAAATAATTTTCAACTTAATGAAATTCGACACCGCTTTAATTTAATTAAAAATATTTATACTTAATTATAATTGCAATTTTTTTTCTACTTCCGGTCAATAATAATAATGTAATATGATCTAAATTGATTTACTTTTCCAAAATTTTTGGGAATTGATCTAAATTAATTTACTTTTCTAAAACTTTTGGTAATTTCAAGGGTCAATGAATTGATTCGGATGCACGTGCATTAATATTGTTTTTTCACGTTTAAAATTTAGCATAACCAGATAATTAATTAAAAAGGTCAAAATATTAGAAATAAAATCCATACCACATACAAAATAATGCACATTTTGCTCATTTTTGCACATTTTAATAGTTTATATGAAATAAGTAATTCTTCGTAAATGTGCAAAATATTGAAAATAACTCCCATACCCCATACAAAATAATGTACATTTTGTTTATTTTTACACATTTTAATAGTTTATATGAATTAAGTAATTCTTCGCAAATGGGTAAAATATTGACAATAAATCCCATACCCCATACAAGTTAATGCGCATTTTCGCACATTTTAATAGTTTATATGAATTAAGTACTTCTTCGCAAATGGGCAAAATATTGAAAATAAATTCCTACCCCATACAAAATAACGCACATTTTGCTCATTTTTGAATATTTTAATAGTTTATATGAATTAAGTAATTCTTCGGAAATGGGCAAAATATTGAAAATAAATACCTACTTCATACAAAATAACGCGCATTTTGCTTATTTTTGAACATTTTAATAGTTTATATGAATGAAATGAGTAATTCTTCGAAAATGGGCAAAAATAAATCCCATATTCCATACAAAGTTATAAACATTTCTTTCATTTGTGAACGCATTAAGTTTCAATTAAAAATATTTATACTTAAGCGTAATTTTAAATGTTTTTTACTTCCGGCTAAGGTAATATATAGCATGATCAAAATGGATTTTTTTTTACTTTTCCAAAAGTTTTGGGAATTTGAAGGGTCAATTAATTCGGATTCAGTTGAAATGGTCAAATGAAATGGGTGAAATATTGAAAATAAATTCCATACTCCATATAAAATAATGAACATTTTATTCACTTTTGAACATTTTAATAGTTTATATTAATGAAATGAGTAATTCTTCGAAAATGGACAAAAATAAATCCCATATTCCATACAAAATTATAAACATTTCTTTCCTTTGTGAACGCATTAAGTTTCAATTAAAAATATTTATACTTAAGTATAATTTTAAATGTTTTTTTTACTTCCGGCTAAGGCTAATATATAGCATGATCAAAATAGATTTTTTTTTTACTTTTCCAAAAGTTTTGAGAATTTTAAGGGTCAATTAATTCGGATTCAGTTGAAATGGTCAAATGAAATGGGTGAAATATTGAAAATAAATTCATACTCCATATAAAATAATGAACATTTTATTCATTTTTGCACATTTCATATAAATTATTGAAATTAATTCGTATATAATATTGAAAATAAAAAAATTGACATCGCATTAACTTTCGATTAAAAATATTTCTCTGGCTGAGGGGCAAAAGCACTTAAGTCATGATTTATAGTTTGTCAGAAAAGCGTTTTTATCGAATATGTTCTGCTACTTTTACATTTGACAATTGTATTATATTAAGATTTGTTATCCATTCAGAATTGCAAGTAGTTTTACAATTAATTCTAAACTTCCTGGCAACCCTTTTTTTGGCCCGAAATTTATTTTAGTAATTGATCAATGTAGAATTGTATAAAATATTACATTCAGATCGAGTTAGATGTTTTAGCTAAAATATTCGATTGTCATTGAACTTGGCTTAGGCGAAGTAATTTTTTTTTGAAATTCTGAATTAAATGGTTTTGCCCCGTAGTCTGAAATTTATACTTAAGCGTAATATTCATTTTTTTTTACTTCAGGCTAAGAATAATATATTATAACATGATCTAAATTGTTCTAATTTTTTTACTTTTCCAGAAGTTTTATGAATTTTATGAGTCCATAAATTAAATTGGTGCATTATATATTGTTTTTTTCTCACTTTTAAATTTCGCATAAGTAATTACTTAAATTTTTAAACTATCAATTTTAGCGATTTAATTATAATTTAACGGGAATGAATTCGTTTTTTGTCAAATCAATTATTATCGGAACAATAATATGATGCGGCAAAGAATTTAATTATAAATATATTTTATTAAAATCCTGATTTTTTGTTAATTTTATTAATTAAGTAATAAGAAATTATTATTAACGTAAATTTGATAACCTATCGCAAATAATTTTAAAGATAAATATTTTATTTTTCTCAATTAAATTTGTTAATTCATCAATTAATAATTCATTATTACTGAAAAATCAAATATTTATGCTTAAGTTCAAGTTTAATTTTTTTTTACTTCCTAAATTCAATCCAATTTATTATTATTATTATTATTAGCTTTTATTCACCCAGTTTTACATGCTACTTATAATTCATTTAAACTTAGTATCTAAAGAAATAATTTTATATTATTGTATGTATTATATCAAACAATTTTACATTAATAATTAAATGTTTATAAATTTAAATTTAATTTTAATTTTTACTATTTCATTTTGATTTTATGATTATTATATGTATTACGTAATAAATAAATTAATTTTTTAGCAAATTTTCATCAAATACTATGGGCATAAGCCTCCCCCAAGATTTTCCAGTTGTTTCTATCGTACGCTTCATGTTCCCAATTATTTGTAAATTTTGTTAAGTCACATCTCCATCTTTTTACTTGTCGTCCTACCCGTCTCGTACCATCTCTAGGTGTCCATTCTGTCAGTCTTTTGGTCCATCTGTTGTCGTTTAAACGAGTAACATGACCAGCCCATTGCCATTTTAATGTTTTTGCAGTTGGTATCACATCCCGGAAATTTGTTATGCTTCTTATTTGTTCATTTGTTATATGTTGTGTTCTAGAGATTTTTAGAAGTGATCTTTCCATGGCTCTTTGATTGACTTGCAGTTTGCTGTTTAATTTATAAGACATATTCCACGTTTGTGAACCATATGTCATGACTGGTAGTATAGCCATATCATATAGAAGTTTTCTATTGGTAGAGGTGATTTTAGAACACATAATCTTCTTTAAATTCCAGAACTGTTTCCAGCTATTTGTTATTCTTCTATCTATTTCTTTTTCGAATTTTTTTGTAAAAGACATAAGTTGACCTAAGTATATGTAGTCTTCACAATATTCCAGATTTGTATTTTGTAACTTTATTTTATCTTGTGTTGCGTTGGTCATTATTTTTGTTTTTGTTTGATTCATCTCTAATCCGACTTTTTGACATTCTTGAGCTAACTTGTTTATTGACGATTCCATTTCTTTCGATGTTTCACTAAATAATGTTACGTCGTCTGCAAATCTCAGATTGTTTAGTTTATCGCCATTTATATTTATGCCTATATCTTCTAAATCAACCTTTCTAAAAACTTGTTCAAGGACCGCAGAAAATAGAGCAGGTGAAAGAGGATCACCTTGTCTTACTCCTCTTATTATATTAAAACTTTCACCTGTAAACTCTGTTGATATCTTTGAGGTGCAATTTTCATATATTTTCATAATTATTGATATGTATTTTTTAGATATTCCCTGATTTTTTAGTGCTTTCCAAATTTCTATGTGTTCTATTGTATCGAAGGCTTTACAAAAATCTACATATGCAACATATAAAGGTTTCTGGAATTCAGTTACTTTCTCGTAGAGTTGATTTACGGCGTGAATATGGTCTATTGTCGAATATCCGGAGCGAAAGCCAGCTTGTTCTATAGGTTGATTGAAGTTGAGCGTATTTTTTATTCTTTTAAGTAAGCATTTTGAGAACACGGAATATATTTTTGATAAGATGCTTATAGGTCTGTAATTGTTAAGGTTCGATTTATCTCATTTTTTATGAATCAGGATGATTTTTGATTCTTTCCATTGTATTGGAATTATTTCATGCACCATTATTTCATTAAATAAATATGTTAGTGGTTCTATTAGTTCTTGTCTAGCAAGTTTTAGCATTTCTGATTTTATTTTATCATTACTAAAGCATTTCCCATTTTTTAATTCGATAATAGCTTGTTCAATTTCGGAGTATATAAATGGTAGGAAACTATCTTGATTATTTGTTTCTAAAATATCATTTAAAACAACCATATTTTCATCTTGACTGCTTGATGTATATAAATTTTTAAAGAAATTTGTAGCTGCTTCGTTGATATCTGTTCTGTAATGCGTAATCTTATTATTGTGTTTCATGTTTATTATCCAATCTTTCCCTTCTCTGAAGTGTTCTTTGACTTTTTTTATTGATTTTTCTTCCTCTATTATTGCTTTTATGATGCGCTCATCGTAGTCTTTTATGTCTTTTTTAAAAGATTTCTTTATTTCCTTCCTTAAATCTTTTATTTGGAGTTTTTCGTTAATATCTAAAGTTTTTTTATGTCTTAAAGCTTCTCTTTTATTTATTAGTACCTTAGTATTATTGGAAATTTTGTCCACTTTATTGTTTATATTCTTCATTATAGAATTTTTTGCAGCATCTACGATATTTTTTTCTAATTCATTATATTTTTCTTGTATACCAACTATATTTTTTAATCTGTTTATGTTACATTTTTCTTTCAGTTCATATTTAAATTTGCATATATCTTCACTTGCTAGAATTTTTGGTATATCCTGATTTTGTGTAGATTTATGATGATTTTTGGTATTGTGATTTATTAATAATTTGGCTCTAACTAATCTATGGTCGCTTTCGAATTTAAATTTATTTAGTATAGAAGTATCTTTAATTGTTTTTTTTGTTGTTGGTAATTATATAATCGATTTAATTTTTTGTTTTGCCATCTGGGGAAATCCATGTCCATTTCATTTTTTTATTTTTTTGAAAAAGTGTATTGGAGATCACAAAACCATTTTGCCACATCCATGTTATTAGTTTATTACCTCTTGAATTTCTAGTACCGTAGCTATGATCACCCATTATTTTTTCTTCTCCGTCTCTTCTACATCCCACTTTTGCATTAAAATCGCCTATAACATATATAATTTTAGTTTTTAACCTCATAATTGTTTCATTTAATTTTGTGTAGAAATCTTCTAACATTTCATCACTTGCATTTTCAGTGGGAGCATATACTTGTATAATAGCGATTCTAGTTTTATTACATTCTAATTCACATGCTATTATTCTTTCACTTATAAGGTGTATCTGTTTAATGTTTTCTTTAAGATTTTTTTTAATTAGTAAACCAACACCATATAAGCCTTTTGTTTCACCTACGTATGCAAATATATTACCATCTTTTTTTTCTAAAATTCGTGATCCATAGATTCTTGTTTCTGCTAAACCAATAATGTCCCATTTTATTTCTTTTAATGCGTTTTCTAGTTCTTACATTTTCTCTTCGCTACTCAATGTTCTTACATTGAATGTGCATAAATGTATATGATTATTTTTCTTATCTTTATTTTTCTTATCTTTATGTTTGTATTTATCAATATATATGAATTTTTCATCTCTTTTATTGAGACTTGGGGGGTTTTGGCCATATAACCTCACGGGGGCCAGCCGTATTGAGGAGATTGTATCATTTATCGTATTATTCGTATTCTTTATCGTTGTCATTGCCTGGTCTTGTTGATTGTTATGTATAGTTGATGTAAATTTGCTTGTTAATTGTTAATTTCTTTCTTCAGTATTACTTTCATTATTAATTATATTTGCTTCTAAGTAATTGGCTAATGTTATTTTCCCTTTTTCATTTTTTTCATTACTTTTTATGTTAATAAAACTAGTTTTTGTTGATTTATTTCCTGATGTATCTATTCTTTTCGATGGTATGTTATTATTAATCGATGTTTCGTCGTCATCAGATCTTAAACGTTTTTTCTTATCAACAACCTTATTATTTATTTGATCTATCATTTCATCTGAAAGTACTTTATTCTCTGCTATTATTTTTCCTTTTTCGTATTTAACTTCTATTCCTTCTTTTTTAAGTTCATTTAACGTATTTCTTATTTTTTTGTTATGTTGTGCGATTTCCTTTGGTAAATCATTTGAAATAAAGATTTTGTGTGGTAGATCTTTCAAGTTATATTTATTTTTCATAATTAAGTCTTTTTTTCTTAGTGTAGTTATTCCTAGTAATATAGGTCTGATTTTATTTCCTTTTTTACCTAATCTATATACAAAATCTATTTCATTTCCTACTAGTGGAACGTTCAGAGTTTGGTTAATAAGATCGAGAATTTCTGCTACAAGATCGAGATCTGACGTTTCTGATTCTTGAAAATTATGTATTAGGATATTACGTTTTCTAGCATCTTTTTCGTTTTTTATAATTCTCGATTCTAGTTCTGATTGTTTACATTTGATTTCTTGCAGTTCTAGATTTACTGAGTCAAACTTATTGTTTAAATTATCATTGATCGATTCGATATCTTTTTTTAATTCATCTTTCAAATTTGCAATAGCATTTAGAATTACTTGTTCTGTCATGTTTATTTAAAAGATATTATATTTTAATAGAAGATATTTTTTATATTGAAAAAAAAAACGATTAAGATACTTCCGCCTGTATATATGCAAATTGATTTATTAATTATTTATTACTTTTTTAAGATCTTTCCGCCTGTATATATGCAAATTGATTTATTAATTGTTTTGGAATTATTTTTAGATAGTTTTATTTTTAGATGGCGCTTATGTTGAAATAATGTTGATATATACCACAAATAGAAAATAGATAATAATAGTGAAAGTGAGCTTTTGATATTTGGATTCTTTATTAATTGTAATTATATTTGATGTATTTGACATTTGACATTGGTTCAATAATTTATGTAAACAAAGCTGATAGTTTCAATATTAGACTTTGGACTTTCCAAAGTTTGTTTTAAATAATTTCTTTATTATTTTTATTTTTTTTATTTCTTTTAGTTTTTTAACTTTACCAATATTGTACTTACATATATTTAATATAAATATGATCTGAATTAGAATCTGATAAAATGTGTTCACAATTTTCACTTTTCTATTATCTTTTTTATCTTTAATTTAATTTATTTTCTCCGCACAATTAACAAACACTTCTAACCTGCTTGACAGATAAAAACTAATCCAATAATTATTATTAATTATTAAGCATAATACATTATTTCATTAATAACAATTTCGATGGCCTGCATATATGAATCCAAAATTAAAATATAAATCCGAATCCTCAAAGTATAATATTTTTATTTAGGAAACTTCAGCGGGATCATTCTGAAATTTCATAGGAAAATGTTATAAGTTCAAAAAATCATTTAAAGTAAGTTTTACCTGTTTTCAAATAAATTCGATACTAAGATTAGTTACGCGATATATCTGTTGATCTTAAATTAGCACTTTCAGCAGATTCATGAGCCTGTATAAAGTACATTCATATATTTTTTTAAACTTATTGATACTTCTTTATAAAATTGATTATTTTTCAATAAAACTAAATATATATTATTTGTTTAGCAAATTCCAATATTTTTTTTTATTTTCTATCCATCACACTTCAAATTATGTTATTATTGCATTTATAATCCGCGTTTCATACTATTTAATGAATTTTATTTTCTTTACAATGGATTTTCTTGCAATGAATTTTCTGCGAGGAATTTTTTAGGGGTATGAAGTTTTCTTGCGAAGTATTTTCTTGTGATAAGTTTTCCTAGCGATTAATTTCAGCGATGAAGTTTTGCTGCGATGAATTTTCCTAACGATTAATTTTCCGTGATGAAATTTACTTGTACGAATTTTGCTAACGATTAATTTTCATCTATGATTTTTTCTTGGCTACGAATTTTTCTTGCGATGGATTTTCTGCAATGAAATTTCCTGAGATGAATTTTCCTCGTGATTAATTTTCTACAATGAATTTTTCTGGGCAATGAATTTTCTTAGTGATTAATTTTTTGTGATGAATTTTTTATGGGTATGAAGTTTTCTTGCGATGAATTTTCCTAGCGATCAACTTTCAGCGATGAAATTTACTTGTACGAATTTTGCTAACGATTAATTTTCTGCTATGATTTTTTCTTGGCTACGAATTTTTCTTGCGATGGATTTTCTTGCGATGAATTTTCCTAGCGATTAATTTTCTGCAATGAAATTTCCTGCGATGAATTTTTTCATCGATTAATTTTGTGCGACGAATTTTCCTAGTGATTAATTTTCTGCAATGAATTTTTCTTGGCTATAAATTTTCTCAGCGATTAATTTTCAGCGATGCAATTTCCTGCGACGAATTTTCCCAGCGATCAATTTTGTGCGATGAATTTTTCTTGACTATGAATTTTCTTGCTTTAGATTTTCTGCGATCAATTTTCCAAAAACCTTAAAAAAGACCTAAGTTAAAAACATTTGAGCCAATTAACGGTAATAAAAATGTTTAATGATGAAAAATCTTTTGCAGATCATAAAATCGTTTTGCTTCTCGCGCTTAAAATGTTGCATAAACGATTATTTTTTTTTTGCTTTTGACTTTTCATGCGATTACTTTTGAACGTCGGCCCCATAAAAATCATGCCATTATTTACAGTGAATTTAGCGGCGCTACTTTCGACTTTTAATGCGATTACTTGTAAACGTCTAAGGATCATGACATTACTTTTATCGAATTACTTTAAGCGGCGCTACTTCCGACTTTTAATGCGATTACTTGTAAACGTCTAAAAACCATGCCATTACTTTTAGCGAATTAAGCGGCGTGACTTTGTATGCGATTACTTGCAAACGTCTAAAAATCATGGGATTGCTTTTAGCGAACTAATTTCGACTTTTAATGCGATTACTTTTAAACGTCTAAAAATTATGCCATTACTTTTAGTGCATTAAGCGGCGCTACTTTTGACTTTTAATGCGATTACTTTTAAACGTCTAAAAATAATGGCATTACTTTTAGTGAACTACTTTTGACTTTGTACGCGATTACTTTTAAAGTCTGCTTTTGACTTTCTATGCGATTACTTTTAAACGTCTAAAAATAATGGCATTACTTTTAGTGAACTACTTTTGACTTTGAATGCGATTACTTTTAAACGTCTAAAAATAATGGCATTACTTTTAGTGAACTACTTTTGACTTTGAATGCGATTACTTTTAAACGTCTTAAAATAATGGCATTACTTTTAGGGAACTACTTTTGACTTTGAATGCGATTACTTTTAAACGTCTAAAAATAATGGCATTACTTTTAGGGAATTACTTTTGACTTTGAA
>OY987255.1:87158361-87242497 GCA_963920725.1 Rhamphomyia laevipes
GAAATCTGCTTCCATGCTGAATTCAACTCGTTTCTTCTCTAACATCCTTGTCACTCGAAATAAACTGCCATCAAATATGTAAACGTCTGCATGTGGACAGTGGCTATTTTCACATAATAATTCGTCTACATATTGATCTGTAAAAAAAAATTATATTAAAAATATTTTTTTTTTATCCAAATTACTCACCAATGACTAAAAATCTGATTTCATTTAACAGATTTTTTAATGTCTTGTTGATATCATTATTAATTTGCAGAAACATTTTAAACAATTATAATTAAATAAATGTAGATAGTGTAACAATTATAATAAATAAAAAAAAAATTGGTCCTTTTATATCAAAAATTTCTAAGTTTATAGTGGTAGGGATCACTGCATTTTATTCATTTTTAGCCATTAATTATTAAGTTATTTTCACCTTAAAGAAATTGAATACCGCTTTAATTTAATAAGAAATATTTATACTTAATAATAATTTTCATTTTTTTTTTCTAGTTCCGGTCAAAAATAATAATGTTATATGATCTAAATTAATTTACTTTTCTAAAACTTTTTGGGAATTTCAAGGGTCAATGAATTGATTGGGATGGGGTATTAATATTGTTTTTTCTCATGTTTACAATTTAGCATAACCAGCTAAATAATTTTTTATCTAATTTTATGCAATAGAAATAATTAATTTTTTAAATCAATATTTGCATAATTAAATATTCTGTCAATTTCACAATTTCAATATTTTATTAAAAATTATTATCATTTTTACGCATTTCATATAAAATATTGAAATTAATTCGTATAAAATCTTGAAAATAAGAAATTTGACACCACATTAACTTTCGATTAAAAAAAATTCTCGAGCTGAGGGCCAAAAGCACTTGAGTCACGATTTATAGTTTGTAGGAAAAGCGTTTTTATCGAATATGTTCTGCTACTTTTACATTTGGCAATAGTATTGTATTAAGATTTCAATAAATTGAATTGATGCCTTATAATATTGTTTTTTCCTACTTTTAAATTTCGCAAAAGTCATTACTTAAATTTTCAGCCAATCAATTTTAGTGATTTAATTATAATTTAACGGAAATGAATTAAGTTCAAAAAATCATGTAAAGTAAGTTTTACCCGTTTTCAATTAAATTCGATACTAAGATTAGTTACGCGATATATCTGTTGATCTGAAATTAGTACTTTCAACAGATTCATGAGTCTGTATAAAGTATATTTTATATTTTTTTTAAACCTATTGATACTTTTTTATAAAATTGACTGCTTTGCGTTAAAAACAAATTATATAATACTTTATGAGCAAATTCAAATTTTTTTTTTTTATTTTCTCTCCATCACACTATAAACATTTTACAGCAATTTATTGGAAAGGAGCAATTCTTAGAGAAATCTAACTAATTTCCTCCTTAAGCGTAAGTTTATTGTTTTCTACTTCAGTATACAGAATAATCTAAATTTACTTAATTTTTATCGCTTTTTCTAAAGTTTCGGGAATTTTATGTGTCAATGAAATGATTCCGATACGCATGCATTATACAGGGTGCCTGCGCTACGAGTGAATGAATTTCGAGAGGTGATTGGGCATGACGAAAAACAAAAAAAAACGTTCTACAGGGGGTTCTAAAATGCACCGTTACCAAGATACAGGGTGATATTTTTATTTTATTCTCAATCAAAAAGCTGCAGGTTTGAAAGCTGTACCTGGTAGATAAAATAATTGGTTAGTATTTTAAATAAATTATCAGTAATTAAAATTAAGTATCAGTATAATAATAAAAAAATTATCAGTTTTTATATTTCATTACGTAAAATATGAATTATGAAAAAACCCAAAAAAGAGTATTACGTCTGTAATTTTTATATTTTTATCATGAAAATCCGACATATTACCTTAAGGTCCTTGTAGCATAAACCGCATAAACCTTTTGTGCCACTCTACCTTATATAATTTTGTGTCATTAGTCTTATACTTGTAAAGTTAATAATAAATTAAAGTTATAGAAGTGTATATGAAAATTAAGATTATTGAACTACAATAATATTAAATAAAACTAAAGTGAATCTCTTATAAAATTAAAGATTAAATAAAACTAAAGTGAATTTCTTATAAAATTAAAAAAAGGATTCATCTATATTTGATGTCATTATAATTTATTAATAAAATAAATTATAACGACATCAAATATAGATGAATATTTATCATCTGATGAGGAAGGAATAAATGATGAAGTGTTGATACCAGCCCGAAGAAAGAAAATGCAACAGATATGGAAGAAACAATGTATAAAAATGAAGCAATTATTGCACTAAATGTTAAAGACAATTGGAGCTTCCATTATAGAAATAAAACGGCAGATGGTGGTAAAGCTTATTATCGCTGTAACAAAGTAAAAACACGAGATAACAATCTGCTGCTGGAATTTATTTACTTTTCAACAACAAGAACGAAACCGTAACCATATTTAGAGCAGAAAACGAATATACTCATGGAAACATACAGCAACAAAGACATAAGCTTACAACTCAGATGAAAAAAGAAATTCAAAAGCTTTTTGAACTAAAAGTGAAACCAAAAAAAATTCAAGAAATATTAATTGAAAAAGGTTTAAAACCAAAAAATAAAACTGTGGTTGCTAATTATTTAGTACAACTAAGGAAAACTTATATGGACCAACTGAAATAAGTCTTGGAGAATTTGAAGAATGGTGCATTCGTCATAGTGAAATTATAAATTGATATGGGAAGGTATGCCAGTTATAATTGTTGGGACTGCAGATCTTGATCGTCATTTCTATCCGTCTGGCATTGCTATATGTTCAAATGAAAAAATTGCTGATTTTCAATTTATTTTTGAATCTGTTAAAAAATAAATGAAAACATTGATTATTTAGTTTCTGATGCATCAAACGCTATTCGTAATGCATTTGCGCAGAAGAGGAAATATCAAATATATTAGAAATGCGTTGGAATGCATTTGACCAATTGAAATAGAAAACTGGATGCATGGTTGTTGCACTTGCCCAACATATTTTTAAAAAATAAACAAGTTCCCATAGCAGCTAAACAAGTTCCCCATAGGGCAGAAACTAGCAAGAGGCAGGCCAAAGTTAACAACCAGTGCTCTTTTAGTTAAATAAGAATAACATTTATATATATATATATATTTTTATTTATATATATATATATATATATATACATATACATATTACTCAAATAATCTGTTGTTTGTAATAAAAATTTTAAATTAAAAAAAATACATTTGTAATAAAAATTATACTAATCCAAAAAAATTAATTTACTTATTAATAAATAAAACTATACTGACCAAATATACAAAATTTTACTGACCGTTAATTATCAATACTGACCAAAATATTATTTTATACTGATAATTTATTTAAAAAAGTACTGACCATTTATTTAAAAAAATACTGGCCAAATATATAGAAGTCATTAAATATTAATATTGTTACTTGCGTAATTTTTTTTTTTTTTTTCAATCCATATCTCACAACAAAAAAAAATCCAACCAACAATCTCTACAAAAACTCCACGTATTGCCTCTCAAAACCTCTGTCCCGATCGTTCGATCTTTCCGAATTTATCTTTTTCTTTTCTTTTCTCTCCTAAACTTTCTTTTCTTTCTAGCTTTCTAAACCTTCTCACCCACGCTATTTTTCTCGCCAATTTTTTCCCATTGTAAATTTCGTGCAGTCTCTCCAATACCATCCATACTTCTTTCTACCGATCTACACGCACTCTAACCGTCACCTTTCTCATTCCCCGCGGAGTTATTATTTAATATGGCAATAATAATGACATACTGTCATTTTCAAGTTGTGACTTGTGACATTTGTCATTAGTAAAATAATATCACCAACATGGTAATTAAATAAAATAAATTTATTATTGCCCGATTTCATCTCTTACAAAACTAATTTAAGTTGTAGTGAGACCTGAACTCAACGAAATTAGGAAAAAGCGCGGATGAAATCTTTATTAAATTTTATAGATCACGGTTTTAAATCTTTCGCGTGTCGACTTGATATTTTGTTGGTGTCCAAATCCTGGACATCATAACATGGACCCACGACCCTTACTACACGGCATTTCAAAAATTTCGGCGCTAGTTTGTGGTTGATCTTTTTGACTGGTCACTTTGAGCAGTGTTTCGATGGTATAAAATTTGGCCCGATATGTATTCTATAGGTTTTGAACGTATAAATTGTAAATGAGTTCATTCTTCTCTTACGCATTTTTCAAACGATTTGTAGTGGCAACACCAACTTTATGTAAATATATAGTAGTTTTGTAATAGAGAATAGTAAAATGTATATAGTCTTTCGTTTGTTAAATTTATATAATAAAATCACTTATCGTTGTTCTCTGAAAGTATTAAGACGTTCTTTATTAAATCATATTTCAAGATTTAAACTGGCGATAAGTAAATGGAAGTAGTACCCATGATAACTACAATTGGTGACCTATCGACAAAAAAAAAAAAAAAAAAAAAAAGTAATTAAATTAAAGCCGTTTTAAAATTAAATTAAAGCCGTTTTAAAATTAAATTAAAGCCGTATAGTTATATTTTTTATATATTAATTACACTACGCTAAAATTTTATAAAAAGTGGTTAAATTAAAATCGATTAAACAAAAAAATACGGTGCTTTTAGTGTTAATAGTAATAAACAAAAAGTAACTATAAAAAAACATTATTATATTACTATAAAAGATTAATCATTATTATTCGTTTTATTACCTATATAAAAAGTGAAAACAGTTTCCTGAAAATCATAAAAATATATTTTTCTTCATACTTCATATAATTTTTCACGTTAGTGGAAAATTCTATTAATTTTTGTTTTAAAAAAACAGTTATAGAAAACTGTAAATTTAAATTTTTTTTATATATTATATATTATATACAAAGTATATAAATAAACTCTAAGAAAATTCTTAGTGTATGTGTTTTACCAATAATATAGCGTTGCAGCGTATTAGAAAATATCAAGGAAAAAATATTTTATGAAGATGAAAATTTAAAATAACTTATAAATGTTCAACTGGTAACACGTTCTCTCTCAACGCGCTCATTTTTCACACACACATATTTGCATTAAGATGTTTGGATTTTTGTATATATACTCTACTAAAAGAATAAAAAATAATATATACAAATTCATTTTGGAAACGCATTGGTAATAAACGCTCTTGTAAATATTCTGTAAATAATTTAATTTAACATAGTATTAGTTTTTATTTTATATAAACATTTTCTTAAATATATAAACATTTTTTAAGCAACATTATCAACATAATATTTTATAAACATTTTCTATCAACATATATTATAATAAATTTTCTATCAACATTTTCAACATTTTTTAAGCAACATTATCAACATAATATTTTATAAACATTTTCTATCAACATTATTATATCAACATCGTCAACGTTCAACTTGTGTATAAATCAAAATGATATATAAAATATCTTGCTGAATTTGAATTTAAACGTTTTAATTCCAACAAATTGACAACAAATATATAATTTTATGTTGATAACCTCGAAACGAGGTTTAAGCGTTGTTTTTGAAAAAGTAACGTTTAACTACAATTACATTTATTTAAAAGTTCAATATAAAAATAAATATATAGTAAATATATTGAATTTAAAAAAATATAATACATATGTAATTAAATATTAAAATAAATTAACTTTGATTATTAAATTAGAATTTATCTACAATTGGTAATTAAAAATATCTATAAAAATATATTGCATATTATAAAAACAGTAATTAAATATTGCAACTCCATAAAAATTTATAAAAATATTGCAATTAAATAAAAATATTTCGTAAATAAAATATATTATATAAATTATATTATCTATTTCATTTTATATTTTATTATATGCTGTAGTGTATATTCTTTAATAACCCTAAAATTTAGCGTCTTTTAAAATCATTATGAGTAGCTCAGATGAAGATAAATCGAGTAGCAGCAGCAGCACTACTATACTAAAAAATAATTCATTAGCTGCTAACAATAATTTGTTAACACCAGCTGAAATAATGCGTGTTTCGGTGAAGGTGCCACCTTTTTGGTCAGAGCAACCAGAAATTTGGTTTGCACAAATTGAAGCTCAATTTGCAACATGTGGTATTGTAGCTGACCTTACCAAATTTAACACAATAGTTGGTGCGATGGAAGCAAAAATCCTTACACAGGTACTTGATGCAGTTTTACATCCACCTGAGCAAAATAAATATGAAAATATAAAAAAAGCAATTATCGAACGTTATGCTGATTCTGAGCAACGAAAAATTCGTAAATTATTATCAGATGTTGATTTGGGCGATAAAAAGCCATCACAATTGTACAACGAACTCAAAAGCTTGGCAGGAACATCCATTAATGATGAATTTTTGAAAACAATATGGTTACAAAGGCTGCCACCACAGGTTCAAGCAATATTAGCAGTTTTCAAAGATGATGAAATACGAAAACTTGCACCAGTAGCTGATACAATTGTGGAAACAAATTCATTTTCAATTAATCAAGTTCAAAATGTACAACAATTAGAAACTTCAACAGAGTCAAAATTTCGCTATGCTATGGAAAATAAAATTGACGTATTAACTCAACAATTTCAAAAATTTGTAAATTCACACGATTCAACAGAAAGAAAATCGAAAAAAGATTTTAAATATCGAAAATATAGTAGAGATCATACGCCATCGCGTAACAGATCACAATCTCAAAATAGATCATCTACAAATTACCAATCAACAGAAAAATATAATGGTATCTGTTGGTATCATAATAAATATAAAGATAAAGCAACACGTTGTAAAAATCCGTGTAATTACCAGAATTTGAACCAAAAAAACTAATAAGCGATCAGTCACTTAAAGTGACTAAAGTTGCAGAACTTCATCGCTTATATATATCGGATACTGCAACAAACAAAAAATACTTGATTGACACCGGTGCAGACGTTTCCGTATTACCACCTAGTTCTAGCACATGTATATCAGATAATAACATGAAATTATATGCTGCGAATGGTTCCGAAATAAAAACATATGGAAGTAAAACCGTTAATATCAATCTTGGTTTACGTCGAAAATTTACATGGACATTTATCTTAGCTGATGTTGCCTTACCAATAATTGGTGCTGATTTTTTAAAACATTTTGGTCTCCTAGTTGATATGAAAAATAATCAATTAATAGATAAACAAACCAAATTGTCAAAAATTGGAACAGCAACGTCAGGTAAATTTGAAATAAAAACATTTAATGTAAATAATGAATTTTCAGAACTCCTTAATGAGTATAAAGATATAACAACATTAGTAAACTCGGTGAAACCGACTGAATCAAAAACTACGCATTGCATAGTTACATCGGGACCACCTGTATTTTCAAGACCACGTAGATTAGCACCGGATAAGCTAGCCGCCACCAAAGCAGAATTTGAGTTTTTAATGCAACACGGAATATGTCAACCTTCTAAATCCAGCTGGGCAAGTCCTCTACATTTAGTTAAAAAATCAAACGGTGACTGGCGTCCATGCGGCGATTATCGTGCATTAAACGCCGTGACACAGCCAGACAGATATCCTGTACCATATATACAGGACTTCACAAATATATTAAATGGTAAAACAATTTTCTCAACAATCGACTTACAACGAGCATTTCATCAGATACCAGTTCAACCGGAAGACATTCCAAAGACGGCTATTACTACACCGTTTGGATTATTCGAGTTCAAATTTATGACTTTTGGGTTAAGAAATGCAGCGCAAACAATGCAACGGTACATGCATGACGTATTGAGAGGATTAGACTTCGCATTTCCATATATTGATGATGTTTTTATTGCATCGTCATCCAAAGAGGAACATGTTATACACCTTCGAAAAGTTTTCCAGCGATTGCGAGAATTTAACCTAAAAATCAACGTATCAAAGTGTTGTTTTGGACAGGAAGAAGTTAAGTTTTTAGGCCATTTGGTTAATAAAATAGGAATTAAACCATTACCACAAAAAATTGAAGCTATAAAGAACTTTCAAAAACCAGCTATCGCTAAAAATTTAAAAACATTTTTGGCTACTTTAAATTTTTATCGTAAATTTATCCCACATGCAATTGTAAATCAAACACCGTTACAACAATTGATAGTCGGAAACAAAAAAAACGATACAACGGAATTAAAATGGACACCAAAAACAACTGAAGCGTTTGAGAGTTGTAAAAAGGATTTAATTGAAGCATCGTATTTAGCTCATCCAATACCTAATGCACCGCTCTATTTATATGTTGATGCGTCAAACAATGCAGTAGGAGCAGTGGTAAACCAAATGTGTAATAATATACCACAACCACTTGGTTATTTTTCAAAGAAGTTAGATAAAACTCAACTTAAATACAGTACGTATGATCGTGAACTCCTAGCTGCGTATCAAGGTGTGAAACATTTTCGGTATTTATTGGAGGGTCGTGAATTCGTAATATTTACCGACCATAAACCACTTACGTTTGCCTTTTTACAAAAAAATGAAAAAGCTTCACCACGACAACTTAGACATTTGGATTTCATCAGTCAATTCTCAACAGTAATAGTACATGTTCCAGGTGAACAAAACCAAGTTGCTGATTTCTTATCACGTATTCATAGAATTGACGCCACTATACCAATTGATTTTGAAGAAATTGGTAAAGAACAAATGAACGATGAAGAAATTAAAAATATGATACAAAAAGGTAAATGTGAACGAAATTCTCTTGATCTTAAACTTTTATTAATTCCAGGAACAAATACTGAAATTTATTGTGATGTTTCTACCCAAAAAATCAGACCACTAGTTCCTGTAAGATTTAGACAAGACATTTTAACGAAAATGCATCAACTTTCACATCCAGGTGTCAGATCTACATTGAAGTTGGTTACAGAAAAATTCGTTTGGCCAGGAATTAGAAAAGATTGTACAACGTTTGTTAATACATGTGTAAAATGTCAACGGTCGAAAATAAATCGACATAATAAAACACAAGTTGTACCATATAAAATAACAAATCAACGATTTACACATTTAAACGTTGACATCGTTGGACCACTACCAACATCAAAAGGTTTTCGGTATTTGCTCACCATCGTTGACCGGTTTACTCGTTGGCCTGAAGCAATACCACTTGAAGATATCAAAGCTGAAACCGTCGCACAAAGTATAATACAACAATGGATCAGTCGTTTCGGTGTACCACTTCAAATAACAAGTGGTTGAATGGAACACCATCAATGTTTATTCAAAAATCATTAAAAGACTGTACTCATGTTTTCATGAGAGTTGACAAGGTTCGAGCTTCTCTACAGCAACCATACGAAGGTCCATTCGAAGTGTTAAAAAAACACGATAAATATTATACAATTAAAGTAAATGGTCAACCCAAAAATATATCTATTGATCGTTTAAAATCAGCATTCATGGCATCTACAGAAGATGAAATTACATCAAAACCGGCATTTGCAGCTACAGAAGACGAAATTGCATCAGAAACATCATCTGCAGAGCAAACATCAAAAAATACACGTTCTGGTAGAAGAATCAATATTCCGCTTAGATTTCGTTAGAATGGTATTCTCACTAGCGAGGGAGTACTGTAGTGGCAACACCAACTTTATGTAAATATATAGTAGTTTTGTAATAGAGAATAGTAAAATGTATATAGTCTTTCGTTTGTTAAATTTATATAATAAAATCCTTTGATAATATAATTTACAGGATACGCTATAGAACTAATTTGCACCTACAAGCTGTGAAGTCGTTTTTAAAAGCTATTTAGTTGTCAAAATCACTAACGAGTGAGCAAAATCTCGCACGAATTGTCAAAATTGTCAAAATCTTGCTCGAAATCAGCTGTTTTAAAGAGCTTTCATTTGCAAATATTTTTCAGACAGGGTTGTAGTGAGGATAAAATTGATATGAAGCGTAGTAAATTATATATTTTAGATTTCCTCAAGATATGGAAATAAAAATTAAATGGC
Organism: Rhamphomyia laevipes; assembly: GCA_963920725.1. Classification (NCBI taxonomy): domain Eukaryota; kingdom Metazoa; phylum Arthropoda; class Insecta; order Diptera; family Empididae; genus Rhamphomyia; species Rhamphomyia laevipes. The sequence continues at coordinate 87,168,431 of OY987255.1, forward strand.
TTTTAGCTGTAAATTTAATAGAAGAGGATTATTGCGTATCGCAGAAATTCTAAAAACTTATTTTATTTATGGAAATGTAAGAATTTTATTAAATTTCATTCGATTTCTTTGAATATTAAGAAAAAAATCCATAATAAACGAATTTTATATAAATAATATAAATATCTTATTTTTAATTATAATTAATAAAAAACATATTTATTTCAGATACAATTATTTCAGTATAGAAAAAGCTTTTTCCAAATTTGTAAAAAGCATTTCAAAACTTCTCTGACGCCGTCCCTATAAAATTATAATTGACAGTTATCAAGAGCTTTCACCAAATTTCAGTCTTCCCCCCACAGAAAATGACTTCACTTTATAATTGTTATAGCGTATCCTGTAAATTATATTATCAAAGATAAAATCACTTATCGTTGTTCTCTGAAAGTATTAAGACGTTCTTTATTAAATCATATTTCAAGATTTAAACTGGCGATAAGTAAATGGAAGTAGTACCCATGATAACTACAGATTCATTACATTGGTTTTAACTTCTTCCTGGTGTAAATTTGCATCAACTACCGGTATATTACCATCACTTAAGGCTTGCAACTTCCTCAAAAGATCATAGGATGATCCATGAGAGAGCATGTGAGGTAATAGGGTGAATAACCAGTGAAATCGTGGATGACGTTACGAAGCGCACAAGCTATTTCATTTAAATTTGCATCCGACTTATTATGTGTGGTAGCTGATTTAATGTATGCCCTAATCGATGACAGCAGTGTACGATTTACTCGTTCAGACTGATTAGTCTGGGTGCTATATAAAACTGTAATGAAATGTCGGACGCCATATTTAGTTAAAAGATTTTTAAATTCTCTACTGACAAATTGGACACCGTTATCGCATAAAATTGTTTCGGGTACACCAAATAAATTGAAAACGTCGTTTTCTAGAAACGCTATTATTATATTCGGTTTTCAGTTTTACAAAACCTACTATGGGTTGTTTAGCGCCATCTGTCGTACACGCAACAGATTTCATATTTGAAAACTTAACATCTAATTCTTTTAAAAGATCTAACCCATTAAATCCTAAACAACTAATACTCGATCCAGAATCCATTAATCCATATAAAGATTTATTTTCTAATTTTATTTTTGCAACATATCTACCATCCTCTTCAACTGACAGAATTGCCCTTCTTAAATTTCCTCTTTCTATATTCTTATTCCTAAAATATTCAGTATTTCTAAAACTATCCTTAATTATTTCTAAATTATTTATCGAATTTTGTTTAATTACCTCCTTTTTATATCGTTTATTTCGTTGAGGTTGGGGTACTTGTGGTTTCTGATATTCTGAAAGATAAGTGGGTGACGGGCGTGGAATCTCCCTTGGCGCAAAACCCGTCTGAAAATTTCCCGGACTACAGTTTCTGCAGTGTGTTTTAATTACACCCCTCTGCCCACACGAATAACAAAAGATTCCTGTATTTAAGGCTGGACATTCCCTAGCGATATGACTGATATCCTTGCATTCTACTCGAAATAAAAATATTTCTACCGATATGGTTTTACTCGAACCATCAAAAAGAATTTGCCACTTAGGTACCGGATTGGATCTATTTTCAATTTCAACCGGTTGTCTCACTGTACGCGATCTATCGTCGTCAAACCGAACATTATTATTTGCGGTATTAAGATTTCTTCCCGATATTCCCGATTCTCTCAACATTTCATTTTCTTTTACAGATACTAGATTTACAACTGGTTTCGGTAGATTATAATCTTGTCCCGGATAATACGATTGAGAGAAATAAGGTGTTTGGTGATAACCATAAGCCAACGAATCAGGATTTGAAGGAATTGTAGGAAATACATACGGATTGGGATTGTACGAAGATACATTTACAGACGTAGATATTCGACTATTCCACTCTGTAGTTACCGAATCCGGTTGAGTCCGATAAACAGATGATAAATTTAGAATGATTAGAATGAAGTAAATTTACTTTCGATCCAACACCAAACATATTACTTTTAGCACTTTGTTTGTTTAAACTCGGTTTAAACATATTTATCAATTCTTCATTCGTTGTAACCGTTAGTTCAGCTCTCAGTACTTCAAAAGTTTCAATTTTCTTCCTTCATTCATCAATCCAATTCTTCAAAATATTAATTGAAGCTTTTAAGTTTGGACTAAATTCTTCTAAATTTCGCAATCTACACACATCAAAAAAGTCTAAGCAACACCATGTAATTCGGCTGTAACTTTTTTTAATTTTTGGGATTACCTCAATTTTTTTGTCAAATGTAGGTACATTGATTACACATCGACACAAAAAAAAATTACCTGAAAAAGTCCAAAATCCCGTTAATTAGGGAATAAAAACCAAATTTGTAATGTTTTTTAAATTTTAATGTAAATTATTTTATTATAAAATGTACAGTTAATGTTATTTTTATTGTTTTTGATAAATTAATTAATATGAGGTATTGCCTCCTCTTGCATTTAGAACAGCCTGGTACCTTCTGGACATTTAAGTTATTAAATTATTAAAGAATTTTCTTGGTATTCGAGCCCAACTCTCTTGAAGCAGATTACATAGCTGATCTCTTGTTGTAACTGTGGCCAAATCATTGAGAATGCTTCTTTGAAGTCTATCCCATGCATGCTCAATGGGATTTAAGTCCGGGAATTGTGCTGGCCAGGGTAACACCCGAATATTTTTATGGTCTAACCTTTTTTTTACAATTCGTGCCGTATGTGGTCTGGCATTGTCATGCATTAAAATAAATTCCGATACAATTTCCGATGCAAATGGAAGCACAACAGGTTCAAGTATATCATCAACATAAGAAGCTGCTGTTAAATTCCCATTTGGAAAAACGAGATTCGTTTTTCCATCAATTGAAATTCCGGCCCATACCACGACAGTGCTTCCGCTATAACTGTTGACTTCCTACACATTTCTTAACCTTTATATGTTGCCAGATCATCTCCAAATTCTACTTCTTCTTGTATCTGGATGAAATCCGAATCGAGATTCATCGGAGAATAAAACTGTAGAACATTGTTCATTTGTCCAATTTTTGATAATTTCACACCAATTACTTCTCAGCTCTCGATTCCCACGACGTATCGCAGGACATCTCAATGGGCGACGAGAGTAAAGACCGGCTTCATGTAGTCTGTTCCTGATAGTTTGGTCACTAACAGATATGTGTTCAGCTCTATGCAACTCCGACTGTAATTGTCGACCTGTTAAATTGCTGTGCCGGCTGGCTTCAAGCACCAGATATCGGTCCTGCTGTGAAATTGTTGATCTTCCACGACCTGGATATTGCTCCCTTGGGCTTCCAGTGACACATTGCCGCTGCCACAACCTACAGATAACTGCCCTGTTTACGTTGAGAGCTCTGGCTCTGGCTTCCACATTGAAGCATTCCTACGGCTTCATGCAATTCTGTTAACGTAAGATGACGACGTATATTACTGTTATTACACACTTCTTTTTTTTTTGCACACGAATTTAAAGGATTTTTTTTAACTAAACTCGCTAAATTCTAAAACAAAAATAATTAAAATTTTGTGACTTTTTGGTTTTTATTCCCTAATTAGGCAGATTTTGCACTTTTTCAGGTAAATTTTTCAGGTATCGATGTGTAATCAATGTACCTACATTTGACAAAAAAATTGAGGTAATCCCATAAAATTGAAAAAAAAGTTATAGCGGAATTACATGGTGTTGCTTAGACTTTTTTGATGTGGTATTTTGAACGTGGTACAATCTAATATTCCCACTATAAATTTTAAATTCATCCACTTCTTGTAACCCTAACTCAACTAAGTCACTCAAAATTTCGATTTTCTCCCTACATATACCTAACTCATTCGACGACGAATCTAATTTAACTAACATAGGTATTTAAATTTTAATTTGAACAAGCGTGAAATCAAATTTCTTTACTATATTTATTAAACCTTTATTGATTTCACAAAAATTATTATTAAAAAATAAAAATTTATTTAAACTTTTAATAACATTAAAATTGAATGCATTTCAAGTGAAACTATCACCCATCATCAGCAATGCGCAACTGAAAAAAATATAATTTGTCCTTATATATAAAACAAAATTTTTCTAAAACAATTATTAAGTATTAAGAAACCCGGATATAAAACAAATAATTAATTTTTTTAAAAAGAAAGAATTTAACAAATTTTTTTTTTTAAAAAACAAAACAAAAACCTCGATAACTAAATTTAAAAACAATAGATTTAAAATTATAAATCAAAACAATAGATACAAAAAATTAAAAATCGCGATAACTAAAAATTGTTACTAACTAAATTTAAAACAATAGATTTAAAAGTATTAATTAAAACAATAGATACAAAAAATTTATATAGAAATCAAAATTTGAAAAATTGCGATGACTAACACATTTAGTAAAATTATAATATTATATTAATATTGAAAATAAATTAGAGATTATATTTCCGTCGCCAGAATTGATGTAATTTTGTTAGTTTTTGGATATGAAATAACTTTCATATGCATCTATCATCTCTCACACTTTTTAAAAGTTTTAAATGTGTGTTTAAAACCTTTAGGTGGTCGTTATTTAGCGCATGATGAGCAATTGATGATTTTGTTGGTCTATTAAATCTGATGTGACTTGTATGTTCCTTAAAGCGCACTGCCAAATTCCTTTTAGTTTGTCCGATATAAACTTTCTCACAGGTATTGCATTTGTATTCGCATATCTCTGATTTTTCCAATATTGGCGTATCATCCTTCGTATTGCCAAGAATGTTTTCCAATTAATTGTTCTTGTGATATACCATTTTCAAATTGTGGCGTTTAAAATGCGTTTTTAGTTTGTTTGTTATTGTCGTAGCAAAAGTAGTTTTAGTACTCTATTGTTATTAATTTCATTTTGCTTGAAAAGTGTTGACAAATTGTTGTTTCTAATTTTGTTGGAATGTTTTTTCACCAAATCATCAATTATGCTACTATTATAGCCTGCAGTTTGTAATTTTTTTCCATATTGTTCATTTAAAAAGATGCATATTGTTCCTTTAAAAATTCTAAGATGTTGTTCAAATTTTCCTTTTTTATAATAGCAAATACATCATCCACATACCGTGACCAAAATCTTGGAAATAAATCTGAATTTTCAATTGATATTTCAATGTTTGACATAAATACTTCGGTTTAAATAAATTTAATTTTTTAATAATAATTTTTGTGAAATCATTAAAGGTTTAATAAATATAGTAAATAACATAGGTAATTTATTTTCGGATTTTTCGCTGTCTAATAAACTTTTCAATAAAGTTGTTCCTCTACCTACTGAACTCGTTACATGATCCTGATTTCTGAGTTGTAACTCATACGTTACCTCGTCCTTTTCCAGGTAACTTGGATCCATTACAAAAAAAATATTTTAAAAGTTAAAATTCTATATCAATTACTGTTCCGTTTCAATACGAACTCAAAAAAAAAATTAAATAAATTTCACCTATTGGTATGCAAATCTTTATGAATCTATTTGGAGCTCCCGGTAAACAATATTTTAACCGATTTATAAAGAATTTTTTATTTCTAAAAAAAAATAAAAAAAACTTTAAATTCTTTTAATAATATATATAATAAAAAATTTTATATTTTTTTTTCATTATTAAATTCAATTATTTAAATTTTAAATTCGATTTATTCAATATATATCTAGTATAATATTATTTATATAATTTAAGTATGATTTATATATATTTAATTGTATTTAATGTTTTCAATATAATTTATATAACAAAAAAAATTAAAAATTGCTGTTTAATTAATGTTTTGGAATTAGGGTGGTAACTCACTATTTATTTATTCACCACCAGGAGTAATAAGGAAAGGACAAGGGGAGGAAACTGGTTTAAGAATTTCTTTGATTTTAGACAAAATATTTTATAATTGAAGGATTAACAACAGGACCACCTGCTTCAGTTTCACTTCATTTGATTTTAAAATAAACTAAAAAATTTTTTTTTTTTATTTTATTATTTACTTATCAACAAACAAAGAAAAAAACATTAATCAACATTAAAATAATACATTATATTGATTAACATTCGGAATAACCGAAAGAAAAAAAATTATCTAAACATCTTATCTTCTTTATTATCAATATTGACTAAAATTCGGACAACCGCAATTTTATCTAAAATTATCGATATTATTTTAACTAAAATAAAAATAAAAAATAAAAATCGATTATTTTTAATTTATGTTAATTCATTGTTTTTTCAGTGTTTTAAGGGCAAAATTACAGCTTTTGCTGATTATACAGCTTTATCTTATGCAAATGATAATTATTTTGATACTTATACAAGTATGAACCATGATTCGGAAATACTTAGGCGCCGTTTCAAGGAGCATAAATTAGTTATAAGTAACAAAACAAAATTCATGCTATTTAATATTTCGGGCAGTATTTATGAAAATATATTTCTTATGTATCATTCACCTTTATGTTTAAAATTTAGTTTCCATCAGCACATTCCACAGATATAATATGCTCATATAACTTAAGGTTTATATGGGATTGTATGAGAAATGAAAATCATTATTTTTGTAGTAAGTTCTTTTAAGACTTATAATTATTTCGTTAATCATTCTAGTTTTTGGTTGCAATGTGTTTAGATGGATTTAATTTTGTGTCCAGTGTACTTATAGTTAATTTTATATAGTGTGTTTTTAGTTGTGTAAATAGAATTTTTCAATCTCAAAATTGTAATGCTTAAATTTTTCAAGTATAAATAAGAGTTGTTTATGATAATAAAAATTAATTAATTGAACTTTAATTTTATGATAATAATTATTGAATATATCAAATTTTAATGACTTTTTATAAAGACTTAATATTTAGTTGTGAATGAATACAAGAAATAAAATTATAAAACTTTATTTGATAATACGAAGAATTGTTGTTTGAAGTTATTTGAAAAAGAATGACACAAAAAAGCTTGTGCTGCTCTAAAAGAAAGAACCATAATTATTGTCAAAATGGTAGTTATCACCAAATATTTTATGAAAATGTTAACTATCACGATGATTGTTTTAAAATTGAACGTGTGGATAGTTTTAAGTATGTGGGCATATTTATGGATTCTAAACTTAATTGGTTAGATCATACTGCGCATCTAAAAAAATATCTTAACAAAGTAGTTAATTATATCATTTAAGTTTGTACTGCCCTTTGCGACTATTAAAACTAGTTTATAATGGTCTATTCAAATCTAAGTTGCAATACGGTATAAGTTGCTGGAGTGGCACTAATTTGAATAAAATTGAACCTTTGTTAATTAAGCAAAAACACGCTATTCGTTTAATGTGCAAAGTAAATCGTTTAACTCCAAGTTTTGATCTTTTCAAGTCCCTGGGAATTCTTCCTTTAAGACACCTTTATTATTATAAGGTTTTACAAGTATTTTTTGATGAATCAGGTTCATTCCCAGAATTGATGACAATCACTTTTTAAGAATAAATACGAGAAATTTAATTGTGGTTCCAAAATTTCATAAGATGCACTTCTGTCATTTTTATAAGATTATTGCACCTCGCCTCGTTAATAAATTGCCAATTATTTTTCGTTGCGAAAGAGTAAAACTATTTTTTTAAAACAAACTAAATTTTGGCTTTTTGAATTTAATTGTAAGCAAATTGAAAAATTACTGAAACCCTTAATTTAATATTTTTGGTTTATAATTTTTAATTGATATAATTTTTTTCTAGTTAATTAATAATTTATTTTTTCGTTTAAAGTAATTTATGTTTAATATTTTATAAGTTTTTATTATTTTTTATTATTTATATATATTTTTGTAATTTTAATTTTTTATTTTTTTATTTTATTTATATTTGTATTAATTTTGTTTTAAATTTAATATATCCCCAACAATATTTTATTTTATTTCAATTTTATACTGTTTACGGTACATTCGCCACTTATCTACATAAAACAATGTTCCTAGCTATTTCATATAAAATAATATATTTAAAGTTTTAATAATGATTTTTCTTAATAATTATACTTATTTATAAAAAAATATTTTATTTTTAAAATTTGTTATATTTTTCCTGATATTTTATATGAAATAAAGAAATTTATTATTATTATTTATTATTATTAATTTATTATAAGAAACTACAATTAGGAGTTACCGACTTCTCAAACCAATTACAGCGGCACTGTCGCTTTTTCACTTAACGAAAAAAAATTGTAATTGTAAAGCTTTAAAAAAAAAATCTTTAGCTGAATTGCAATTCAATTTTAATTTTTGGTTTAAATCTCAAATAAATTTACCGAAGGATTAAATTTAAGACCACCTAATATCTATCATAACTCCGATTTTTTTTAAAAATTTATTTTCGAATTATAGTCATCGTAATTTTACTCTACTTTATTAAACCTTTATTGATTTCACAAAAATTATTATTAAAAAATAAAAATAAAAATTTATTTAAACTTTTAATAACATTAAAATTGAATGCATTTCAAGTGAAACTATCACCCATCATCAGCAATGCGCAACTGAATAAAATATAATTTGTTTACAATTATTAAGTATTAAGAAACCCGGATATAAAACAAATAATTATTTTTTTTAAAAAGAAAGAATTTAACAAATTTTTTTTTTAAAAAAACAAAACAAAAACCGCGATAACTAAATTTAAAAACAATAGATTTAAAATTATAAATCAAAACAATAGATACAAAAAATTAAAAATCGCGATAACTAAAAATTGTTACTAACTAAATTTAAAAACAATAGATTTAAAAGTATTAATTAAAACAATAGATACAAAAAATTTATATAGAAATCAAAATTTGAAAAATTGCGATGACTAATACATTTAGTAAAATTATAATATTATATTAATATTGAAAATAAATTAGAGATTATATTTCCGTCGCCAGAATTGATGTAATTTTGTTAGTTTTTGGATATGAAATAACTTTCATATGCATCTATCATCTCTCACACTTTTTAAAAGTTTTAAATGTGTGTTTAAAACCTTTAGGTGGTCGTTATTTAGCGCATGATGAGCAATTGATGATTTTGTTGGTCTATTAAATCTGATGTGACTTGTGTGTTCCTTAAAGCGCACTGCCAAATTCCTTTTAGTTTGTCCGATATAAACTTTCTCACAGGTATTGCATTTGTATTCGCATATCTCTGATTTTTCCAATATTGGCGTATCAACCTTCGTATTGCCAAGAATGTTTTCCAATTAATTGTTAATGTGAAATACCATATTCAAATTGTGGCGTTTAAAATGCGTTTTTAGTTTGTTTGTTATTGTCGTAGCAAAAGTAGTTTATTTTTTAATTTTAATAGTGCTTTATTAATATTCATTCAAGTTCAGTTTACATTGATTACTTAAAGCTAGTAAATATAAAATATTATATAAAAATTATGTTTAATGATCCTTCTAAGGAATACTCTAAACGATTTAATTAAGATTTTTTTTTTTTTTTTATAAATTTGTTTTTTATATTATAATATGTCCGGTTAACTAAGTTTTAGCTTGAATATTATTTTAATTATTGTAAAAAAATTTGAAAAATACAATTAATATTTCTTAATTTTGATACATAAAACTTAACAATAAAGGCAATAAAAAAGACAGACAAAACAAATTAAAAATGAATATTAAGACATATCTTTTAAATTTTATATTATTTTAACCACCAATATAATGCTTTATCTTTTTGATGATGTCTGATATCTATCTCTGTTATGTGTTGATCATATCTGCACATATCATTTGCTATATCTTCTGGATTGTATGTTATTTTTTGATTTGTCGCTCTTCTAAATACGTGATAAATTATTGGAATTGATTAATTGTTTTGGATGTATGATTTTGAATCTAAATATATGAAACTCTCTGGTGGTGTTATTCCAGTTTCTAAAGTTTTAAGTATATAATTATTGTCTGCATAACCTTTATGATCGATATTACTGTTCCCGGTATTCTCATCTTTGTTCATATAATATTTTCTTATAATTTTAATCATAAAATTATCAATTCTACCAATTTTAATATTTCTATATAATTCTTTGTTGGCATAATACTTAATATAATTACTTTTCGGTGTTCTAAATTTACCTGTAATTGCTCTTAAACATTGTCTTTCTAGTTTTCTTATTTTTTCCATATTTGAAGTGCTGCAGTTAAACCAAATTGGGCATCCGTATATTAAAATAGGTCTTATTAATGCCTTATATGCTATTAATTTAGTTTTTATATTTAGGTATTTATTATAAAATAATTTTTTAGCTATGCCCAGGGCTTTTTTAGTTTTGATTAATTGTTGATTAATATGATATGTATTAATGTATTATTTAATCTATCATTTAAATATATACCTAAATATTTTACATTTCTGTTATGCTGAATATTTGTACCATTTTTCGTTGTAATTTTAAATGTTCTCCAATTTTTCCTTACATTTTTATTTGCTTTTTCAAGCCCCATTCTAAACAAAATTGTTTCACATTTTTTTTCATTTATGCATAATTTCCATTTGTAAATATATTTTTCAATATATTTATACATATTTTGCAAATTACTATTTATTTTTGTTACCAATGTATCACATGTATATATGGTTAAATCATCTGCATAAGCAATTCCTTTTGATTTATAATTAAATATATTATCTTCATAAATATCTTTAATAAATATATTGAATAATGTTGGTGCCAATATTGTTCCTTGTTGTAATCCATTTTTCATATCAAATAATCTGCTTGAAACACCTTCGTATTCAACCAAAAATTTTTTGTTGATAAGCATTTCTCTTATAAGATATATTAGTGGTTTTGTATATGATTGTTTAACCATTTTATGAATAAGTCCATCAATCCACAATGTATCGAAAGCTGTTGTTAAATCTATCAAACATGCTCCTACGCATTTTTTATCATTTAAACTCCAACATATATCTGATACTAATTTATTAGTAGCGTGAATTGTTGAATGATTTTTACGGAACCCAAATTGTGTATCTGAAAGTATATGTTTTGTATCTATTTCTTCATTTAATTTAATTAACACTATTTTTTCAAATATTTTACTTATATTCGGTAGGAGATTGATAGGTCTATAACTTATAGGATTTGTTTTAATTTTATTTGGTTTAAGGATAGGTATAATTTTAGCTATTTTCCATATATCTGGATAATATGAATTGTTAATCATGTTATTAAATATCTTACAGTACTCATCTGTTATGTATTTCGGCAATTTTTTTAAAACTATATTTGGTATTTCATCAATTCCTGATGATTTTTTTCTATTTGTATTTTCGAATATTTGTTTAACTTCATTTGAATTGGTGAAGATCTTCAAGTCTAAACCGATTCCCAGTGATGTAATATTATTGTCAAATGTACAGATATTTATATTATTTTGTTTTCTATTTAACATTTCCATTGTAATATTATTTATTGAATTTTTAACTTGATGAGTAGTATCTTTATCTCCTTCTTCAATTAATTGATATGTATTAGCGTAATAGTTGCCAATCGCTATTAGTTTTTGATCAGTTCTTTCAATAATAATGTTGTTATTGTCTTTTACAGCTTCATTTATGTCTAAACCATTTAATAATATAGTATCTTTTTCATTGATATGTAGATCGTGTATTTTTATGTTATCTTTTTTTCTGAATATTTTGTTAATTTTTTGAAACATATTTTGATTATTGGGCATAATATTTTCAATTTCTTGTTTCCAATATTGGTTTACTTCTTTTTTAACATTCTCCTCTATTAATTTCTGTGTATTTTTTATATATGATTTAACTCTGTTGATTTGAAAATTGTTTCTATTATTGAGATTAGTTTTTCTCATATAATTAAGATTTGTTATAAAAGTTGTTTTTAATTTCATTAGCTTTTTTATGATTGGATTTTTATATTTATTTAATATGTTTTCCCTTTTTTTTTGTTTTAGGGTTGATGCGATTATTGTTTTCATTATTATTTCATTTAATGTTATAATATAATTCAAAATTTCTTCATTATTAATATTTTTTTTTGCAGGTACCAGTTCTGTAGTATCTTGTTCAATTTTAAATTTATAATTTTTATGCAGATTTCTGTAAAAAATATTCCATTTTATCTTATTAAAATCTAATTTATATTCCACCTGATGAGTTTCTAACCTAAAATTTTGATTGTCTTGTTTGTTTACAATTATATGTATTGCTTTATGATCGCTATCATAATTAATTGTATTAAGTTTCTCTGTAAGTATGTCTAATTCAATATTTAGTCTAATATCAATAATAGCTAGATCTAAGAATGATCCAGAACGAGGATAAGTAGGGTCGTTAGTAGTATATAGTTTACATTTATATTCAATTTCATGTTCTTCAATCCATTTATTTAAAAAATTACCTCTTGTGTTATTTATTTGGTTTCCCCAGTTTTTATGTTTTGCATTTAGATCACCTATAATTATATAATAATTATTTTCTTTTTCTAATTTTAGGATTTTAAATATATCTTCATATTCTTCTTTAAATTTTTCGGAATTGTTTTGTGATGCATACAAGGTTAAAATAAATAGATTTTGTTTATCGTATATTTTAATTTTAATAATCGTTGATTCAATGCAAATATTTTTTAGAATCGATGGAATTCTAATTTCATTATATTTAATTTTTTCTTTAATTAATATACCAGTTCCTCCCCCAGCTTTTGGTTCAAAGTTTCTATCATTTCTAATAAGATTATAACCAGTGAATGCTATATTTTTATATCTGTTATTTAATTTTGTTTCATTTAATAATACCATATCTGGGTTTTTTTCATCTAAAAATGTATTTAAATATAATCGTTTATGTACAGAAATTAATGAATTTGTGTTTATTGATATTATGTTGAGGCTACTAATACTAGTCATTATTAATACTGAATAAGCTATTATATAAAATATCTATTCGATGATTTTGTTCTTGTAATTTATTTTCAATTTTGTCTATTTTTGTATTTATTTTTTTTACAAATTCTAGAATATCTGTCATATTTTGTGTATTACCTTGGTTTTTATTATTATCATTTATATTTTTTATCATGTCTGCATAAGACACATTGGATTTTACTGTATTATTAACCATATTTACTTTTTGTTGCCGTATAAATTGTATTTCTGCTTGTCTTTTTTTTAGTTTTTGTAGTAAAATTTTGTAATTTGGGCATCCCTTATATGAAGCTGGATGACCTTCGTTTTTACATAAAACACATTTTAATTTTTTTCTGTATTCCAGCTTTTCAGCTTCGGTACTATTATCAATTTTTGGTAATGGGCATTGATTTGGCTCATGGTTTTCCCCGCATTTAACGCAACGATATTGTAATGAACAATTCGCTGCTGTGTGACCATATCGTTGGCACTTTACGCACTGTGCAATTTGATTATTTTTTATAATTTTGTCCCATTTAATTATTCTGTGTTCAATTTCTTTTATATTATAAACTTCGTTTATATTTGAATCACTGCTCAGTTGAATTATAAATAATGATGTTTCATAATTATTTTGAATAGAATGCTTAGTTTTAAATCTTTTAACATTCAAAAATTTAATATTTTCATTTTCATATAATTCCTTTAATTTTATTAATATATCATTGGGTTCATCTGTTGAATCTAAACCTTTTAATAATAATGTTTTAATTTTTTCCGCTTTTGGAGTAAAAGTGAAGTATTCATATTTTAATAAATTCATAATATCTTTTATTTTTTTATGTATATTTAATTCATTTGTAACAATAGAAAATTTAGTTTTATTAATTTTTTTTATTTTAAATTCATTTATATTAGCTTCTTTAATTTTTTTAATTGCTTCAGCTATGTTATTGTTATATACATAAATTGGCGGCATTTTTTCTTTTCTTTTATCTTGTTGATTATTTTTTTCATTGTTAAATTGTTGTGATTCTTCGACGTCATCGTCTTCTTCAGTTTCGTCTTCCGAATCCGCTAATTCTATATAATAATTATTTGAGCATTGTGGTTTATCATACGATGTATGGGGTGATCTTTCAAAGTTTTGATTTTTTTCATTATTATTATTTGTTATTGAACTCTTTAATTCATTTATTGTTTTTTGTAAAAGTTTCAATTGCACTTTAAGCTTTTGATTTTCTGATTTTTGTAATTTAAGCTCTTCACTTGCACTACCATTAGTTTTTATTTTATTTTTTTTCATTTTTATTTGAGTTTTTAAATTAGCAATTTTACAATTGCATAAATTATTTTCATTTTTTTCACATTTTGTCATTTGCTTTGCACTATATTAATTTTAATTATTATGATTTTTTTATTATTGTTGTATTATAAAATTAATATTAACCACTAATTTCGAACACGTCCTTACTGTTTGACTCTCAAGGAATCAATCCGTAGCAAAAGTAGTTTTAGTACTCTATTGTTATTAATTTCATTTTGCTTGAAAAGTGTTGACAAATTGTTGTTTCTAATTTTGTTGGAATGTTTTTTCACCAAACCATCAATTATGCTACTATTATAGCCATTTACAACAACCAGATTCTTAATATATTCCAGCTCATTTTTAAAATTCTCTATAGATAATGGAATTTTACATAATCTATGTATCATTGAGTGGAATGCTGCCATTTTATGTTGTATTGGGCAATGTGAATCACTGGTTATTAACCGTGTGGTGCTGGTTGGTTTATGGTAAATGGCTAAATCCAGTTTATTGTTGTTTCTTGTTATTTCAAGATCGAGGAATGGTAGTTTGTAATTTTTTTCCATATTGTTCATTTAAAAAGTTGCATGTTGTTCATTTAAAAATTATAAGATGTTGTTCAAATTTTCCTTTTTTATAATAGCAAATACATCATCCACATACCGTGACCAAAATCTTGGAAATAAATCTGAATTTTCAATTGATGTTTCAATGTTTGACATAAATACTTCGGTTTAAATAAATTTAATTTTTTAATAATAATTCTTGTGAAATCATTAAAGGCTTAATAAATATAGTAAATAACATAGGTAATTTATTTTCTGATTTTTCGCTGTCTAATAAACTTTTCAATAAAGTTATTCCTCTACCTACTGAACTAGTTACATGATCCTGATTTCTGCGTTGTAACTCATACGTTACTTCGTCATTTTCCAGGTAACTTGGATCCATTACAAAAAAAAATATTTTAAAAGTTAAAATTCTATATCAATTACTGTTCCGTTTCAATACGAACTCAAAAAAAAATTAAATAAATTTCACCTATTGGTATGCAAATCTTTATGAATCTATTTGGAGTTCCCGGTAAACAATAATTTAACCGATTTATAAAGAATTTTTTATTTCTCAAAAAAAATAAAAAAAACTTTAAATTCTTTTAATAATGTATATAATAAAATTTTTTATATTTTTTTTTCATTATTAAATTCAATTATTTAAATTTTAAATTCGATTTATTCAATATATTTCTAGTATAATACTATTTATATAATTTAAGTATGATTTATATATATTTAATTGTATTTAATGTTTTCAATATAATTTATATAACAAAAAAATGAAAAATTGCTGTTTAATTAATGTTTTGGAATTAGGGTGGTAACTCACTATTTATTTATTCACCACCAGGAGTAATAAGGAAAGGACAAGGGGAGGAAACTGCTTTAAAAATTTCTTTGATTTTAGACAAAATATTTTATAATTGAAGGATTAACAACAGGACCACCTGCTTCAGTTTCACTTCATTTGATTTTAAAATAAACTAAAATTTTTTTTTTTTTTTTATTATTATTTACTTATCAACAAACAAAGAAAAAAAACATTAATCAACATTAAAATAATACATTATATTGATTAACATTCGGAACAACCGAAAGACAAAAAATTATCTAAACATCTTATCTTCTTTATTATCAATATTGACTAATAGCATGTTCGTACTTGAATCTATACCCTGGTTATAGAGCTATATCATAATATAAACATGATATTGATTTATTTTTCCATACAAAAAATGTGTCGTTCTATATTGTAATATCCGTATACCCACTTCGAAATGAGGGATTAACTGAACAAGGTATAAGAAAATATCGATTCATTTGCAATATTTCGATATTATTGATCATATTTCAATGAATTTTAACACCCCTACACAACAATTGTCAATCTTGTCAATCAAAGCACCTATGATATTATTGTTTTATTTTCAATTTTGGCAAAGTATTATTAGAATCATTAATTTTAATTTTAATTTTTTTTTTTGCAGTTATTTTATTTTCAATACCAGCTGATTTTCAAACTTAATGTCAAAATATATTAAGTATTTTCAGTGTGAACACCATTTTTTATACCAGGGGTATAGAAGCCCATAACCAGGGTATAGAATGTAAGTGTGAACATGCTATAAAATTCGGACAACCGCAATTTTATCTAAAATTATCGATATTATTTTAACTAAAATAAAAATAAAAATAAGAATCGATTATTTTTAATTTATGTTAATTCATTGTTTTTTCGGTGTTTTAAGGGCAAAATTACAGCTTTTGCTGATTATACAGCTTTATCTTATGCAAATGATAATTATTTTGATACTTATACAAGTATGAACCATGATTTGGAAATACTTAGGCGCCGTTTCAAGGAGCATAAATTAGTTATAAGTAACAAAACAAAATTCATGCTATTTAATATTTCGGGCAGTATTTATAAAAATATATTTCTTA
Organism: Rhamphomyia laevipes; assembly: GCA_963920725.1. NCBI lineage: Eukaryota > Metazoa > Arthropoda > Insecta > Diptera > Empididae > Rhamphomyia > Rhamphomyia laevipes. Next base: position 87,185,205 of record OY987255.1, read on the forward strand.
TGTATCATTCACTTTTATGTTTAAAATTTAGTTTATGTAATTTGGACAAATTCCAGAAGAATTCGTGGGAACTCTGATAGCATTAATTTAAGTTTATTTTTCATTTAATAAATCTTGTAGTAACTTTTAATTTTTTAACGTATTCTCATAATATAAAAATTATGCTTACTTAATTTTATATAAATTCTTTTCTCATACATCTCATATAGCATATTTTATTTAGAATTTATATTGTATACAGTCACGCTCATTATTTAATTTAATTATCATACAATAATGTACAATAATTCATAAATTCACTAAAATTTACTACAATATATACTATATGATTATCATAATATTTAGCGTCACTGTATTTATAAATTTTATGATTTTATTATTTCAATGCGACAGCGCTAAACAATAAATATATTAAATATAATTTTATTTTGCTTCCAAAAAATGTCAGTCAGCACATAAAATATGCTCATATAACGCTTTATATGGGATTGTATGAGAAATGAAAATCATTATTTTTGTAATAAGTTCTTTTAAGACTTATAATTATTTCGTTAATCATTCTAGTTTTTGGTAGCAATGTGTTTAGATGGATTTAATTTTGTGTCCAGTGTACTTAGTTAATTTTATATAGTGTGTTTTTAGTTGTGTAAATAGAATTTTTCAATCTCAAAATTGTAAAGCTTAAATTTTTCAAGTATAAATAAGAATTGTTTATAATAATAAAAATTAATTACATAATTGAACTTTAATTTTATGATAATAATTATTGAATATATCAAATTTTAATGACTTTTTATAAAGACTTAATATTTAGTTGTGAATGAATACAAGAAATAAAATTATAAAACTTTATTTGATAATACGAAGAATTGTTGTTTGAAGTTATTTGAAAAAGAGTGACACAAAAAAGCTTGTGCTGCTCTAAAAGAAAGTACCATAATTATTGTCAAAATGGTAGTTATCAACAAATATTTTATGAAAATGTTAACTGTCACGATGATTGTTTTAAAATTGAACGTGTGGATAGTTTTAAGTATGTGGGCATATTTATGGATTCTAAACTTAATTGGTTAGATCATACTGCGCATCTAACAAAATATCTTAACAAAGTAGTCAATTATATCATTTAAGTTTGTACTGCCCTTTGCGACTATTAAAACTAGTTTATAATGGTCTATTCAAATCTAAGTTGCAATACGGTATAAGTTGCTGTTAATTAAGCAAAAACACGCTATTCGTTTAATGTGCAAAGTAAATCGTTTAACTCCAAGTTTTGATCTTTTCAAATCCCTGGGAATTCTTCCTTTAAGGCTCCTTTATTATTATAAGGTTTTACAAGTATTTTTTGATGAATCAGGTTATAATGTTCCCAGAATTGATGACAATCACTTTTTAAGAATAAATACGAGAAATATAATTGTGGTTCCAAAATTTCATAAGATGCACTTCTGTCATTTTTATAAGATTATTGCACCTCGCCTCTTTAATAAATTGCCAAATATTTTTCGTTGCGAAAGAGTAAAAACTATTTTGTAAAACAAACTAAATTTTGGCTTTTTGAATTTAATTGTAAGCAAATTGAAAAATTACTGAAACCTTTAACTTAATATTTTTGGTTTATAATTTTTAATTGATATAATTTTATCCTAGTTAATTAATAATTAATTTTTTCGTTTAAAGTAATTTATGTTTAATATTTTATAAGTTTTTATTATTTTTTATTATTTATATATATTTTTGTAATTTAAATTTTTTATTTTTTTATTTTATTTATATTTGTATTAATTTTATTTTAAATTTAATATATCCCCAACAATATTTTATTTTATTTCAATTATATAATGTTTACGGTACATTCGCCACTTATCTCCATAAAACAATGTTCCTAGCTATTTCATATAAAATTATATATTTAAAGTTTTAATAATGATTTTTCTTAATAATTATACTTATTTATAAAAAATATATTTTATTTTTATAAAATTTGTTATATTTTTCCTGATATTTTATATGAAATAAAGAAATTTATTATTATTATTTATTATTATTAATTTATTATAAGAAACTACAATTAGGAGTTACCGACTTCTCAAACCAATTGCAGCGGCACTGTCGCTTTTTCACTTTACGAAAAAAAATTGTAATTGTAATGCTAGAGATACTCTCGCCGCACTCGACGATCTGCCGATTTGAAATGTCAAATGATGGCTGTGATGGTTGTAGAATTTTTGAGTAGATACTCTCAAAGCGGCAGTGCGCCACAAAAACATAACGAAACATTTTTATTTTTTTTATATAAAATGTTATGTTTTATAAAATTGTTATATTAAATTTTATTAGTTTTTACTAATTAATTTTTCTGTAAAACTCATCTTACTTCTTTAACAATTTTTTTTTTTATGAGATTAACAATATAAAAAACTGACATTCCAAACGATCATCGCGGCAAAAAGTTGAAATTGAACCAATATTGTTGCGGCACCGGCGGCACGAGCGGTAAAGCGTCGGCGAGTTTACCTGCTTTCATATATTTCTATATATCTGAACTTCTGAACTTTTGTTTGACAGCGCGGCACCGGCGGCGAGAGTATCTCTAGCGTGAAGCGTTAAAAAAAATCTTTAGCTGAATTGCAATTCAATTTAAATTTTTATTTTATTTATATTTGTATTAATTTTTTTTTAAATTTAATATTTCCCCAACAATATTTTATTTTATTTCAATTATATAATGTTTACGGTACATTCGCCACTTATCTACATAAAACAATGTTCCTAGCTATTTCATATAAAATAATATATTTAAAGTTTTAATAATGATTTTTCTTAATAATTATACTTATTTATAAAAAAAATATTTTATTTTTAAAATTTGTTATATTTTTCCTGATATTTTATATGAAATAAAGAAATTTTTTATTATTATTTATTATTATTAATTTATTATAAGAAACTACAATTAGGAGTTACCGACTTCTCAAACCAATTGCAGCGGCACTGTCGCTTTTTCACTTTACGAAAAAAAATTATAATTGTAATGCTAGAGATACTCTCGCCGCGCCGCACTCGACGATCTGCCGATTTGAAATGTCAAATGATGGCTGTGATGGTTGTAGAATTTTTGAGTAGATACTCTCGAAGCGGCAGTGCGTCACAAAAACATAACGAAACATTTTTATTTTTTTTTATATAAAATGTTATGTTTTATAAAATTGTTATGTATATTAAATTTCATTAGTTTTTACTAATTAATTTTTCTGTAAAACTCATCTTACTTCTTTAACAAAATTTTTTTTTATGAGATTAACAATATAAAAAACTGACATTCCAAACCATCACCGCGGCAAAAAATTGAAATTGAACCAACATTGTTGCGGCACCGGCGGCACGAGCGCCACAGCGGCGGCGTGTTTACCTGCTTTCATATATTTCTATATATCTGAACTTCTGAACTTTTGTTTGACAGCGCGGCACCGGCGGCTAGAGTATCTCTAGCATGAAGCGTTAAAAAAAAATCTTTAGCTGAATTGCAATTCAATTTAAATTTTTGGTTTAAATCTCAAATAATTTTACCGAAGGATTAAATTTAAGACTATCTAATATCTATCATAACTCCGATTTTTTTTTTTAATTTATTTTCGAATTATAATTATCGTAATTTTACTCTACTTTACAATAATTACAATAATTTCCACTGAAATTTAGAATTTTTTTGAATTACAATTTCCCTCGCAATTGACAGCCGCGCTAGCCCCACGTTGGGCACCATTTTATGTAACAGCTAAAGCAAAAAAAAAACTGGTTTTGCTACCACATTTAATCCTGGTATGGAGGTATTCATCAGGTTTAATGGAAAATTGCCCCTCACCTCCTGTTTTCCAGCCGGACTGAGTTTCGCCGGGGGGCGTGGTTGACAATATCCCGGAGCCAGATTCCTTTAATGAATAAAATCTTACAACACAACACTTGGAAAACATACTCATCGGAAATAGAAAGGATGAGGGAAAGGGTTGGCGAATAAACTTCCGGTGAATCCTCACCCCATTATGAATTTTACTCCATTTTATAGAAATTCGTTTGGTCCTGGGTAAAATAAATAAAACACCGCCAATTTGGTTGATATTACAAAAAAATATAGCTAAATTTATTTATGTTTTAGGTAATTGAGACTGGAAAACTATTTTACAATATTACAATATTTGTTACTTGTTAATATTTAGTTTGAAAATACAATTTTCTTTCATATTTTAAATTAATTTAATTTAAAAAAAAAATTATATTTAAATTTTTGACTATTTATAAATTTTTTTTATTAAAACAAGTACCTTTGATTTCCGGTGAAGCCAGTACTGATTTCACTGGAACCTGTACAAAATTAATAAAAAACATCTAATTTTACTAGTGCAAACCATATAGGTTATCCGTGATTCCACTTTTAATTTAATTTTCAATAATTTTAAAATTTTATCAACAAAAAAAAAAAAAAATTATTCTTCTATTACTTTAATTTATTTATACAATGTAATTTTCTAGCAATTCTCTTCTAAATGTTCGTTTAATTCATTTTCATTCATTTTAAATTTTCATTTTTTTTTTAATTTGTTAATAAAAAAAAATCTTTTTTTTTATTGTAAAATTATAGACAAGAAGAGAACTTTCATTACAATTACAACTTAATTGGCAAATTCTTGTTATAATCTTTTTTCTTCTAGTTCCTTTATTTCACAAAATATATATTAAAAATAATATAATATATTTTATATTTGTACATTTTTTTGTACTAAAATTTAGGTCTTTTATGTTTTGACACCAATGTTATTTTAATTTTATGTAAATTTTTAACACATTTAATTATTATTTATTTGGTGTTAAGTTAATTGAATTTACTTAATGTTTCCTTTATAATTTTGATATATTTTGTCAAAATTTCAAGTACTGACTTGTGACATTTGTCATTAGTAAAATAATATCATCAACATGGTAATTAAATAAAATAAATTTATTATTTCCCGATTTCATCAGTTACAATATAGTAAAACTATGAACTGCGAATCTATGCCGTCGTTATATTCTTCCTCTGTCTCAATTATTCAATTCATCAACATATTTTACTAGATATGACACTACAAAAGTTATTTCATTAGAATCTGGAATTTCACTATGACGAATGCACCATTCTTCAAAGACTTATTTGAGTTGGTTCATATAACTTTTTTATATAGATTAGTCATTGACTATCGAAAATTAAACACTGTTATAATTCCTGACAGGTACCCAATTCCGGAAATTAATGAAGTTCTAGCTAACTTAGGAGATAATAATTATTTTACAGTTATTGATCTGAAAAGCAGTTTTCATCAGATTCTATTAAAATAATCCGATATTGGTAAGACAGTTTTTTCAATAAATAATGGTAAATTTGAATTAACACCTTTACCATTTGGCCTTAAAAACGCACCTTCAATATTTCAAAGAACTTTAGGTGATATTTTAAAAAATTATGTTATGTTTACATTGACGATATTATTATTTTCGGTAAAGACGAAGGTCAACATTTCAAAAATTTAGAGACTGTTTTTAAAACTTTAGAAACAGCTAATATTAAAATACAATTAGACAAATGCGAATTTTTGCTTTCACAAGTAGAATTTCTTGGTCTTGTAATTTCAAGTAAAGGAATAAAGTAAATCCAAAAAAGCTGGAAGCAATTGTCAATTTATCAATTCCTAAAACTTTAAAAGATCTATGATCTTTCCTTGGAATGTCTGGTTATTACAGACGGTTTATTAAAGATTACGCCAAGTTAGCAAAACTTCTAACTTTGCTTTTAAGACGATGGACATGTGCCCAAAAGTCATTATAAAAATAAAAATATAATTTAAGATGAAAATGCTATTAATGCATTTAATAAAATTAAAAATTCTTTAACTTCCAAAGAAAATAATACTGCCATACCCAAATTTTGACAAAGAATTTGAGCTTACAACTGATGCAACCAATTACGCTATTGGTACAGTTCTTTCCCAATGTGGTAGAACTATAACATTTATTTCCAGAATCAGTCAACAGCGAAAGAACATTACGCGACAAACGATAAACAGATGTTGGTTATCATTTGGTCACTTAATTCATTAAGAAATTTCCTTTACGAATCAAGGAAAGTAAAAATTCATACTGACCACCAACCTATTACCTACGCGTTTAGCAATAAAAATACTAATAGTAAAATAAAACGCTGGAAAGCAATTTTAGAAGAATACAAGTATGAATTAAAATACAAACCAGCCAAAAAAAAACGTTGTAGCTGATGGTTTATCAAGATTACCAGTATTAATAAATTCAATAAGTAGTTCTCAACACAGTAGTGATAGCTCACCACAAAATTAGATTCCTACAATAAAAATTCCTATTAATACTTTTAGAAACCAAATTATTTTAAAAATAGGCAATTCAAACTATGAAATAGAGAAACCATTTCCGTCTTATACCAGTCACATAATATCAAAGAACGAGTATTCTAAAATTGATCTAATTACAATTTGAAAAAAATATCTAAATCCAGACACAATAAATGGATTCAGAAGACCGAATTAGAGTAAAAATTTAAGAAATTTATCCAATTCATTTAAAGACTTATAAAATTAGATTTGCTCAAAAACAAGTTGATGACGTAATAAATGAAACTTCTCAAGATGAAATTATATTAAATACTCACAAAAGAGCTCATAGAAATTTACAAGAAAATAGATTGCAAATATTGGAAAAATATTACTTTCCTAAAATGAGCAATAAAATTAAACATTTTATCAAACTTTGTACTGTTTGCAAAGAAAACGAATACGACAGACATTATTAATTCAAGAGCAATTGAAGATATTAAAAAACCTCTTCGCGACTTATTATTTTTCTTTAATATTCCAGAATCAATAGTAATTGATAATGAACCATCTCTCAATTCTGCTACAATAACTTCTTTATTAGAAGATGAATTAAAAATAAAAATATTTAAATCACCACCATATAAGAGTGAATTTAACCAACAAATTGAACGTTTTCACTCAAATTTGATTGAAATTATGAGATGTCGAAAACCGATGGTATTTCACGTAATTTGGAAGAATTATCAGAAAGATCATTCTGTTCCTTCAACTACAGGGGAAAACCCGTAGAATTATTTTATGGTAGAAATTCTAACATATCTCCTGCAGATTTTGAAAAAAAACTAGATTGGATAATATCATAGAAATTAAAATAAAACAACAAAAAGACCTAATAGTTCATAATAAAAAAAGAAAGCCAATAAAAGACTACGAACCAGGCCAAATAATTTACATAAAACACAATAAACGTTTAGGTTCAAAATTAATAAAACAAATTGTAACATAAAACAAACAAATTGTAACATAAAATAAAAATACTTTAGTTATTACAGAATCTGGTCAAACCATTCATAAAAGCCTTATAAAATATTAGTTAATTTTATATTTCAGATCGTTGTTTTATATCACATTAAGTGAAGTACAAAAATCTTGGATTATTCTAATTCTCAAGCAAAAATAAATGACGGAAATTTTAAGTAAATACATATAATCGGATTAGATAAATAACAAGAAATTGTTAAAATTTTTAATAATATTCTTATTAAAGATATCGCTATAAATAATCCTCTTTTTTTTATCTTGAACATGAAAATGAACAAATACAAAATTTATTATAAAATTTAGTAATTCATAATCATAGATCTAAAAGATCTTTCAATTTTATTGGTACTGCATGGAAATGGATTGCAGGTAATCCAGACCATGAAGACTTTAAAATAATTCAAGATAAAACTAATAATGTTTTAAAAAAAAAAAAAAAATATTATTAATCAATTGCACAATAATCGGCTTAATAATTTAACTAAAATAACTAATGAAATAATGAAATCAATTCAAAAAGAAAATAGTTTTAATGATAGATTCAATATAAATTTAAATTAATTAAAGAATTCGTTGGGCTAAATCAGGTTTTGTAAATTCATTAATTTTATCCAGTTCAGAAATGAATTTTATTACTGATCTTGCTGATAAAGAATCTTTGCTTTATGCAACTCTTGAAGAAACTTTAGATTTTGCCAATGTAAAAATTATAACAAATAACACATGTTTGTTTCATATTGTTAATATTTCATTAACAACTAATGAAACTTTTAATAAATTGTTAATTAAACCAGTAAAAAATAACAATTTTGTAAACGAAATAAATTATAAACTCATATTGTCAAATAAAAATAATATTTATGGAATAACAAAAGATTATCAATTTTAAATAAAAATAACATTGTAAACATTAGTAATTCTACTTAAATTGAGAAACTTTTAAAAAGTCTTTCTTCAAGTTGTAACAAAAATAAAAGTCATCATAATATTCCATCAATAGACGAAATTTCAATCTATAGTTGAAAACCAAAAAACTCAGAATATGGAGTTCTTAAATAAAATATCAAATTTTCAAATAATCAAGATTCCGTCCAATCCTGTAATACTCCATCAGTCTCACCGTCATCTAAACTTAGACTAATACCACTAACATCAGAATTACAAATATCAGAGCCAAATACACCGCTTCCAGAAACAACATCAAATGAACCGCATTTAATTAATGAAAAAATATACAAATTCGGCGTATATTGGTCCAAAGCAGACTGGTCCAGCAGATTAGTGAAAATAAACGCTAATAATAATAACATTAATATGTCATATGATCTCTCCATTTTTCATATTAAAGGAAGTGGATATCAGATGAATATTTCCTGGATAAAAAGCCATTTGTAGGATGTACTGCAGATTAAAGATTATACATGTTCAAAACTGCGGCCTAGATAAAAAAAATTAAGAACAAATAGAACTTCCCCCACATTTAAACTTCAACTTCCGAGTAAATTTGCCTGGTTATTTTCTGGACCAAATAATAATAATAGCTCCTTTAAGTTAGAGAATCTATATTTTACGCCATGGATCAATCAGAAAGACAAAGTCAATAAAAATATTAATAAAAATAAAAATAGACACAATATTAGTAATATTAATAATAATATAATAATAATAAAGTTAACAACAATAATAATATAAATTATAATAATAATAATAGTAATAACAATAACAATAATAATAACACCAACAATAGCAGTTACAAAAATAATAATACCAATAGTTATACGAATAAAAATAAGAATAATAATAATAATAAGCATAATATTAATCACAATAATGATAATAATAATGATAATAATATTAATAATGATAGTAATAGTAGTATGGACATTAATAATAGTAGTAAGGATAAAAATGTCATAAACAACAATAGAAATAGTAATGTTAATAATAATAATACTAATAACAATATTAAAAAATATCAGAACTATGTACAAGGGGAAACCCTCAATCCAACTCCTGCTTTCATTTCAACTCCTACATCACCACAGCATGCTCTGATATCACAATTTTAGTTCCTAATACACCTATACAACCAAATATAAATCCACCTCAACAATCATATATTGATCCTCTAATTCCCCCATCAACAAAGACATGCTTTCCATTCAGCAGGGAGGTCTTCCTACTGAATATACGGCACTTAGGGACATATATGACCGTTTTCACGTAGGCTTTGGAATCACATCTTCTGAAGTGACAAACGATTTAGAATCTTACGTCAAGTAACAAACTTAAATCGCCAAGTCCTCTTAGAATTTTCTATCACAATTGTGGTGACATAAGGGGAAAAATCAAAAATCTTTATATTGACTCCAAGTCATGTCATTTCGATATCATAATAACGGAAACATGGCTTAATAACTCGTACACTAACGAAGAAATTCTTGACAATGATTGGACCATCTACAAAAATGATAGTGACTATGAAGCTACTGGTTCATCCAGGGGGCTGGGGTCTTAATTGGTGTACGCAACTCTATATCTCACATCGTAGTATCTACTGCTCAGTCACAATTTTTCGAACATAAGTTCATCAAATTACTTTTCGATAATAAAGTAATATTTATCGGAGCAGTTTATATTCCTCCCACTTCTATAGAAAGTACATACAATGAATTCTTCGAAACTTTCCAATCTGTCAACACGATTTTGGATGAAAATGATAACATTTTTATTTTTGGTGATTTTAATCGCCCTAACATTTCTTATGTTTCTGACGACTCAGATAACCATCTACTACCAGTCAATTTTATAGACGATATCGATTTCTCTCTTATCGATACATTTTATAGCAATGACATTCAACAGGTATGTAATTACCCTAACGAGAATGGTAGGTGGCTCGATCAGATATTCTCTAATTCATATGACAACGTGGTAATATACCCGGCAAGTGAAGCTGAGAATCTTTTCTCAAACACTCTTCATCATACAGCAACTATAGCTGAACTAACTACTACCACAAAATCTTCTTTCAGCAAATCTTACAACAAAAGAGTTGTATATGACTTTCACAATGCTGACTTTATTAATATAAATAATGCTATTTCTTCTGTAAATTGGAATAATTTACTTATATCCAATAATCTGGATACTGTCGTTAATATATTTTATAGCACAATTCTTGAAATCATTGAACAATATGTTCCAAAAATTGTTCAGAAAGCTAAACTCTCAGAACCATGGCTTGATAAGAATCTCAGAGCGTTACGTAATCGTAGAAATAAAATATATAAAAAATTGAAAAGAACTGAAATTCCAGATGACGAGCTAATTCGTAAACATGACCAATTGTCTTCGGAATTTTCAACAAAAGCACACGCATCATATGACAATTATTTACGTAATATTGGACAAAATCTAATCACAGAACCCAAAAATTTTTTTGATTTTGTAAATGTTATGCGTAAATGTTATGGTTACCCATCTTCCATGTCTAAAGGTGACTTTACATCTTCATGTTCACGTGATATCTGCGAGTTGTTTGCTAACCGTTTCCGCGAAGTCTATCAACCATCTACTACTCCCTCTCCCAATGACGCCACTCCTATATCTAGAACTCCGGTCCTAGACTCTATATCTCTGACCATGGAAGAAATATTTCATGGTATAAGTAGTCTGGATTTAAAAAAAAAGACCTGGCCCCGATTTAATTCCACCGAGTTTTCTATATAATTGTGCACATCAACTATCACTACCACTTCATCTAATTTTCAATAAATCTCTATTATTTGGGACCTTTCCATCTGCCTGGAAATTTACAAAAGCGGAGATAAATGTAATGTGGATAATTACAGAGGTATTGCAATTTTATCCTCTATTCCTAAACTTTTTGAAAAAATCATTTGTGACAAAATATCGCCTAAAATTATTCCACTTCTTAATAAACAACACGGTTTTATAAAAGGTCGCTCAACTACTAATAATCTCATGCTATTTACATCCGACTTACTGCGCAATATGGAGAAAGGCCATCAAATTGATGCGGTGTACACCGACTTTAGCAAAGCATTCGATCGCGTGGACCACAACATTTTAACATCTAAATTGCGTAAAATTGCAATTTGTGGTCCTTTGCTCAATTGGCTCACTTCATATTTGACTAATAGAACACAGAATGTAAAATTCCAAGGCTTCTTATCTTTTGACATTTCTGTCTTGTCGGGGGTACCTCAGGGTAGTCATCTGAGTCCTCTTCTTTTTAACATTTTTATAAATGACTTATCTGAATCTCTTTCTGATGTACAACACACTTTTTATGCAGATGACCTAAAAATCTATCATATTATTAAAAGCACTTCAGATATACTGTTTCTCGAATCTAAACTTCGAGCATTAGAAAACTGGTGCTCTATTAATAAATTAGATCTTAATGTCAATAAATGTCATGCTATTAGCTTCTCTCGTAAAAGATCTCCGCTCTGTAACAACTACCATATAAATGGTACTAAACTGCATAGAGTTACTCAAATTAACGACTTAGGTATCCTATTAGATGATAAACTTAATTTTAAACTTCACTATGACAAAATTATCGCAAAATCCAAAAAAATGCTAGGCTTTATCAAAAGAAGAGCAAGAGAATTCAATAATGTGTGGGTTACAAAATCTTTATTCTGTGCTTTAGTCCGCCCGATACTTGAATATGCTTGCCAAATCTGGAACCCTTACTATCAAGTCCACATAGATAGAATAGAGTCAGTGCAAAAACAGTTTCTTCTCTTTGCACTTCGTGATTTATAATAACCCCAGAGACTTCGAAATTCGAAAGTCTGCCGAACTAACAGACTTCAGATTTGAAACCTAATTTCTCTATCTTCTAGGCGATCTATTCTCACTTCTTGTTTCACGTTTGACGTTTTAAAAGGTAACGTTGATGTTTCTTCAATTCTTCAAAAAATAATATTTAACGACAACGTAAGACAAACTCGACATACTAGCTTTCTAAAAACATACCCTCATCATAAAGAATATGCTAAGAATGAACCTATTAATAGATGTTGCATGATCTTCAACACTCATAGTGAGCATTTTTCACTTAACATATCAAAAACTACATTTAAAAACAATCTTTTCCGCTCTTTAACATAGTTTACTCCTTGAGGTATTAATATAAGCTCAATGGCTAAATGTTATATAATTTTTTTAAGTTCATAATATTTGTTTGTTTTTTTTTCTTTAATTTAAGTACATTTATAATTACAAATATATGTATTTTTATTTTTATCTTGCTATATAAATATGACGCTGTTACAGTGCCTGTCAAGGTACTGCAACCAAGAGTAATGTAATGAAATATAATGTATTGAAATGTAATGTAACTTGCTTGGTAAATAAATAAATATCTTATGAAATTCTGGCATTAAATCAATTTATGGGAACTTTAAAATTTCAACACACATCCTACAATCTCAGTGGAACTTATATTGTTAAATATCATAATATGACAGTAGAAGTTAATGGTACTAATTTTATTTCGAGAGAAATCTCATCTATGAAGGCTCTTCCACCAATAACCAACCTCGTTAGAAAAAAAAACATCGTGAATTATTGTCATTGGAAATTCTAAAAGAAATTCAATTAAATAACACAGAACAAATCGATTTATTTAATACTGAGAAAATTATTCATCAATCTATTAGTTACAGTACAATAATTAAAATGATTGTAATCATAATTTGTAAAATTAAATCATATAATACAATAATTTTTAAAACAAAAGAAAAAAGTTCAAATGAAGACAATCCATCTGTAGCCAATGACAAACACAAATCAAAAGTACCAAGTTCTATTAACAAACCCATCAGCAAAAGTCTTCCATGGTTAGCCCTTAAGTGGATTCAAAATGTTCGTGTATTCGTGTATATAATTAACGCCTAGAAATATGTTATTATACAGATTGCCCGCGCTACGAGTGCATTAATTTCGGGAGGTGATTGAGCATGATGAAAAACGAAAAAAAAATTTTTTTTACAGTTTTACATAAATGGCAAAATTTCGCAAACTATTTAATGCTTAATTTTTTTTTATTCGACAGGTAATTGTCGTAGCTTTATTTTGATGTATAATTTTTGATGATATTAAGCGTTTCCAAGGTGCAAATTTAGTATCTCAAAGTTAGATTTTTTTTTTAGTAAAATCAAAATTTCTCAAAAAAGTTACGTAATAAAATTTTATTTTTTTAATTTTAAATTAACCGCCATTTTATTCTCCATCAAAAAGCTAAAGGTTTGAAAGTACAAAAAAGTTACAGGTCAAAAAGTTACAATTACATATCGAATAAAAAAAAATTAAGCATCTTGATTAAATAGTTTGCAAAACTTTACCATTTACGTAAAACTGTAAAAAAAAAAAATTAATCACCCTGTATCTCGGTAACAGTGCATTTTCGAGACCCCTGTAGAATAATTTTTTTCGTTCTGCGTCATACCCAATCATCTCCCAAAATTAATGCACTCGTAGCGTGGGCACCCTGTATATAATTATATTTTTTAGTTGATATTCAATACAGTTTTTCATATACTATAATAAATATTTTCAAATCTTTTCTTTTATAATATGATTTAAATATGATAAGTTTGATTATTAGTGAATACCTATTAATATGTTATTACATATATAATCAATATAGATATTTCTTATCAATGTATTTCTGATCTTTTAGATGGCGTTTCTTAAATGTTGATGATAAATGAGTTTTTAAAATTTCTCATCTTAACAAAATAAGTTCTAGTTGTAGTCCATTTTTTTTTTATGTATGATATTTATTTTTGTTCTCTTTCTTTTATTACTATTAGTTGGACTTTGAACTTTTATTTTTGTAATTTCACAAATTTTTATTTTATCAAATTTTATTTGATTAGATATATTACTCACTTATCTTCAATATATGTTGTTCAGAATCTTTATCTCTATCTACATTTACTATTTCCACTTTTTATACGTAGCAAACTATTGTACTTTTTCACTTTTCAGTTCACAAATTATTTTTATCAATCCACAATAACAGCTGTCACTTTTCATATATGAGGGAGATGAAATTGACTTAGAAATTTTCATATCATCCGCAGAAATATTAGATTCTGATTTATTTATAATAACCGTAACATCGTTTACAGTTAAAATAAAGATTAGTTTAAGTCCATCAAAATGGCTTCCATGAGTCACTCCAGATCGTCGGTTACTTTTTGTCTGTTAAGAAAAAAATGGCACCATTGTTCAGTGTGCTAAATCTTTATATTATTTATTTTTTGGTAAAAATGTAAAGTATATTATAAATAAATTTTTTTTTGGCTTTATATATAATATAGAATCAAAATTACAAATGTAAAAATACTAATAAAAAAAAGGATTTTTAACACTAATCTAAGCTGCTAAACATGGAATTCAGAAGTAGTTTGCATGACTTGCTGTAGTTCCATGACAAGATATCTCTGGTAATTATAGTGAATTGTATAATAATTTTCATAATCAAAATTTACGAAAAAAATGATAATTTGATTCAATCAAAATTATATTTGTGTTATCAAAATTAAAAATATTCTGCTTAGTTTAATTTAATTAGTGATTTCTAATTTGTCTAAAAAATTAATATTACCTAAAAGAAATATTAAAGCTGAAGAGTGTGCGAAAAAAGAATAAAAAATATTACAAAAAGTAAAAAGTATAAAAAAAGCAAATGTAGGTACTTAATAATTTTTTTTTATTAAATTAATTGTGTATAACATTTCATTAAATTAATTGATACTTAAAATAAAATAGAAATGAAGCTCTCACATCATTTAAGAATAAATTATTATTTTTTTATGTGAATTAATAAAAATATGTTTAATTAATAAATTTTTAGTACATAAAACATCTATTATTATTATTAAGCTATACATACTAATTACATATCATAATTCATTTAAATTGTGATAAAATGTCATTAATTAATCAAAAATTTGTTAAATTTGTTTATTTTACACAAATTTATCATTAATTAATGAAATCAAGGTAAGTTAGCAAAAGCCTATCTCTTGAATTTCCATTCATCTTTGTTTTTACCTGTTCTCATCCACTCATTATCGAAAAAATATAGCTCGTCTTTCCATCTTTTGTAAAATTAAATCAATATTAAATCAAATAAAACAATAATTTTTAAAACAAAAGAAAAAAATTCGAATGAAGATAATCCATCCGTAGCCAATGACAAACACAAATCAGAAATACCAAGTTCTATTAACAAACCCGTGGATTCATCGGCAATAATCTTCGAACTAACAAACAAATCAGTTCATTTGGGATTAAACGGGGCAGAGTTAATATGAATTAATATGACACTTTTTAAATTTTTAATAAATTCTTTTCCCACAAATTAATTTTAAACATATCATATTGTTCCCACAAAAAATGTTGCTGACGATGCATTTAAATCTCTAGAATTTACTAATGTTATTAGAATAATTAAAATAATTTGTTCATGTTAATTTCATAAGTAATTCAGTCTTCATTCAGTACAGTCAATATTTTAATATTAATAGTTTATAAGTTCAAATTATAAGTTTGTATGTTGCACAATAAACTTAATAAAAGTTATCATTTTTCTATTGCACGGAAATTGGTATTTTAATTAAAAAAATAGTTAAAACTAATAAATAATATTAACTTATATGCAAAATAATTTATTAATTTAAATATTTGATTTTATTAATTTTGGAACTTATTCATTAGTGGATTCAAAATGTTCGTGTATTATAATTAACGCCTCGAAATATGTAATTATACAGGGTACCCGCGCTACGACTGCATTAATTTCGGGAGGTGATTGATCATGACGACAAACGAAAAAAATCGTTCTACAGGGGAGCTGTAAAATGCACCGTTACCAAGATACAGGGTGATTAATTTTTTTATTACAGTTTTACATAAATGGCAAAATTTCGGAAAATATTTAATGCTTAATTTTTTTTATTCGACAGGTAATTGTCGTAGCTTTATTTTGATTTATCATTTGATGATATTAAGTGTTGACAAGATGCAAATTTAGTATCTCAAAGTTAGATTTTTTTTTTTTTAGTTAAATCAAAATATCTCAATAAAGTTACATAATAATTTTTTTTTTAATTTTAAATTAACCGCCATTTTATTCTCCATCAAAAAGCTGAAGGTTTGAAAGCTGTGCCTGACGTACAAAAAAGTTACAGGTCAAAATGTAACTGCAAATAATGACCTGATTTACACAAAACCCTCTTTATGTAATAAAATAAATTTTAATTTATTATAATTTATCAAAATTTTATTTTTTTACGCGATATATACGTACATTTCGACCTGTAACTTTTTTTCTACGTCAGGCACAGCTTTCAAAACTTCTGATTTTTGATAGAGAATAAAATGTCGGTTAATTTAAAATTTAAAAAATATATATTTTTGCGTAACTTTTTTGAGATATTATGATTTTACTAAAAAAAATGCATCTTTAAGACACTTAATATCATCAAAGGATACATCAAAATAAAGCTACGACAATTACCTGTCAAATAAAAAAATAAGCATCTTGATTAAATAGTTTGCAAAATTTTGCCATTTATGTGAAACTGTAAAAAAATTTTTTAAAAAAAATTAATCACCCTGTATCTCGGTAACAGTGCATTTTAGAGACCCCCTGTAGAACGATTTTTTTCGTTCTTCGTCAGTAGTAAGACCTAAGAGAGAGCTAGCTCACACCTCTGAAGCCCATCTACCCGGGCTGCGTAATTGGTGGCACCATCTGTGAGAATTTGTGTGGTGGTGGTTTGAAAGCGCCTGAATATATACATAAATATATAATTTATCCTGAAGCCCGGCTGTAATGCCTGAAGCCCGGCTGTAATGCCTGAAGCCTGGCTGTAATGTCTGAAGCTCGGCTGTAATGCCTGAAGCTCGGATGTAATTGGTGGCGCCATCTGTGAGAAGAAGCCCGGCTGTAATTGGTGGGAATTGTAGTGTGGTGTTTTGAAAGCGCCTGAATTTATGCATAAATATATAATTTATGCATATGCCCGAAGCCCGGCTGTAATTGGTGGCGCAATCCGTAAGAAGAAGCCCGGCTGTAATTGGTGGGAATTGTTGTGTGGTGTATTGAAAGCGCCTGAATATACGCATACATATATAATTTTTGAGTGAGATGTTTTGTTTTTTGTGTGGTGTTTTGAGAGCACCTGAATATATGCATTGTGCTAAGGCTATACTAATTTATAGTTGGTTTAGAAGCAAAATTCTCTTAGTACATTTTCCATGTTTTAAGTTTTTATACTAAATCAAGTCATAATAATACCAACTTTATCCTTGCAAAACATTATAACCCGCAACATGATATTAACTTGTTAAAATTTGTAGTTTTTATATTGTTAGTTCAAAAGCAGAAATCTCTAAGTCAAAAAACATAAATCACTAACTGAAAAAAATATTTAAGAAGTTTGTGTCTGAAAATTTTCTAATTATATTTCATATCAATTTCCTCATAAAAAATATTTTTAGACTTCAAAGTTTAATGATTACAAAAGGGTTGCAAAAAATGTTTAATTCCAATTGATTTTTTTTTATTCAAAACCAAAAGTTTTACCAGAACTGATTTATAGTTTTTTTTATTATGTACTATAGATAAATTTGAAAATTGTATTATCAATGAATTTCGTCAACATAAATTGCTAAATTGTAAAATAATAATTTTCTTGAATGAAAGAAATATTTTTTAGTTATACATATTTTATTTATACATTTATATATATTTTCACATAATTTTAAATAAAAGCAATATTTTTTATTAATTTATATATGTATATATATATTAGATAGTATCATCATCATCATCATCATCACTATCGTCCTCATCGACAATTGATTTATCTGAGTGGTATTCCTCGTTGTTATAAAGGTTTAAAAACTCTAATAGTTGTCCTGTTTCTAGGTCCCATACTTTTCAATCTGCTGGTTCCATTTTTTATGTTATCAATTTCGCTTGTTGGCATACCACTATACCTGAGTGGCATAAAAATTTGAAATTTAGGAAATCTTGCGATTATTTTGGTACCGAATTTTAAAATAATAATTTTCTTGAAGGAAAGAAATATTTTTTAGTTATACATATTTTATTTATACATTTATATATATTTTCACATAATTTTAAATAAAAGCAATATTTTTTATTAATTTATATGTAGATATATATATATATATATATATTTATCTATATATATATATATATATATATTAGATAGTATCATCATCATCATCATCGTCCTCATCGACAATTGATTTATCTGAGTGGTATTCCTCGTTGTTATAAAGGTTTACAAACTCTAATATAGTTGTCCTGTTACTTTTCAATCCGCAGGTTCCATTTTTTATGTTATCAATTTCGCTTGTTGGCATACCACTATACCTGAGTGGCATAAAAATTTGAAATTTAGGAAATCTTGCGATTATTCTGGTACCGAATTTGGTATTTATTTTTTTGATATCTACTATTTTATATATTTTGTTTAATACCATATCCGATGGCTTTTTTGTAATAATTTCTTTATATTTATATGATTTGTTTAAAGAATTTATGAAGTTTTCAGCCATTATGTTGTATTATGTTATATTATATATTTTACTATTACACTGTTGAATGTTCACTTGGAATTGATAAATATAATTGAAAAACTTTTACTTTTATACACCCAGGACATGAAAATTTAGTAATTTTGTTATGTAATATAACAATTAAAATTAAAGAAAACAATTAGATAGTTTTTATCAAAAAAATTAATGTATTTATTAATATTTATTTTTATAAGATTTTTATTGTACGAAGCGCAACTGAAAAGTGAAAAGTTTTTATTTTCATTTATTGAATTAGAGTTCGCATTATTGCTTTTCTAAATGAGTATACGCCTATTTCGA
The DNA here is from genome assembly GCA_963920725.1 of Rhamphomyia laevipes. Classification (NCBI taxonomy): domain Eukaryota; kingdom Metazoa; phylum Arthropoda; class Insecta; order Diptera; family Empididae; genus Rhamphomyia; species Rhamphomyia laevipes. The sequence goes on from OY987255.1 coordinate 87,204,590, forward strand.
AAAACAATAAGTTGTATTACCCAATCAATGTAATTAAGTTTTTGTAACTTAATACTCTAATAAATTATATTAGCCAGACGGTCATTAGCTTTAGTAACTAAACTCTCATGAATTATATTTTGTTAAAAATATAATTGCATGAGAATTTAATTTTTGCAATGTTATCAAAGTATTATATTTAAGAAATGAATAACGGAAATAGGGTACGGGGTTATGTATGAACATAACATCCCTCCATCCCTTAAATAAGAAATTTGATGTAGTCAGATTTCTGTTGCATCAACGTAGTACATAAATTTAAAAAAAATGTTACATTTTTTTTTTTTCTTTATTATCAAGAGTTAAAATATATTACTTAAACATTTTTTTTTTTTTTTATTGAATTAATTCTTACAATTACATATGTAGATTTATTTTATTAGATTAAAATTATTTTATAGTTTAAATGTTATATTAAAATGATTTTGATAATTTGTATGATATAAAAATTAAAGAAAAGATTATTTTAAATTTGAATAATATAAAAATTAAATTAAAAATAAACTATTTCATATTTATTACTTAAACAATTTCTAAAAGAAATTATAGTATTTTCCCAAATTATTTCATTCATTTTCTGCAGCATTTGGTTGCCTAGTGCATTTGATTTTAATATACTATTTGTACAAAATATAACAGACAATAATGATGATTGTTAAAATGATAATGGAGATTGTTACATAGAGTATATTATTGGAAATTGGTAACATTTGATTAGTATGACGGTACTGGGTATGTATGTTTTGCAGAGTTTTTAAGTCCACACTAAATTTGTCAAGATTAAATTTCTCTAGTTGTGTTATATGCGGCGTATGAATATTATTATTTGTTATGGTTTGTATCGTATCGTTAGGAATGCTTACATCAAATGTATATATTATTGATTTAGTCTTTGCTATTACTGCCTGAGATTGAAGATTGACTAATTGAGTGAAAGCTATGCAGTTTTCGCCCAATTTAAAGATTCCACTACCATATAGTTTTTCCGTTGAGGAAGTGCTGTTGCAAACAGATTTTATGTATATAGTTGTCGGTGTTACATATAACCAATTATTTTGTTCATATAAATTGAACCACACTTCTTGATTTAATTTAATTATTTTAATTTCGCAATTTTCAGGTTTGTCCTCACCTGATAACAATTGAGTTATGCAATTACGAGTGTTGAAATTGTAATATATTAAATTTTGTCTACAAAGGTATTCTAAATTTTGTATAAGTGTACATTCTTCTAAATCATTTTTATTCATAAAAATATAACGTTGTGACTTATCATTTATTGCTACATATTTGTAGTTTGTTGAAATATAGTAAAAAGTATCATTATAAAGTTTTCGAGGTAAACTAGTTAACTTGTATAAATTGAATGTGTCTGTCACTAAAGGAATTTTTATTTGAATGTATAAATGATTTTTACTATGTAGTGGTTCGACTTGAACAAATGAATTTAATAACCGTAGATTTAATCTATTAAGATTAATCGGGAATTTGATATTTCAATCTTGTTCAAGTTGAATATGTATAATTGTATTTGAAAATATTTGTGAATTTAAGAATTTATGATTGAGTTTTCCTAATTTTGCTTCTTGTATTAGATTTATAAATTGGTTTTGGTTTGATATGAGAGAGTTTGCTGATAGTGATTCAATATTTGAAATTTCATCAAATTGATGCATGATTATTGAGTAATCTGTTAAATTGTCTATGTTGTCAATTATTTTATTTAAATTTTTTCGTATTTGTAAGAAATTATTATTAAGTTTAGTGTTTGTCAAATTGAATTAATCTACTAGTTTATTAATTGTTTCTTCCGCTTGGAGAAATAAATTAAATCTTATTAAATAAAAAGACACTTTGGTTTCCTTAAAAACATTATAAAACGTATCTTTATTAAAAATAGTTAAAATTTTATATGATGGTTTTCACTATTAGTTAAAAGTTATTTATTTGAATTTTTATATGTTATTTAACCTTTTAAATTAATTTTATAATTTATAATTTTATATATATGAATCTTTGCTTTTTAAAAGAATTTAGATTTAGATTTACAACTTTGAATATTAATATTTTTAATTTAAATTTGTAACTTTATATAATTTTATTTGTTCGACCGCTTTAACTAACTTTGATTTTAAAAAAAAGAGAGTGAAGTAATCATTAATTTTAATTGAACATGAAAACTTTTAACTTTACTTTCCTTAAATTCTAACATTATTTAAATTCTGTTAGTTAATTATATTCCTTACATCCTGGTCATTGCCCTTTTTTTTCTATTATTTTCTGTTAACAGAAATCAGTTAACAGATTACAAAAATGTGGAATGTAGAACTTGTTCCACATATCATATCAATAAGATAAAATCTGCGTAATGCAGGTTGACATTTGTCAAAATAATCGATAGTGAGTGACAGTTGTCAAATAATATATATATTTATATATATATTTTTGTGTATAAAAATGGATATCAACAAAGGAGCATGATCAGGTAAATATAAGAAATATATTTAACTTTATAAACATTTTACATTTGTTTTATTTTATTTTAGATAAAAAATATTGTTGCTGATCGCCAACATGCTGCCCGCCTCGAGTGAATTGATTACTCCATCATATTGAAGACTGCAGAATTGAATTCTATGGTGAGTGTTTATTTTGATGTGAATTGTGCTGATTTTTTGTTGTGCTATTTGTTGTCCTGACGTTGATTTTATTGAGGAAATATATTGATGATAATATACCAATTAAATCGGCATTTCCTCCATAAGTAATTTTTGGTGTTTTATCTAAGCCTTTTTAATCTGCGGCTCATCTCGCAGAATATATTCATCCACGCAATAATTTCATCGTCACGACATGAAAAGAAACAAAAAAATACCAAAAATTTATTAGTATAAATATTGTATAGTAATTTTGTATATAAAAAAAAAATGTTTTTTTTTTTATTATTATTCTGTGTTGAGATAGGTCAGGTTGACCTATATAAATTTCATTGTTTTTTTTTTGTTTTGAGTTGAGACACCAAAATTTGTATTATTTATTATTATTGTATTTTGTTGATCGTTACTGATCATTTATTATTTAATTTTATGTTGTTATAACATATTAATTATTTTTTATGTTGTGATATTATTAAATTTAATATATATATTTTTTTATTTGGGTAATCGTATTATTTTTAATAGATTAAAATATTTTATTTGGGTAATCGTATTAATTTTTGATTTATTAATAGATTAAAATATTGTGAAAATACTATTCACTTTAATTTGTTGTGTTGGGTCGAAAATTTAATTCGATTGTGTTGAGTGTGTTGGGTCGATTTATTTATTATATCGATAAAATGTTCGATGATTTGAAATTTTAATTATTTTATATGTTTCAATTTTTAAAATATTTTTAATTTTAATTGTGGTTAATTCATTATTATTTTTATGCTTTGTGTTTATGTGTGTGTGATAATATATATGTTGAATGTTTATTTGAGAATTTAAATATATATATTTAATAAATTCTTTTTTAAATAAATTCTTTAATAGATATTTTTATTTTTAGATTTGCGGGTTGTCTGAAATTGGTAACAGACATATTTTTGCGATCGGACGTTTGAATGTCGAATTTTGTGTTTTTAGTGTAACGACACGAATTAAACCGTCTGGCCCGGGATGAGTTTCGACGATACGCGCTAGTGGCCAGTGTGCAGGCGGAAACCGTTCATCTTTCATCAAAACTAAGTCGCCGGTTTTGATATCTTGTTGCTGCGTTGTCCATTTTGGACGTGCTTGTAATCTGGAGAGATATTCTGTGCTGCATTGATGCCAAAAGGTTTGATATAATTTTTGAATATATTTCCACCTGTCTAAATTATTCATTTTTGTTTCAGTGACGTCAATTTCTGGTGGAGTCAATATAGCTTCACCAATGAGGAAATGACCTGGCGTTAATATTGATGTATCATCTGGATTTGTATTCATTGGACATAGTGGACGTGAATTTAGACAGGCTTCAATTTGTGTCAGCAGTGTGGCATGTTCTTCAAAAGTGAGACTAGAAATGCCAACTATTCTCTTTAAATGGTGCTTCACGGATTTAACCCCTGCTTCCCATAGTCCGCCGAAATGTGGTGATGATGGGGGGTTAAAGTGCCATTGTGTGCCGTAATTTGAGAGTAGCTCTGATATTTCATGAGTGGCTTGTTTCTGAATTGCTCTAAATTCAGAAAATATAAAATTTTTTGCACCGATGAAATTTGTACCACAATCACTATACATGTTGGTACAAATGCCTCGCCTAGAAGTGAATCTTCGAAAAGCGGCGATGAATGCAGGAGTGCTAAGGTCACTTACCAACTCTAAATGAATTGCCTTTGTACTCATGCAAACGAATATGCATATATAACCTTTGTGAATTCTATTGCAGCGTCCTTTCCACGCCTTGATCTCAATTGGGCCAGCATAATCAACTCCTGTATTTGTAAAAGCTTGATTTATTTGAACACGAGCAGCAGGAAGGTTGCCCATTAGTTGCGTTGGAGTTAAGGATCGGAAACGAAAACAGATTACACATTTGGTAAGTTCCTTTTTGATTTCTATTTTTGCGTTAATTATCCAATATTTTAATTTTAGATATGCTGTTGTCAACTGAAAGCCACCATGAAGAGTATTCAAATGGGCGAATCGAATGATCAGTGTTGTGATGTGATTATTTGCTGGCAGAATTATTGGATGACATTGATCAAATCGTAGTGAGGAATTCTGCAGACGTCCACCAACCCTCAAGATCCCATTTTTGTCTAAAAATGGATTTAATTTCATAAGTCTGCTATTTTTAATAATAAATTTCTTGGGTAATGTTTGATCTTTATCATGATTGTTATTTAAATAATTTGTTTTTTCATTTAGTGTCTTGACTTCTGCTTCAAATGTTTGGGCTTGCACTGCCTTGATGATTTTATTGAATGATTCGTTTAATTCAGCTGTGGACAGTGAATATAAAATTTTTGATTTCGATTCATCTGCATTTAATTTTCTACAATTATTTGTAAATCTCAATATATATGCTGTACAACGAATTATTTGTGTAAGTGACGAAAATTTTTCAAAATATGAATAAGTAGTTTGAATTAAATTAACTCTTACCTTTTTTATTTCCAGATCTGTCTCAAAGTTCAGTACGGATTTTGGAATGGAATTGATGTCCTGATATAAAAATTCAGGACCCGACCACCAGAGTTTGCTGCTGATTAAATCGGCAGGCAACAAACCACGTGATCCTAGATCAGCAGGATTTTCCTTTGATCGTACGTGTCGCCAGCTTGCAGGGTTGGTGAACCGTTGGATTTCGGATACTCGATTCGCCACAAAACATTGCCACTTTGATGGATCAGCCTTTATCCATGCCAGAGTTATCATGGAATCGCACCAGGCAAATTGTGGAATGTTTTCCAAATTCATTTCTGTACATACCGTATACAGTAGTTTTGACAGCATTACTGCACCACATAGTTCCAGACGAGCCAATGTTATTTTTCGTAATGGTGCAACTTTTGTTTTTGATGTTATGAGTTGGATCTGGATTGGTGAATTTTCATTTTTTATGCGTAAGTATATAACCGCTGAATAAGCATGTTCAGACGCATCACAAAAACCATGTATTTCTATTTTTTCAGATTCCCTTTTTAATTGGATCCACCGTGGGATTTTCAAGCTTTCCAAATCTGGAAGACTTCCTTTGAATTTTGTCCAGCGTTGTTCTAACGCTGCATCAATTGGTTCGTCCCAATCACACTTGCTGAGCCAAAGTTCTTGGATCATAAGTTTGGCCAAAATGATACATGGTGATATCCACCCTAAGGGATCGTAGAGTTTGGCAATATCGGATAAAATAGTCCGTTTTGTAAATTTTTTGATGGGTGTTGTGGATATTTTAAAAGTAAAAATATCTTGTGCAGGATGCCACTGAATTCCTAAGGTCTTAATGACATCTTTTTCATCAAAAGACAATGGCATTTTAATCTCTATATCTTTTTCAGGTATATTTTTTAATATGGCTTCAGAATTACTTGCCCATTTTCTTAATGGGAAGCCTGCCGACTCCAGGATTTTCAGCAGTTGAAGTTGAGCTTCAATGGCTTCATCAATTGTATCTGCTCCATACAACAAATCATCCACATAGAAATTATTTTTTAAAATTTGTGCTGCTAATGGATATTTGTATCCTTCATCTATGGCCAATTGGTGGAGGGTGCGAACGGCCAAATATGGAGCAGATGCAGTTCCAAAAGTGACTGTTTTTAACGCATGAGGTGTGATGAGCTTGTCGGCGTTTCTCCATAAAATCAGTTGATACTGCTCATCTTGTGGTGCTATCCAGATCTGGCGATATATTTTCTCCATATCTGCAGTGTAAGCATATTTATATTTTCTCCATTTCATTATTAAACTTGTTATATCATCTTGTAGCCGAGGACCGATCATGAGGTGGTCGTTCAAGGATACTCCAGAAGCATCTTTACATGAAGCATCAAAAACCACACGAACTTTCGTAGTTGTGCTGGTGGCCTTGAAGACAGCGTGATGTGGCAAAAAATAATTTTTCGAATTGTAACATGGTTGAAATTCTTCCATGTGCTTAAGATCGGCGTATTCTGAAATGCAGTTAGTATATGAAATATTTAGTTCGTTATTAGTCTTTAATCTTTTTTCTAATTGTAGGAATCGGATAAGTGCTGGACGATATGACTTTTCAAATATTGGCCTCATATTATCTTTGAATGGAAGACACACCTCATATCGGCCATCATCTCGTCTAGAATGGGTTTTTGCATAATGCTGTTCGCATTCTTCATCTTCTCGGGTAAGATTTCTTTTTGTTGGTATCTCTTCGATTTCCCAAAATTTATGTAAATCTTTTTTTAGATCTAATTGTGAGTGCATTGCTACCATCGATATTCTAGACTGATGTATGCTGCCTGAAATGATCCACCCCAGCTGAGTTTGTTGTGCTATTGGACAACCAATTGGTCCACGTTTAAGACCTTCTAGAATTATTATCGAATATAGATCTGCTCCCAGCAGTATATCTATTTGTCCTGGGGTGTAGTAAAGTGGATCAGCTAACTCGAGATCCTGGAGATAGTTCCAATCGTCAGCATCAACGGACAACTGCTTACCTGGGATCAACCCTGTTAATTTTTTAAATATATATAATTCTGTATTCATGATGAACGATGGATTTGGAATGGAACTAATGTCCAATCTGACTAGGTACTGTGATTGACCTGCATTATTTTCACCAAATCCTGTAATATTTACTGATGTTTTCTCTTTTTTCAGTTTCAGCAGTTGTACCGCGGATTCGGTTATAAATGATGCTTCAGAGCCAGGATCTACAAGTGCGCGAAGCTTAATTTTTTCACCAGATCTGGGCACAGCATTGACCAATGCTGTAGCTAAAACAACCCTGGGTTGTTGCTGTATGTTTCTGGTGGCTACTAATGTAGAAACTTGATTATTTCTTGCTTCTCGAATTTCATCATTGGGATTATATGCAGTTGTATGGTAGTGGCTGCTGGGTCTGTTGAGATGCAACAAGGAGTGATGACGTTTGTTGCAATGGTAACAATTTTTATTGCTTGGGCATGTTGAAACAGTATGGCTGTGTGCCAGACAATTGATGCATGCCGAAATATTTTTAATTGTATCAAATCTTTGTGTAGGATTTTGTTTTAAAATTTTTTGACATTTACTTATAGGATGCGTGCCCGAATTGCATACTCTGCAATTAGCATTACTGGAGGACTTGACTGTATGGAAAGTTTTAGTGAAACGCTTGAAAGTTTCTGCTGGTCTTTGATTCGCTTTGGAGAAATTCGAGTGTGCACCTTGTACCGATTCAAGAGCACGAAACCTTATTTCTAAAAATTCTTGAAATATCTTGAATTCAGGTAAATTTTTAGAACCAGCAAGTTTCTCTTCCCATAACTGTTGGGTCTTGTAAGGTAACTTTTGTATTAATAAAAAAATCAAAATACTATTCCAACTTTCAACATGAATATTTAAATTTTTTAAGGAATGATAAGCTGCTGTGGTTGTATCCAACATGTTTTTAATGGCTGCAGCTGATTCTGTAGTAATCTGAGGTTGGTGTAATAATATTTTTAGTTGTGCGTTTACTATCTTTCTTTTATTTTCGTAGCGGTCGATCAGGATGGACATCGCGGATTCGAACCCGGTGCTTTCAATAGTGAGATGTTGAATGAGGATTGCTGCATCCCCCTCAACTTTGGATTTTAGTACATTTAATTTCTGTACATTGGACATGGTTGGATATTGCAAAAAGTATGCATCAAGCATATTTTTAAACGAGGGCCAGCTTTCATATGTGCCAGCAAATGGAGGTACGTTTAAACGCGGTGGTATAAAATCATTATTTTTTTGTGCCACTGTCAGATTTGCGTCAGTTTCACCTTTAGTTAATTCATCATATGCTTCCTTTAAATCTCCACCAAATTCAAAATATAGTGCTTGAATCTGATGAAAACTTTTATTTTTCAGATACTCTTCATCATCATCTTTGAGAATTAAATAGTGAAGATTTTTTGCTTCCTTGAAATTGGCTTCGAGATCCCGTAACCGAGCTTCAACGTGAGAACGTTTACGTTTATTAGTCAATTCTTCGTAGGACAATTGATTTTCTTGAATTGAATGGAGGATACCCTCCAGACACGATATGCATTCCGCAATTTTCTTTGGTGGCATAATATAGATATATATATATATATATATATTATATTATAAAATTATATATATATATTTTTTTTTTTTTTAGATTAATTTATATTAAAAATTTTATTTATTAAATAGTATTTAAATATATGTGTAATGTTGAAATATGATTTGTTAAAAAATATATTTTTATAAAAATATTTATTTATAATATAATTTGTATTAAATATAACTTATAAAAAAAAAAAAATGATTATGTAATTGTATATGTATTATAAGATATTTATTTATCAAAATAATCTGTTTTAATGTTAAATATATAATTATATAAAAAAAATAATATATTATAATAAATATTTTATTTAATTTTAATTGTTTTAATTTATTTATTATTTTAGTTTTTGGTAATTCTCAACTCAAACCTTTGATGTCCTTCACTTCTCCTTCAGTTCGTTTGATTTTTCCTTGAAATGGTTTTACTGCGGCGTCCCGTTTTTTTTTTATTTTTATATTGTTATACCGCGACGCGAGTACCGGTATTATAAACCACACTTTATTATTTCACCACCAAAAAAAAAATCAAAATTTATTGTACCACAATTTTTAACTTTAAATAAAAAAGAGTTATTTTATTCTTTGTAGGTACCACTGAAAAGTTTTCACACCACACAAAATATTTTATAATTTATAATTACAAAACTTATTATATTTTTTTTTTTTTTTTTAGAGCTTTAAAATTTTGAAACTTTTAAAGCTTTATGATTTTCACTGTACTATATTTTTTTTTGTATGTTAACTAAATTATATATATTAATAAATTGCACTATGACAAAATTTTTTTTTTTTTTGTCTGTTAACTAAATTATATATATTAATAAATTGCACTATGACAATTTTTTTTTTATGTTAAATCTCCTCTATATTGTTTGAATAAATTTAATACTAAATTATAAAGAATTGCCAGGGAAAACCAGACAATAACGATAATTATAGTATAAATGCTTATCAAATTCTACTGATTAACTTTATATAAAAATATTTAATAGAGCACCACTTTGGTATTTTATCCGGTTCGAAGGACCAATGTTTCTTCCGCTTGGAGAAAGAAATAAATTAAATCTTATTAAATAAAAAGACACTTTGGTTTCCTTAAAAACATTATAAAACGTATCTTTTTTAAAAATAGTTAAAATTTTATATGATGGTTTTCACTATTAGTTAAAAGTTATTTATTTGAATTTTTATATGTTATTTAACCTTTTAAATTAATTTTATAATTTATAATTTTATATATATGAATCTTTGCTTTTTAAAAGAATTTAGATTTAGATTTACAACTTTGAATATTAATATTTTTAATTTAAATTTGTAACTTTATATAATTTTATTTGTTCGACCGCTTTAACTAACTTTGATTTTAAAAAAAAGAGAGTGAAGTAATCATTAATTTTAATTGAACATGAAAACTTTTAACTTTACTTTCCTTAAATTCTAACATTATTTAAATTCTGTTAGTTAATTATATTCTTTACATCCTGGTCATTGCCCTTTTTTTTCTATTATTTTCTGTTAACAGAAATCAGTTAACAGATTACAAAAATGTGGAATGTAGAACTTGTTCCACATATCATATCAATAAGATAAAATCTGCGTAATGCAGGTTGACATTTGTCAAAATAATCGATAGTGAGTGACAGTTGTCAAATAATATATATATTTATATATATATTTTTGTGTATAAAAATGGATATCAACAAAGGAGCATGATCAGGTAAATATAAGAAATATATTTAACTTTATAAACATTTTACATTTGTTTTATTTTATTTTAGATAAAAAATATTGTTGCTGATCGCCAACATTAATTACTGTTGTATGTTGATCTTGAATATGATATATATCTAATTGTTGTTTTTTCATATTTTCTAAAGCAATATTTATTTCTGCTGCATCATCAGCATCCATTGTTCCAAACAGAAAATTTTGGAGTTTTCCGATTCCATTAATTAAACCTCTTTTTTGTCGAGAATCTCTTGTTTGAAAAATTTGATTTATTATTGCATTATTGATTTCTATTTCATGAAGTAATTTAGAAGTTAAACTTATTTCAATTTTACATTTTTCATATTCAGATCTTTTCAAAATTTCTTCGCAAGTCAAAATCAATGTCTTGAATTGTGTTTTTAAAGTTAAAGTATCCTGTTCGAAAGTCAAATGATCCACCAAAAATAAGAATTTCCAATCTGCTACGACCTTTTTTAATGAACCAATTTTTTCCGAATATACACCGGCAGATTCTAATTGAACATGCTCTGATGCAGAGACTGCAAAATAGCAAATGGCGATGATATATCTGAAAGGCAATGATTTTTATAAGTAATTTATATTTTTACATTCTCAAGTAATAAATGGTTTAAGAAGATTATTGTGAATTGTTTTATATTTATTTTTTATTTTTATAATTGAGTTTACTTGTGACAATATTTTTATTATCTCGAAGGGACCTTTATAAGCTGGCGTTAGTTTTTTATTTGAACGATTTTTAATTTCTAGCCATACCTTATCTCCTACAATAAACTTTGTTGATTTTACCTTTTTATCATATTGTATTTTTGAATTTTCTTTTGCTTTTATAAGATTTTGGCGAATTATTTCGTAACCGTTTTGCATTCGCGCTTTTATTTCTAATACATAATTTTCGTAGTTATATATAGGTTCAACTGTTTTCATTAATGAAGTGGGTAATTCAGCTTTGAATCCGAATAAAATTTCATATGGTGTATATTTTGTTGCCGTATGCGGAGTAGTAGTGTAGCAAAAAACTGCATAATCTATCCACGAATCACAATTATCAGGATCTTGAGAAGCGTAATTTCTCAAATAATCTCCTAACGTACGATGAGACCGCTCCAAAGCACCGTTGCTTTGTGGATGATATGGACTAGTTTGTATTTTTTTGATTTTTAGAATTTTGCAGACATTTTTCATAATTTCGCTTAAAAAATTTTGACCTTGGTCGGTTAGCAAAGTTTTTGGGGTACCGAAAGTACAAATTATTTTTCTTACATAGGTTTCAGATATCGTTTTTGCTTCTTGGTCTGGAATAGGAATTGCTTGTATGAATTTTGTCAAGTCGTCCTGAAATGTAAGGATATATTATTTATTGCCTGATTCTGATTCCGGTAAAGGACCTACTATATCAAGAGCTACACGTTCAAATGGTCTCTTAGATGTGGTAGTGATTTCCATAGGACACTTATTTTTTGAATAAATTTTATTTCTTTGGCATGTGGTACATGTTCTAATATGTTTTTTTATATCATTATACATACTTTTCCAGAAATATTTACTTTTAATGCGATTTATTGTGCGAGCCAACCCCTGATGCCCACCTAATGGAGAATTATGGTATTCAAAAATTACTTTTTCTATATCTTCAGGTTTATTTAATAAAATTAAATTTTGTGACTTGGTAGCGAATGGATTATTATGTTGTTGTAATATTTCATTTGTATTTGGTGCGAGATTGTTATTAATTTGAATATTTTTAGAATTTGAATGAATAGTTTGTGTATTATTATTATCAGAATTAGGATTAATAATTTGTGTATTATTATTATCAGAATTAGGATTAATAGTTTTTGTTTTGGAGCGGGTAATCACATTTATGTTTTTGATATCCAATCTAGAAAGAGCGTCGGCGTTGGTGTTTAAATGACCAGATTTATGTACTACTGTAAAATCGTATTCTTCAAGTTTTATGCGCCAGCGCATAATCCTCGAAGAAGGATGTTTCAGATTAAATATCCACACTAAAGGCTTGTGGTCAGTGACGATGGTAAATTTTCTACCATATATATAAGGCCTAAAATGTGTGGTAGCCCAAACAACGGCCATAGCTTCCTTTTCTATCGTTGAATAATTTTTCTCCGCATTATTCAATATTCGACTAGCGTATGCAATAGGTAGATCTTGTTTACCAGGATTACACTTTTGCGAAAGAACAGCTCCTATTGCATCATTACTAGCATCAGTAGTTACATAGAAATGTTCGCTAAAATTGGGATATTGTAAAACGGGTGGATTCATGATTTAATTTATTGAAGGATTCATCACAATACGCATTCCATTCCATTCGAATTTAATTTCTTTCCTGAGTAATTTATTTATTGGAGAAACTAATTTTGAAAAATTGGGTATGAATTTCCTATAGTAACCAACTAAACCCAAAAATGATTTGACTAGTTTTACAGTTTTAGGTGGTTGAATATGTTGAATAGCTGTGATTTTTGTAGGATCGGGTGTAATTCCATCCTGAGAAATTACGTGCCCTAAATACATAACTTCTTTATATAAAAATTTACATTTATTTGGTTGTAACTTTAGGTTATGTTTTTCGAGAGTTTTTAGAACTTCTATTAACTTGTTGTTGTGGTCTTGTAAATTTTTAGCATAATTATGATGTCATCTAAATAAATAAGACAACGCAAACCTTGTAGACCAGTTAGCACTGTGTTCATTAGACGTTGGAATGTGGGTGGTGCATTTCGTAGTCCGAACGGCATTCGGTTAAACTCGAAATGTCCATAACTTGTGCTAAAAGCTGTTTTTGCCTTATCAAATTCCTTTACATTAATCTGGTGGAAACCACTAGCTAAATCAAGAGTGCTGAAATACTTTGAATTTCCCAATTGACCTAATATGTCTTCAATATTTGGTAAAGGGTAAGCGTCAGGTATAGTGATTTCGTTTTATTTTCGAAAATCAACTACAACCCGCCATTTCTTTGTACCGTCAGAACCTGATTTTTTTGGCACCACTAATAAAGGGGCATTCCAAGGACTTGAACTTTTACGAATAATTTCGTCATCAAGCATTTTATCTACTGGATTTTGAATTTCTCTTTTGTGTATTTCTGGTAATCTATATGGCCTAATTTTAGTAATCCTTTTTCTAACAATTCATCAATGTCCATAAGAGCAACTGATTCATTTTGATGAGTTACTGGTCCATATTTAATAACCTTTTCAGTACGAGGTGGTATTATTATATTTTGCATTTTGGTTTCAAAAGGAATTGCACATTTTATATTATCAAAATGAAAAATAAAGTTAGTATTTCCATAATCAAGTAGGGCTTGAGTTATTTTTAAAAAATCTTCACCAATAATTCCATCTTGTTCTATTGGGAAGTTAGAATTTACAATATGAAAGGTAATTGGATAGGTTTTATTTAAATTATTGGGAATTTGTAGATTTAATGTAACTTTTCCTATTGTACTTATTGGTTCGGTAGTAATACCTTTTATTGTCGTAGAATTTATGTCAATCATAGTTTCGTCGTTTAAAGAACTTACTTTTAATAAACAAATACTAGCTCCTGAATCTATGAGAAAGTTAGTGGTATTATTGAGTGTACCAGAAACACTTAAATTTAGAGTGCTAGAGAAAGTTCTATTCTTAACTTGATTAACAAGAACTTGTGTTATTTCTTTATCATCGATATTAGAAAATGTATCTAAATTTGACTTATTTGATTCAGCAATGTTTGAATTTCTCTTACTATTAGAAATTTTATTTGTTGTAGAATTGGTATTCTTATTTAGTGTATTTTTGTTTGGTTTTGATATAGTAGATTTAGTAGACTTTGAATGTTTTATATTTGAATCAGTGTTTTTCGCAATATCTATATTTATAGATACTTCTTTTAAAGAATTGAGAGAACTGTTTTCAATTGATTTTGAAGAATTAGTAATGTTTGTTTTTGTGGAGTTAGGAAGATTTAGTTCTGCACAATTCATAGATTTATGAGAAATAAAATTAACATTTAGGTGTCGCTTTTCAAGTTTTTCGCCTGTGTCTGAACACCAGATGAACCAGGCTTCTGCTCGTTTCCCGTATTGGATTCTCGGTTCTGTTTTTTGTTATTATTAAACATTCTTTTTCTACAATTTTCAATAGAATGACCTTTATTTTTACAGTAATTACAGATGTTTTCGTTAATTGTTGCAACTATTGGTCTATTTGGTTGAAAAGTTGGTTTAAATTTAGGTAGATGTGAATTAAAATTATTATTCACATTTTCTATTGGATTTTTAGTATTTTTAAATTTGCTCCTACAGTCAATAGTATTATGACTATTATTTCTGCAGGTAGAACAGTAATTAGAGTGATTTGATTGAAAGGTAGTTTTTTTATTTAATTTATTTAATTTTTCCTCTTGCAATGCTAAATCTATAGCTTTGACAAGAGTCTCTGGTCTAGTGGTACGCGCTATTAAACGAATTGGCTCTTTTAAACCATTTATGAAACTGGTTAACGCTAATTTTTCATTCATTTCCCTAATAGCCGTACCTACTTTTTTTGAAGCAGTGGTATCTATACTAAAAATATTGAGTTCGTCTAAGAGTTTCTCAATTCTATTGGCGTAAAAGGACACGTCTTCCTTTTGTCCTTGGTTCAGGGTAAAAATATCGGATTGTATAAGTTGTACTGCCCTTAATTTGGAAAAATTAGTTTGCAATGCTAATTTTAAAGCATTCCAATTATCATAACTGTGATAACGAATGATTAGGTTGTAAGCTCGTCCTACTAATTTGGACGTAATAACATCAATAAAATCTAGTTTTTCCTCACCAGTATTTGCACGTTTATATTGGATGTCGGCCATTTGGAGAAAACGATGTAGTTCTAAAGAGTTTCCACTAAACTCAGGAATCATTTTTAAAGCCTGATTTATATTGAAACTAGCCGCCATTTTGGATGAGGGTTTTGTGTTATTGACGTTAGAGTTTGAAGGGGGATTTGGTGGTGGATTATTATTATTAGTATTTGAATTTAAATTATTCGAAATATTTTCAGTATTTGAATTATTAGTATTTGAATTTAAATTATCTGAAATATTTTCAGTATTTGAATTATTTCCACCTTTTGAATTTTTATTATTTACAATATTTGAATTATTCGGATTGTTTTCAGTTATTAAATTTGTATTATTTTGAGTTGAATTTGTAATTTCCGAATTAAATGTAAATAAACTATTTTTATTTTCTATTTCTGTGGGCGAGCGAGGAGTTTTTATAGATTTAGAAAATACACTATCGTTTAGATTTGAATCATCATCACTATCGATATCTATATCAGTACAATCAGTATTTAGTTTTTTAGATATTTTCCTTGTTCTAAGACTGAGATTATAATTTAAACTCATTTAGATTTCAAATGCACTCAAACACAATTTTACCAAATGAAATAATTATTTTAGGAAATAACAAAAAAAAATAATGAAATAAACTTAAAGAAAAATATATTATTTATTTAAAACATTTTTAAAGGGCTTACAACTCAATTTAGTTTTTAAAGCCCACAAAAACATATTAATGATTTTACCTTTTAACTAAGTAATAAGTACAATTTTATTAAATTTTACAAATTCATCTTATTGATATAAGTATTTAAAATTAAATTAAAGTTTTTATTTTTTCCTCTTAAACATAATTAATTTAATTAATTTAGTTCTTGTAAAAAATTATTTATTATTTATGATTTTAAAGTCTTTTCAGAGCTTCATATATATTTTTTAATATATGTGTTACTAATTTATTTTTATATATATAAGTAGTGCATTTATTATGTTCTAGCCCAAAGAAAATGTCCAAATAAAATGTGCAAAATATTGAAAATAAATTCTATACTGCATACAAATAAATAAGCATTTTAAGAATTTTTGCGCATTATTTATTAAGTAATTTTCACCTTAATGAAATTCGACACCGCTTTAATTTAATTAAAAATATTTATACTTAATTATAATTGCAATTTTTTTTCTACTTCCGGTCAATAATAATAATGTAATATGATCTAAATTGATTTACTTTTCCAAAATTTTTGGGAATTGATCTAAATTAATTTACTTTTCTAAAACTTTTGGTAATTTCAAGGGTCAATGAATTGATTCGGATGCACGTGCATTAATATTGTTTTTTCACGTTTAAAATTTAGCATAACCAGATAATTAATTAAAAAGTTTCAATTAAGTTTCAATTAAAAATATTTATACTTAAGCGTAATTTTAAATGTTTTTTACTTCCGGCTAAGGTAATATATAGCATGATCAAAATGGATTTTTTTTTACTTTTCCAAAAGTTTTGGGAATTTTAAGGGTCAATTAATTCGGATTCAGTTGAAATGGTCAAATGAAATGGGTGAAATATTGAAAATAAATTCCATACTCCATATAAAATAATGAACATTTTATTCACTTTTGAACATTTTAATAGTTTATATGAATGAAATGAGTAATTCTTGGAAAATGGACAAAAATAAATCCCATATTCCATACAAAATTATAAACATTTCTTTCCTTTGTGAACGCATTAAGTTTCAATTAAAAATATTTATACTTAAGCATAATTTTAAATGTTTTTTTTACTTCCGGCTAAGGCTAATATATAGCATGATCAAAATGGATTTTTTTTTACTTTTCCAAAAGTTTTGAGAATTTTAAGGGTCAATTAATTCGGATTCAGTTGAAATGGTCAAATGAAATGGGTGAAATATTGAAAATAAATTCATACTCCATATAAAATAATGAACATTTTATTCATTTTTGCACATTTCATATAAATTATTGAAATTAATTCGTATAAAATATTGAAAATAAAAAAATTGACATCGCATTAACTTTCGATTAAAAATATTTCTCTGGCTGAGGGGCAAAAGCACTTAAGTCATGATTTATAGTTTGTCAGAAAAGCGTTTTTATCGAATATGTTCTGCTACTTTTACATTTGACAATTGTATTATATTAAGATTTTTTATCCATTCAGAATTGCAAGTAGTTTTACAATTAATTCTAAACTTCCTGGCAACCCTTTTTTTGGCCCGAAATTTATTTTAGTGATTGATCAATGTAGAATTGTATAAAATATTACATTCAGATCGAGTTAGATGTTTTAGCTAAAATATTCGATTGTCATTGAACTTGGCTTAGGCGAAGTAATTTTTTTTTGAAATTCTGAATTAAATGGTTTTGCCCCGTAGTCTGAAATTTATACTTAAGCGTAATATTCATTTTTTTTTACTTCAGGCTAAGAATAATATATTATAATATGATCTAAATTGTTCTAATTTTTTTACTTTTCCAGAAGTTTTATGAATTTTATGAGTCCATAAATTGAATTGGTGCATTATATATTGTTTTTTTCTCACTTTTAAATTTCGCATAAGTCATTACTTAAATTTTTAAACTATCAATTTTAGCGATTTAATTATAATTTAACGGGAATGAATTCGTTTTTTGTCAAATCAATTATTATCGGAACAATAATATGATGCGGCAAAGAATTTAATTATAAATATATTTTATTAAAATCCTGATTTTTTGTTAATTTTATTAATTAAGTAATAAGAAATTATTATTAACGTAAATTTGATAACCTATCGCAAATAATTTTAAAGATAAATATTTTATTTTTCTCAATTAAATTTGTTAATTCATCAATTAATAATTCATTATTACTGAAAAATCAAATATTTATGCTTAAGTTCAAGTTTAATTTTTTTTTACTTCCTAAATTCAATCCAATAATTATTATTAATTATTAAGCATAATACATTATTTCATTAATAACAATTTCGATGGCCTGCATATATGAATCCAAAATTAAAATATAAATCCGAATCCTCAAAGTATAATATTTTTATTTAGGAAACTTCAGCGGGATCATTCTGAAATTTCATAGGAAAATGTTATAAGTTCAAAAAATCATTTAAAGTAAGTTTTACCTGTTTTCAAATAAATTCGATACTAAGATTAGTTACGCGATATATCTGTTGATCTTAAATTAGCACTTTCAGCAGATTCATGAGCCTGTATAAAGTACATTCATATATTTTTTTTAAACTTATTGATACTTCTTTATAAAATTGATTATTTTTCAATAAAACTAAATATATAATATTTTTTTAGCAAATTCCAATATTTTTTTTATTTTCTATCCATCACACTTCAAATTATGTTATTATTGCATTTATAATCCGCGTTTCATACTATTTAATGAATTTTATTTTCTTTACAATGGATTTTCTTGCGATGAATTTTCTGCGAGGAATTTTTTAGGGGTATGAAGTTTTCTTGCGAAGTATTTTCTTGTGATGAGTTTTCCTAGCGATTAATTTTCAGCGATGAAGTTTTGCTGCGATGAATTTTCCTAACGATTAATTTTCCGTGATGAAATTTACTTGTACGAATTTTGCTAACGATTAATTTTCAGCTATGATTTTTTCTTGGCTACGAATTTTTCTTGCGATGGATTTTCTGCAATGAAATTTCCTGAGATGAATTTTCCTCGTGATTAATTTTCTACAATGAATTTTTCTTGGCGATGAATTTTCTTAGTGATTAATTTTTTGTGATGAATTTTTTATGGGTATGAAGTTTTCTTGCGAAGGATTTTCTTGTGATGAATTTTCCTAGCGATGAAGTTTTCTTGCGTTGAATTTTCCTAACGATTAATTTTCTGCGATGAATTTTTTATGGGTATAAAATTTTCTTGCGATGAATTTTCCTAGCGATCAATTTTAGCGATGAAATTTACTTGTACAAATTTTGCTAACAATTAATTTTCTGCTATGATTTTTTCTTGGCTACGAATTTTTCTTGCGATGGATTTTCTTGCGATGAATTTTCCTAGCGATTAATTTTCTGCAATGAAATTTCCTGCGATGAATTTTTTCATCGATTAATTTTGTGCGACGAATTTTCCTAGTGATTAATTTTCTGCAATGAATTTTTCTTGGCTATAAATTTTCTCAGCGATTAATTTTCAGCGATGCAATTTCCTGCGACGAATTTTCCCAGCGATCAATTTTGTGCGATGAATTTTTCTTAACTATGAATTTTCTTGCTTTAGATTTTCTGCGATCAATTTTCCAAAAACCTTAAAAAAGACCTGAGTTAAAAACATTTGAGCCAATTAACGGTAATACAAATGTTTAATGATGAAAAATCTTTTGCAGATAATAAAATCGTTTTGCTTCTCGCGCTTAAAATGTTGCATAAACGATTATTTTTTTTTTTTTTTTGACTTTTTATGCGATTACTTTTGAACGTCGGCCCCATAAAAATCATGCCATTATTTTCAGTGAATTTAGCGGCGCTACTTTCGACTTTTAATGCGATTACTTG
The DNA here is from genome assembly GCA_963920725.1 of Rhamphomyia laevipes. Lineage (NCBI taxonomy): Eukaryota > Metazoa > Arthropoda > Insecta > Diptera > Empididae > Rhamphomyia > Rhamphomyia laevipes. The sequence goes on from OY987255.1 coordinate 87,224,539, forward strand.
TAAACGTCTAAAGATCATGGCATTACTTTTAGCGAATTACTTTAAGCGGCGCTACTTCCGACTTTTAATGCGATTACTTGTAAACGTCCAAAAACCATGCCATTAGTTTTAGCGAATTAAGCGGCGCTACTTTTGACTTTGTATGCGATTACTTGCAAACGTCTAAAAATCATGGAATTGCTTTTAGCGAACTAATTTCGACTTTTAATGCGATTACTTTTAAACGTCTAAAAATTATGCCATTACTTTTAGTGCATTAAGCGGCGCTACTTTTGACTTTTAATGCGATTACTTTTAAACGTCTAAAAATAATGGCATTACTTTTAGTGAACTACTTTTGACTTTGTACGCGATTACTTTTAAAGTCTGCTTTTGACTTTCTATGCGATTACTTTTAAACGTCTAAAAATAATGGCATTACTTTTAGTGAACTACTTTTGACTTTGAATACGATTACTTTTAAACGTCTAAAAATAATGGCATTACTTTTAGTGAACTACTTTTGACTTTGAATGCGATTACTTTTAAACGTCTTAAAATAATGGCATTACTTCTAGGGAACTACTTTTGACTTTGAATGCGATTACTTTTAAACGTCTTAAAATAATGGCATTACTTCTAGGGAACTACTTTTGACTTTGAATGCGATTACTTTTAAACGTCTTAAAATAATGGCATTACTTCTAGGGAACTACTTTCGACTTTTAATGCGATTACTTGTAAACGTCTAAAGATCATGGCATTACTTTTAGCGAATTACTTTAAGCGGCGCTACTTCCGACTTTTAATGCGATTACTTGTAAACGTCTAAAAACCATGCCATTACTTTTAGCGAATTAAGCGGCGCTACTTTTGACTTTGTATGCGATTACTTGCAAACGTCTAAAAATCATGGAATTGCTTTTAGCGAACTAATTTCGACTTTTAATGCGATTACTTGTAAACGTCTAAAAACCATGCCATTACTTTTAGCGAATTAAGCGGCGCTACTTTTGACTTTGTATGCGATTACTTGCAAACGTCTAAAAATCATGGAATTGCTTTTAGCGAACAGTAGTTATTGGGCCACTTGGTGCTGGGAACCAATTTGATTGATGGTGTTGACAGGTGTGTTGACAGGTGTGAATAATTAGGTAATCATATGTACTTAGTGTTTTTTGTTGACAGGTGTGTTGACAGGTGTGAGTAATTAGGTAATCATATGTAATTTTTTTTTTTTTGATCTTGGAAAACATGATTTTTTTTTTTCTTTGTCATCCATGCACAGATGAAATGTTGTTGACCTTTATAATATTTATAAGTATGTCGCAAAACAAGAAAATATGAATAAGTATTACGAACTTGAACTTGGTAATTTTTGTTATTATTATTTTATTGAACTTGAAAAACATGATTTTTACATTCTTATGTCTTTCTGATTCGTAATGATAAGAGTGTTAGGCGCTTACAAATTTTGTATGCATGGTGTGACGATTCTATCTAGACCACATATAAAGTGTGTAGGTGTAATTGACTTATCTTTACTACCTTTTTTTTTTTGGATACTTTATCGGTGTATTAAAGTTAGTGTTAATAAAAACACGATCAATTAAAATCATATTCGAATATAATAATTTATTTTTGATTGTGTTATTATCATGTATGTTAAAATTATAACAGTTCAGTGCTTTTGGGTATGAGAGTTTTATGTTTGTATATTAATAATAATGTATATACAAGTTTTTGTGAAACAATACATACCTACATATTCTTTCCATTAGGACTGGTAAGTATATAAATAAAAAGAAGTGGAAGATGAAAGAGATTTTAAGCAATTGTATGTATGTGGGTGTATGACGGCCGTGTGAAAAATTTCCGTTTGATAGCTCAGATGAGCGTGTTGGTTTACAAATCGAGAGACATCCACGGTTCAAATCTACACAAAACCATTTTTTTTTTTTACCATACTAATTCACCAAAATTTATATATGCAAAAAATAATATATTATATGATACAATACTAATATATAGAAATTATTTTTCTTAAAACAGAAATTTTTACCAGATTGTAAGCACATTAACAATAATCACATTAACATAATTTGCGTCTTAGAAAAATTCAGCTTGATGGCTCAGTTGGTAGCGTGTAGATCTACAAATCAATAGTTATGGGTTCGAATCTGCACAATATCAAAATTAATTTTTATGTTTCTACTCAAGGGGTATGTGTACTTTATGTGTTTTTATAGATAAAACAAATATATATATATATATATTTTAGTATAAATATATATTTTGAAAATATCATATTATATTTGCTGTATAAATTTTATATGAAAATTTCTTTTTTGATTCTATTCTCTATACTATACCCTACTACACCATTCCACGTCATAAAATTAGTTGAAAGTATATATAATTCCATTTTCCTGTTCTGAAAAAATATTTTATAATACAATATTATTTAATTCCTATATATTCTAAAATTGATCTTTCACAAATTTCGGTGCATATGTTCTGAACATGATTCTTGCATAAGAATTACATACATATTGATCTAGTTTTACAATAGTAAAAAAATAATTTTGTAAAACTAGATTAAATATGTTTTCTAAAAATATTAATTATAATAAATATTTTTGCTTAAAAAATTCCAATAACAAAAAAAGTTCAGACATAGTTCAAAGATAAAATTAAATAAATTAATTTGTGCTTATTTTTGAATAATCAGCAATTTTCTAATAAATTTTTTAAAATATATTTCTGAAAATATCTGATTACAAATGCATTATTTATTAAATTATTGCATATTATTGCCATTATTAAAATTGACGTTCAAGAGTTTAAACGTTTTATTTTGTTTTAATTAAATTTTGTTTGAATTTTTTATATAAAAAAAAAAATGAATTTTTTAAATTATTTATTGTTGTGCGTGATTGTGCAGATGCAGTTGTTTAGGGGCACCAACAGCCCCAACATCGGGTGACATCCATGTCACCCTAAATAATAATTCGTTTACGTTTAATTTAAGTGGTCCTACGGGGCATATGGTTGGTTTTAATTATATTAATTCAGTAATCAACCATAATAACCATAGGCTGAACAGTGTAAGTAACATAAATATTTTAAAAACATATATTATATATATATATACCACAAAATTATTTCAACCAATATAAAAAAGTTTTTTGGTGAAACCAGACTTTTTTTGCATGCATATTATCGCCAAAAAACTTTCTATATATATATATACATATCTTTCGTATATTAAATAATCATTATTTTTATATTGACTTATAATTGTATTATTTAAATTTTCTATTTCAGGCGGAAAAAGAGCAGTTCATTCCGGTGCACCCAAAAGCACCGAAATTTAATACAACTATGAAAAATAATAACAACAGAGCCAGCGAGGTAAAAAATTTTAATTTTAACTTTTAATAATTATTAATATTTGGTTGTTTTTTATTTAGATCGCTGAAGACGAGACTGTAACAGGGAGCGGAGGAGGAAAAACGGGCGGTAAGTTCGAAGGACAATTTACAATATATGAGCATTAATATGTTCTTTTATATAATAATATGCTCACATATTGTAAATTTTTTAGTTGAAGTTATATATATAACTTCTGATTCTTCTGCAATCAACAGCCATCAGCTGATTTTTATAATTTTCATTTTTGTAAAATATGTAATAATTTTTCATTAAATTTTTTGTATTTTTATTTTACTGTAATTTTTTTAAATTTTCTTGTAACTTTATTTTAAAATAAAATTCATGGGTAATATATTAAAATTAAATTTTTCTAATTTTATTTTTTAAAGACAAGTTTCAGTATTTTTTCGATTTTTCAGATTTTTCTTTTTTGCATATATGGTAATTTTTTATTTTTGGAACTCCAGTTTCGCCATGTTTCTTTTGGCTGGATCTCGGCCTCTAAAAATTAAGGTGTAACCTGCGTTGTTTAATTTGTCCAGTTCCTCCTGCGCTGTTATTGTCTGGGCAATCCGTGTAGGCAGGTATACTAGAAGTTCTTGAGGGTTATCAGAATGCTTCAAGAGCGCGGTTACTGCCTGTCCGTATTTGGTGTCTTTAAATGAGAATTTAATGACCTGATAGGATTTACCTATAGTCAGGTCATCAATTTTTGTGTAGACTGTGTCTACTCCTGCTGCTGAAGCCTCAAAAAAATCTAAAAAACTCTAAGATAAAAATACAGGAAAAATTAATATAAAATTTTAATAATAAATATATTAACAATTATCTTACCATATTGTTAACGTAATAATTGTAAAATCAAAACTGATAATTGTTTGGATTTTTTTAGGATATTTATACTATTTTTCCAGAAAATTAAAACTTTTTTTGCAATAATAATTGCTACATATATTTTGCGTTAGTATATGTTGAAGGCTTTTTTTTTTGTTAAAAACCAGGTTCTAACTTGATGTTCATTAATTCAAAACATTCACTATTTTCACAGCAGTTTAAAAGCTGCCGTATAGTGAACCTTTGAAAATAGTACTTTTGACTGGAAAATAGTAAGCAGCCGCTTGGGTAATTAACGAAATACTTCTGTTCGTCCATCAAATACCGCTTTTGTAGACTTTTGTGCTCAAGTATCTCCCACCAGCAGTCCCAACTGCACACTCGGGCGTTAAAAGCAGTCCGTAATGCTAGGTTCGCCAATGTTGGTGGTTGATTTTGGTGGCTATCCTGTTGTAGATCCATATTGATTGTATATTTATTTCAGAAACATCGTGTCCTTTTATATTCAATATATATATATATATATATATATATTATTATTATATCGCTGTTACTTATTTATGACAAGATAAAAACTATTTTATTTGTTTATAATTAGATTTACATTTTATTTTTTACGCTAAATATAATTGATGATATGTATATTTCTGACAGTTTAATTGAATTCGATATTCATTATTTACACAAAAACTAAAGGTACATATTTGTGATTTTCTTAGAAACAAAGTAATAAATAAAACTTAAAATTTATTTCGATTACTTTATCTTTGTCATTTATTCTTATATTTTTATCCTGCTATATAAAAATTCCAGACACTTAAAAAGGTAGGACCTATGCACTCGAATAATAATGATTGCTATAAAGATCAATGTACCTGAATTTAATTCTAATTGCTTCTGTTTGTTTATTTCTGCAAAAAATAATTTTATTTTTTATAAATTATGCAAATCCTTTATTCAATTTTTGCGAAAAATACATGATATGCATAACTATCATAAATAGCGGATTAATATCCTGCTATATTAAAATTAAAAGGTGGGACTTCTGCATTCAGGTAATAATAATTGACATAAGGATTAATTTACCATAAATTCAATAATACCAACTTTTATTTATTTTAAAAATTTTTATTTCTTTGCATCAAATTAAATCATTTTATTTTATACATTTTCAACAAAAATATACAAAACTTTTATTATATAAAATTTAAGTTTTTTTTAGATAGCCATAAGGCACAGAGTCAAAATTATCAAGAAATTTTCTTTTTGTTGATGATGGTTTGTACATTTTAGTTTCGGGGACAGAAATTACCTGATGATCTTTTGTACGTCGTATATTTTTTGAAAAAATTGATATTGGTTCAACAGAGTTAGCGTCTTCATGCAGTATCATTTGTTTTATAGTATCAAAATTTATTAAATTTGCGTTTTTGTAATTTAAACAGATACCTTTTACTTTGCACCGAGTTTGTAAATTGTTGTCTTTTGTACTATATATTTGATATGCATAATTTTTTGGTCCACCACAAGCAAACTCTGTTATATAGCTCCCGACACCAAATTCTCCTTCTAATTCATCGGTCATGCAACCAATTAAGTCCCCCGTTGCTGGTTCATATTCATTTTCATGACTTATGTATATAACAGAGTCTGTATCATAATACAAAACTCTGTTATCCAATTTTTCCAAATACTCATAAAGTTTAAGGCGCGCTTGTGCAGTCGTATATGAAGCAATACACACATTTACTGTTGACAGTGGTGTACATGCCTCATCTACATTTTCATAGTTCACAATTAATGTGTCCTCATTAATTGGTAAAATGTGGTTTACACTAATGGACGCATCTGTTATAAGTTCATACAAAACATCAGGTTTATTTACTATTGTTGTTTTTGGCTGATTTTCTCTTTGACCAAATTTTCCCCAGAAAGAGTTTAGCATTAATTTGGCCAGAGATCTTAAACCAACATTTTTAGTTATTTCTGCAAAATCAAGTTGAATATTTTCATTTTTTAAAAAATCCACAATATATTCTTCCATTTGTTCTCGAGTTTGACACCATGTGGGGAAACCACTGGCAGATTGCTTCATTTTTAAAAATTTATTCATCATTTCCGTGAACAAACCTGATAAATTTGAAATTTTGTCATACTGTGCAATTTCATACTCCCATATTTCCAAAATTTCTAAAATTTTATATCCTTTTTCTACTGCTTTAACTACCTCATTAAAAATCCAGGTACCAATTAAAGCTTTCTCATCCCCGTTATGAGAACAGTCTGATTGAGATAAATTTTCGGAACATGTTCGGCACAGTGAAAACATTAGTTTATTGTTTTGTTTGATAGGCAAAACAGGGTGATATAGATTTTGTGGGGGAAGTATTTTACACTTTATTAATCCATTTTTTGATTTTATATCCACCTGTTGACAATCTTGATTGCCTATATATATTTTAGGGTGACCAATTGGAAATTTTCCATATTTGCAAACCCACGGATATAATGAACACACGTCAATGTATTTAATTTTTTCTGAATTTTTACATTTGTAATGCATTCGTGTGTTACCTGTTCTTCCGCCAAAAAACGAATCACGAGGATTAAGTGGCAAATTATTCAAAACAGGATGATTTTTCAGATATTCTGTCATCTGTTTATTTTGTTGCAGTTTTTTGTAAAACTCGCATTCCCACATTTCTATTACTTCATAACCAAAAGATTGCAGTCTATTTGTTTTTGCTAGCGTATTTTCATAACGTAACTCAAATGTTTCATTAGATTGATTATTTATCGACTTGTTTCTATTGTGTTTTATGCATACAGGATGACCATGATAGAAACAACCATGAAATTCAAAAATTTGCTTTGTCTCTAAGCAATATCCATCTACTTTAACACCATTTATGACTGCCTCTTTTTGTTTTGCTGCAAACTGTATGGTAATATTTCTATTTTTTTCTTCATACAATAACCACTGCGTAGCTATTTTTGACTGAATGTCACGATTTCTATACCCTCCCATAGGTATAACTGCAATTGTATTTGGTTGTAAAAAATTACGTCTAAAAACCAAATTACACGCCGATGCTATTGTTGTTGCCTCGGTAAAAGGACATACATTGCATTCTGTAAGCATTAATTTTCTAAATTTTATGCACGCTTCTGTTAAAATATTTACATCGCTCTTACAGTACTCTTTTATTTCAGTCTGAATATTGAATTCTTGGTTTTTGTTCAAGTCATGCCATTTTAAAAACGTTTCGCGTTCATCTGTTTTCATTTGATCACAGCCATAGTATTCTGTAGAAGGTAGGCAACCAATATAATTTTTATTTTCTAGAGTATTAAAAAAATGTGGAAAATACCCTTTTTTAAACGTGCCTGGCAAATCAAAAGCTTTTGGCAGTTTAGACAGAGCCATAGGAAAATAATTTATGGAATCTATAAATTTTATGTTTTGAATTTTCATCATAATAATTTTTGTACCCTGCATAATTAAATCGGGTGTGAAATCAGTTTTTGTAATTATATAATTTAATATAAACTGATGATCAAACGCTTTTCCATTATGCGCAATTACTATAATATTTTTAAATTTTTTACGCATTGTCAATAGGGTTTTAAAGAAAAGATCTATTACATTTTCATTGTATACAGTCTGTCTAAAACCACAATTTTGACAAAATAGTAAATTATTTTCGTCAATACACGTTTCGCAGCGTTTATTAAATACACATAAGTTTGGTTCGTGTAATGTAATAGACGTATTTGATGATTTTTCTTCAATTACTTTTTCCTGCCGTGTTTCCAAATCGTAAAAAATAAATAATTTATTTTTCAGATCTGGTGTATTTGTGTTTTGTTGTATGAAACACAAATGTTCTTTTAAAACAAATTTTTGGCAGGTTGTACAGAAAAATTCACCACAAATGTGTATTCTGTTTAAGCGGGTAGTTTTTAAACAGCTTAAGCACCTTTTAATGTACGCACAAATACTGATTTTTTGAGATCCTGTTGCAATAAGATGGTTGTTATAGCAACTTTGGCCTCTAAATAGTCTGTTGCAATTTGTGCATGGTATTTCAGGTACAACTCTTTGACAAACTGGTGTTTTTTGACAGCAAGGACATTTTCCTCCGCAGTGATGAGAATTTCTGTTATTATACGCTACATGACATGTCTGACAAAAATACCGACAACAGAAAGCTGATGTTAGTGATGATATAACGTTATAATGATTTTTGTGATACAACAAATTTAAATTTTTACCACCTGTTTTGCCCTCGTATATTACATCTCTACCTTTTGCTCCATATTTATATACAATAATATTGTACTTTTCAGCAAAATATTGTTGAAACTGTTGAAGTTCTGAAGTACCAGCCCCCTCCGATGGTATTTTTATTTTGGCTGTCTGTAGTAAATCCATACTCCTAATAGTTTGAATTTTATGTACATCTTTCAAAATATGTTTATTTTTGTAAACAGACTCATTTTCCACTAAGGCTATAGCTACAACTAAAGCTCTAGGCAAGCAAATATAATCGCTATTTTTAATTGTGAGTATGCCTTTTCGCTTAGCACTTTCTTCATCAAAAGAGTTATAATTTTTGCCACGTCCCCTACCTCTTGGTATTCTAACAGATGTTACCTGTAAGCAAAAGTTGTCTGTGCTGAGACCTTCGGAATTGCTCTGAAATATTTTTGATATAAGGCCCCAGACTTCTTCAATGTTAATCAAAGATGCTTCTTTAAAATTAATCCACCCAGGAGCGCGTTCCAATACACTGCTGTCACAAAATGTGATTCCTACCTGATCGGTAGGTAATAAACCACTTGTTACGTATGAAATAATTTCCTCAATAGCGTTTTTAATCCAGCTTGTGGGTTCCTGGTTTTCAGGCACCTGTTTTATAGAAAATTCTACACGACGTCCACGCAAATTAAAACGTCTAACATTTAAAACTGAATCGTTTACAATTATAAAACTTGACATTTTGAACGTTAGTATAAAACTAAACCAAAAAGTTCTTTATTTCGCTCTTATATTCTAGAAATTCTTATTAAAAACATTTTTTTTTTATAAAAAAACAAATTTTATTATTAAAATAAAGTTTATTTACACAAATTAATTTTTAGATGTACAATAGTATTTAACTTATAAATTTTATTTTAAAATATCTTTTTTATTTATCCATGAATTATGTGTGTTATCAAAGCCAAGCCATTTGACAAAAACTTGATTACCTTCTTGACGGATTATTTTTTCAACAAGATATGAATCGGAATATTTTGTTTTCTGCAATTCAAATTCATAAAAACCGCCCATTATTGGTTGTTCTTTATAGTCAGTTAAAGAATAAGTTACAGGGTTTGTTGAGTTAATTTTTGATATTTTAAAAATTTCGGTAGACCAATTTGGTTCATAACCTTTTTGAAAAATTCCTTTGGACTTGCTGATACGTACAAAATCATTTATTTTAAATTTAGATGTTTTATATAACTTTGGGGTGTTGTATATTGTTGTTAATAGAAGTTTTTCATTTTTCTTAGATACTGGAATTGGTTTCATTTTTATTGTACGATGTCGTGTATGGTTATATTTATCTGTTAAATCATCTATAATAGAAATCCAATTATAATTACCTTGTAAACTAAATTGTTTCCACATATTATTTTTCAAAGTTCGATTAAAACGTTCACAGATAGAAGCCTTAAGTTTTGTGTATGTATGATAGTGATTTATATTATGTTTTTTTATTAAGTTTTGAAAATTGCTGTTAAAAAATTCTTTTCCTTGATCAGAATGAATATTTTTTGGAATTTGCTTGCTTTTAGATAAAATTTTATTCATAGCCTTCGTTACATCAGAACCACTTTTTGTTTTAACTGGTTTTGTATAAGCATATTTTGAAAAAATATCAATAACTGTAAGTAGGTATTTGTAACCTTTGTTGAATTTTGCAAATGGAATCATTTCTACTAAATCAATTTGCCAGGTATCATTAAGGCCTTTCTGTTTAACTTTCCGCCTTTCGAATTTTTTTCTTGCAGGCTTATGCAATTCCTCTACAATTGACTTTTTACTCATGACGATACTTCACAACTAACTTAAATATACTAGTAAATTTAGTTTTATAGCTTTTGTCAAAGAGTAAAGTTGTTCTAAAAAAAATATGCAGAGCAAAATAATTTTTGTTGATTTTCAATTCGTAATTGGTAATGGTAAACATTATTTTATAAAAGAAATGGCTACACTTAATCAAGGCTCACTAACTGCAGATTATTATTTATTAAAAGCTCCATATCCTAAAGAAGAACTAAATTATGAAATTTCACAACAAAATGACTACAATAGGGATAATATAAACGGTCTGGAATGGGAAAGTGGTATTATTGAATACAACAGTCTACCATATATATTTAAAAATTTAGAACAATACAGTATTTTCGTAAAAGGCAAACAAAAAAAAGATATACTTATCAAATATTTTCCAAAAACAACAAAGATTGTGGATTTAAATTTTGACATTCCTAAATTACAAGAATTACAAAATTATGCCACATACTGTCCCGTTCACTCCACATCAGAAGGACGGAACTTAAAAAGATGTGCTTTAAAAAATTGTTTTAATATGTACATGTATATGTTAAAATATAATAAAATTGATTTTTAAAATATTATTCTTTGTTTAATTTCTCAAAAGTGTTTATGCTTTAGTTATAATTGTAGTGACAAAATGGAAACACATACGCCTCGAGATGCTGGCAACTTGCTTCTTGCCTATCATTATTATCTAAATAAAGAACACACAGCAAAAATTTCATCGGGTTTTCATCCGAGTACGTTAAAACCAATAGTGGTAATTTCAAAGTTTGGTAAAACACCAATGAAATTCAGTTATAGTCTTTGGATTATGTTTGTTCAAAACATATGCAATGATGACGATATTCAAAATTTAACATTTTTGTTAAACAGCGAAGAATGGAATCAAATTAATGGAATCAGGGATTTTATAACCAGTCATGCATACTTTAACTATGTAAATGAAATATATGTAAAAGATTATATTACTAAATATTACAAAAATTGTGAAATTTATAATGTAAAAAAATTACAAAGAGAGCATTTTTTTCTACCAGAATTTAATATCTCGTTTAATTTCTCCAAACTTTTTGTAGAAATTCCTTTGTTATGTGCTGAAAATGTGATAATAAATGAATAAAACAATATTGATATTTTATTTGTTTGTATTTTAATTGTTTTTAAAATTACAGATTTGTTACTTATTATATATAAATTTACACTTTAAAAATTTTTCGAAATAATTGTAAAATAAATTTATCATTGTAGTTAAAATCATTTGAACTAAAGATGCTTAAAAATTTCTTCATTGAAACACCTCTGCAACGGAAATATATGAAAACACAACAATAATGACCACATACAGTTGAAAAGTCTGCTTGTAAACGTTTTGAGTTTCTTATGAAACATTTTTGCTTAGAATTCTGATTGATTTTTCTTATGATATTTGTTTTTATTGTTTGATTTCCATAAGAATCAAAATATTCGGCACATCCTGCTTGGGGAAAATTTAAAACAAACCAGTGTGATCCAGGTTTTGTATCAGGATCTGAATTAACAACAATACAAAATGGTTTCTTTTTTATCTGTTTTGGTATGCGATTAAAAGCAAAAACGCCCATAAAACAAAATTTTGTGTGTTTATTCCTCCGAAGAATTTTTACTATCTGTTGCGTATTCATGCTGTTCTGTTAGGTTTGAAATATCGTAAATTTTTGTGTTACACTTTATAGATTGTAATAAAAATTCTTTTTTGTTTTTTCCATTAACCAACAATACATCAAATTTGTTTAATTTTTTATTTAAAGCTTGAGTTATATTTTCGTTGTATAAATTTCCATTTGTATTGCAATTGTGTTTTTCTGCATTTATTTTTGATGTTGGATATAAATATTTGTATTCGTAGTGTACTACTTTATTTGATTCTTCAATACCTGCAATACTTACTTTATGTCCAAAAGTAATTATTTTATCACTGGTAAATGATATGTCCACTAAAGCATATGATGGAAATTTATTATTATTTATCATTTTTATGCTCTAACACTTTCAAGGCCTGTTGTATAATAAAAAATTATTTTGTTTGTACAGCTATTTATAAATTTGTGTAAACATTACGATTCCTGTCAATTTCTAATGACGCATCAAACTCTCCATAAACAATGCACGTTAATGTTGAGGGTAGTGCAGAGCTTAATTTTGCCTCAATTCTTACTGTACCTTGATTTAACAGGTTTTGACATGTTTCATTACCTGATCCATCGGCTGATAAATCAAAAGCTAATACTGTGTAGCCTTTTGAAAAATATTCTCTTGTGATCTGATGACCTCTATCGGAATGATGTATTCCTGTACCCTTGAATAATGTTAAATATGCTCTGGTATTACAAAAACTCTCAGAGAAATTTGTTTCAATTGGCGAATTAGGTACTTGTACACCGTTTACATATAACTGAAATTGTGATAAATTATTGTGATCAAAATGATATGGATTTTTTGATCGTTTTCCATTAAAGTTTTCATTATTTACCATACAAAATAATAATGTATTAGGTAGCTGACCAATAAATACATTATCCAATGAAATGTTTGAAGTATTTGCTGGTATTGTAAATGTTTTCAATTCTCCTCTTTTGTAATGATATTTTGCATTAGTTTTTGCAAGAATAGTGTTGTGAGCCAATAAAATATTAGGGTTAACTGTAACATGTTTCATGTATAGTGTTGCTTCATGAATTTTTAAATAGCTTTCATCCGTATCAGCGCAAAATAAATAAAATTCTGGTTTTTCCAGTGTTAACGAAATTCTCACATCAACATTGTTTAAAAGCAAAGTAGGTGTGTTAAAAAAATCCACATGTAATTTTCCCATTAGCTCTACAGTAGAAGAGTTTTTGTACTGTTTCTGTCTTATTTTGGAACCTTCGTTATTAATATCATGAACATTTGGTTTATCTAACTCCCAACCAGATCCTTCCAAATGTGTTGAACTAGCATCTTTTCCATAGCTTACCAAGGAAATTAAATAACTTTTATAATTATAAAAAGAATCAGAAGGTGTTACATTTTTCCCATTTATTGTTACATTTACTTGTTTAATCATTGAATGTAGCAAATTATTTACTACACTAGGCTGTGGTATTGACTTTTTATCAGCACCTGATCCTGTTGTATCGGCATAACTCCATTTTGTTCCATCTTGTTTTAATATTTGAACTTTAAATTTAATATATGTTGATGCTAAATCTCTGTATGTATCACCATTACCAAGTGAGACAAATTCTATTGTAGAAGGTGAGGCCTCTAACGAGGCTAATGGATTGTAGACTACTTCATCAGTTCGTAAGATACTCGTCTGTATTGGTGGTGTTGTGAAAAGATCTAACTCTGACTTCATGCATTCTACAATAACCATTTTTAATTAAAAATATCTAGAACACGTGATTTTTTATTTCCTGCTCTCCGCCTATTTCTACTGATTGAATATAGTTTCGGTTTTACACGTCTTTTTATAGTTTTACGTCTTTTTTTTACTTGCATCGTTTTTTTACTACTTTTTTTTCGCTTTCCACCACTACCATACATTGAATGCAATTGGTTCACTGCTGAGGTTCTTAAATTTTTTATGCCTGCTTTAGCTTGTTCTTCGAATACTTCTTTTGGATTTGACCCTGACGCTATATCATACAAAATATTAGAGCCAGTTTTGAATGCTTCGTCTTTTAGTAAATTTAAACCAGTAGCCAATGCAGGTTTTAAAAAACGAAATAAACCTCCAAATAAATTACCTAAACCACGCCCTCGCTGGATTGTTGGATATGCCTGTAAAAGTGGTCCTATTTCATTTATATTACCGCCAGCTTGTGAAGAATAATATTTAATGTATTCACGATGCATGTTTAAGTAAAACGATAAAGCTTTATGTGTTGTTTTTATTTATATACTTTTTTTTATTAAAATCTCTTAAAATGTAATACAATTTTTGTCGGATAATAGTTTGGTACAAAATCAATTTTTTTGCCATACTGATCTGAAATATTAATGGCAATAGTTTCAAAAATCTTCTTTTCCAATGGAACGTATTGTATATTTTTAAATTCTATATTGTTTTGTCTTCTACAGTTATCAATATTTATTGCACGCAACGCTCGTATATTATTATTTCCAAAAATTTCTGGCTGAATAATATCACTATATACTAGTAACATACCACTTTTTTCATCTTTTATTTGTTTAAACGTACGTTCAAATAAGTCTAGTATTGTTTTTTTGTATTCAATAATATTTTTTTTTTGCTGGAAAAGCTCTTTTATTAATTCTGGTATAGTATATTCAACATCTGGTTTTAAATAGAAACTGTCTTCGTTAAAAGTTTTTGATATACGTATAAATTTTAGGCTATTTGCTTCCGAAACAGGTTTATATTCACTCTTATAGGTCTCATCGTTTGATAGAGTGACTAACAGTTCATTATAAAACTCATGTACTACTTCGGTACGTGTACACGTTCCTAATGGTGTAATGTTGTTAATAAGTGTAGGTAAAAAATTTCGTTTCCAATCATCATGCATAAATTTGGCACTATCTTCATGGTAAAATGTATATCCCAGACGTTTTTTAACAAGTTGTTTATTTCTACCTACTAAAACTGAATGAACCCCCAACGCAATAGTAGCTGATTTTTGTTTTTCATATAAATCAGTTTGTAGGTAGTCATTAACAAAAATTTCCGAAAGACCAACCTGCCAATCGGCTTTAGTTAAATCTAAATGTGTTGGTATTCTATTTTCAAAAGTTGCCAGAGTATTATCGGGAAAAAAATTTACTGAATCATTACTAAACAATGTAATATAGAAATTATCTCGTGAATTCATAATTACAATTGGTAAATTTAACCTTTTAACGCTTATTTATAGCTTTTTATCAGTTATTTGTAGTTTTCCCAGAGAGGAGGGGTGCCATGTAGTTTATATTGCTTGGGTGTGTGTGGTGGAGTGCCAGGTGTTGCTGGCTTCCTTTTTTTAATATTTTTTTCTGCAGGATATTTTGACAAAATACTTTTTCTTAACAATGAACCACTTGCTTGTGCATGTTGTCTTGTATTTACAGGTGACAAAATACTTTGGTTAAAAAATGAATTATTTGAATTTGTACGTTGTCTTGTAGGAGACTTTTCTGGTAATGCTACTGTAATAATACCACCTGTATTTGTGTTAAACATTCTTACATTGGAATTAGAAGAAGACAATCTTCTAGTTAAACGCTCTTCAGGTAATGTTTTCTGCAAAGCAATTTCAGCAGCTTCATCATCATCATATTCCATATCTATATCTTCATCACTAATCTGTTCTCTATATTGCGATATTTGTTGTTGTTGTTCTTTTACTGGGTCAAAGTCGAGAAAAACTTCATTGTCTTCATAATTTTCTTGCTGTTTAATATTAGGCTCATATTGTGTTTCCTGATTTTTGACAAATTTAAGTCTTGTTTGAGTTTCAGTATTTTTTGTATCAACATTATTTCTTTTAAATGGAGAGGGTATAGCCAAGCCTGTTCGTCTTTGATTAGCATACTTTATTAAATTCTGTCTTAACAAGTACCATTTTTGTGTAGGGTTTATTTTTTTATTATTTAAAAGATTTTCAATATTATGATTTAAAATATTTAAGTTCTTTTCATTTTCAACTAATTTTTTAAATCTTACAAAAACATCGGGGGGTATAACAATCATACGCTGCATATTATTCATTTTTCGACTGATAATCTCCTATTAATTTACCAATAATACCTGATAGCACGGTTCCAATTAGTACAGGTAAAAAGCCTCCTTTTTGAATAAGAATTCGACGTTTTGCTTTCAAACTACTTTTAGTACTCACTAAACATCTTAATGTTCTTTTATGTTTTTTTAAAAATGATAAACTCTTCTTTGATATTTTATTATTCCCGTTTAAAGTATTAATAGCAATTTCAATTAAAGTCTTTATAACATCATCATTACAATTATTTAATATACTATTACGAAATTTTTTATTCTGATCTTTTCAGGAAATATTTGTCGTGCTAAAGGTAAAATCTTCGATTTGTCGCGGGGGTTCTTAAATAAAACCAGATATTTAGCATTTAATGATATATCGCGACAGTATTTACCTTGGTGAAAAATATTTTGTATTAGCAAAATAATTGATAAATTTTTATGGTGTGAACCTTTTGTAAACAATTCACATACTTGTTTATTATATGTCTCAAGCATTAAATCATCCAATACAATTAAAATATTATCGTTATTTTCATTATTTATTTGTTCTGGTATATTATTTAAAAATTCAATATTTTCAAAAGGTAAATTTCTTGGTATAGCAGACAATTCAGGGTTACACCAGATTATTTTTGTAATATTCGGTTTGATTAAAGTTTTATGTTGATATATTATATTAGAAACAAAAGTTGTTTTACCACACCCTGAAGGACCTGCTATAATCATAGTAAATGGATGTATAAAGGGAATCATGTTTTTTTATAATTTTAAATTTTCCATTCGTGTTAATAGTGTTCTACACGTGTTTTTGAAATATTTTATAGCATCCAAAGCATCCCTATATCTATAAGTTATTGAAACACAAATGCAGGTATCAGGTCCAGATGTTGCTTTATTATCTGACCAGATACAACTTTTATAATGTTCGCCAAATTTAGATTTTTGAACACCGCCTTCCACTAACGAATTTAATTTCGCAACAAAATGTTCTAATTTTGATAAATTATGCTCATCTATCAATGATTTATATTCTTTTAAAAAACTTCTAACTTCTTCAATATGCTGAGTTGTCAACAACATTTTATAAACTAAAGCAGAACTGTATTAATCATGAATATATATCAAACACTACCAAAACATACAAGTGATATCTGATATGGAAGATCATTTATAGCTTTGAAAAAAATTGAAGATGGCGAAAAAGTAGAAAAATTGCATATGTTGCTTATATATGGTCTAGAATCGTCACACCATGCTAAAAATCAACATAATAATATATTCCGGATTTGTAAATGTACGTTGCACTTTCTTTTGTTCACAAAAACTTGTATATACATTATTATTAATATACAAACATAAAAAGTAGGTAGAGAGGCACTTGAGCCAGACAGTTTAATTGAGGTCATTTGTCTGTGGCGCCACTAGGTCATTGACTCGCTATAAGTAAGCATACAATGTAGGTCAGACAGTCCATAATAACGAAAATTACCAAGTTCAAGTTCGTAATACTTATTCATATTTTCTTGTTTTGCGACAAAAAAAAAAAAAAATTACATATGATTACCTAATTACTCACACCTGTCAACACACCTGTCAACAAAAAACACTAAGTACATATGATTACCTAATTATTCACACCTGTCAACACCATCAATCAAATTGGTTCCCAGCACCAAGTGGCCTAATAACTACTGCGAACTAATTTCGACTTTTAATGCGATTACTTTTAAACGTCTAAAAATTATGCCATTACTTTTAGTGCATTAAGCGGCGCTACTTTTGACTTTGAATGCGATTACTTTTAAACGTCTAAAAATAATGGCATTACTTTTAGTGAACTACTTTTGACTTTGTACGCGATT
>OY987255.1:87242697-87368412 GCA_963920725.1 Rhamphomyia laevipes
TAACAAAATGCAACAAAATTTGAAAACTATTTTTTAAAAATTTTTAACACAATTTTTTTAACAAATAATATATTGTAGCACAGTTTTTTTTATAAAAATTTTTTAACTTTAAATTTAAATCCTACACAATAAAAATTAAATTCAAAAAATTTAAATAAAAACTTCAAAATTAATGTAAAAAACAGCTGTGCTGCCAATGAAGCAAAATAATAAGCAACGTTTTCCCTTTTTTTTAACATTCGACTAGCCTAATAGCGAGGGGACTTACATCATACCAAATTATTCGTCGGTCGAGTTGAATGGCGAGCGAGAGACGAGTCGAATGGCGAGGCGAGAGACGAGTCGAGAGGTTACTTCTATCATAGGGGTCATTATTAAACAAATCGGGAAAACATGTAATAATGTTCCTTTTGTTTTTTTAATAAATTGTGATAAACATTAAGTAATATTAAAATTACACATAGTTTAGACAAACATATATATTTTTTTTATATAAAAATAACGTAAATTTAAATTATACAATTGTGCTATTAAATTATAAATATTCAAATTTAACAAATTCGAGTTAAAACTTCATATATTTCTTTTTAAAAAGAAATTAAATATACAATTACACATTTACAAAATCAAGATTCAATTGTAAATTTAAATTACGCGTCAAACAATTATATTCTTTTAATAGAAATAAACGAAAAAATTTAATTTATAATAAAAATTATATTTTCTATAAAATAATATATAACATAATATTTTAACGAAAAATTCTAATTTAAGATAAAAATTATATTTTCTATAAAATAATATATAACATAAAATTTAAAGATTATTTTTTTTTATATAAAAACCTTAAAACACAAAATTAAGAAGTTATTTTTTTATATATAAAATTCATATATTTTTTTTTCAATATAAAAAAAACCAAAAGTACATATAAATTTCAATATAAAAACAATAAATTATAATTTTATATATGTGCTCGCAGTAATTGATGTTATTATTATTATATATTTCCGAATTATATTAGCCACACACACTCGCATATATTTTTTTTCTCGTCGATTTGTGTAAACTTTCTCATTTTAGTCATATTCATATACAATTTTTATATACAAAGTACAGTGTTGTCCAACAGTCGCGGTACACTTTTACTTCGAATTTTTGAAAATACAGTATCGTCCAAAAATAAAGATTCACTTATATTTTATTGTGGCAGACAACACAGTGCCGTCCAGAAATCGCGTCAAACTTTAAAATTTTTCGTGGGACCATCCAAAAATAATATCCTCATGTTTTTTTAATTTTTATTACAAAGTCTAACAATGAGTAACAATAACACAGAAAATAAAACCGACATTACAAATACCGCAACAAATAGCTCGAACACACAAAATAAATGGAGAATAGATTCCGTACGGGTACGATTACCACCTTTTTGGCCGACTAACCCGGCAACGTTGTTTATCCAAGCCGGGGCCCAAATTCGGACGTATCGCTTACAAATCAGGATACAAAATATTGCCTTACAATAGCCGCGTTTCCTCCCGAATCCTGCGATTCTATTATCGATATTTTATCTGAACCACCTTTAATATTAGCCGAGATCGATCGCGCAATAATTGGTGCTGATTTCTTAAAGAAATATGGTCTCATTGTTGATTTGAAAAATCAGAAGTTAATTGATTCGATTACAAATTTATCTGTCAACACCTTAACCATTACGTCCGATACACCAACGCCTAAACTAACCTTCATTAAAAATTAATTTTCAGATATGTTACCGCAGTTTCACCAATTGGTTCAACCTCCGAACTATTTTTAAGTCTTCAGCATTCCGTGGTTCACCACTTAGCGACGAAAAATCAATTGCCGTTCGCGAAACCTCGATGGTTAGATCCTAACCGCCACGAATCCGAGAAAAAGAATTCGTGTATATGTTAGAGATAGGCTATCGTCGTCGCCAGCTTCCTCTCCGCTACACATGGTGAAGAAGAAGAACAACAAAATTTACCCATGCACTTGAATGGTGTCAAAGTATTATCCAAAATCGACCTGGTCCGGGCGTATCATTTAATTCCGGTCGCTAACGAAGATGTGCACAAAACCGCAATTGCGACACTCTTCGGGTTATTCGAATTCCGTTGAATGCCTTTCTGGTTGCGGAACGCCGCACAGACCTTCTAAAGGTTCATGGACGAAGTCTGTCGCGGACTCGATTTCGCCCACCAAAGCAAAAGTGGAAAGCATAAACAGCTTCCCTACTCCAACTTTTATGTGTCAAATTGAATGGTTCATAGGGATGATAAATTACTACCACCGTTTCATACCGCGGTTAGCTAAATTTCTCGCACCAATCTACGCGTACCTGGCACAATCAGGAAGAATAGAAGTATGAACAAGAAGTTAACGTGGCCAGAGAAGCTCAGCCCCGCGTTCGAAAAAGTAAGTCGGCATTGCCTCACGCTTCTATGCTCGCACACGCGAAACCGTCCGAGAAACTTGTTATAGCTACTGACGCAGCCAACATCGCTTTGGGAGCTGTATTACAACAGTCAACAGCTCAGCGTTGGCAACCATTAGCATTTTTCTCGTGCAAACTTTCCCTGGCAGAAATTAAATATTCCGCGTTCGATCGCGAATTACTCGCGATCTATCAAGCCATTAAGCATTTTCGCTATTCGGTCGAAGGACGAGAAATCACATGCTTTACAGATCACAAGCCGGTAGCGAACGCAATATGTTCAAAAACAGATATTAGTCCGCGACAAACATTACAACTGGATTTCATCACGCAATTTACCGCCGACATTCGGCATATCTCAGGAAAAGATAATGTCGTAGCGGATAGTTTATCGCGTTTCACAGATATCGCACCACTAGATTGGGATAATTTCGACTTAAAAATGATCGCGCAAGATCAGCAAAACGATGCAAATCTTAGATCCGCAGTAAGACTGGAAAACGTACAGCTACCAGACCTAGAAATCTGTTGTGAAGTGTCAACGAATAATAATAGACCATACATACCCGACTCGTTGCGACATATTGTTTTTAAAACGTTACACAACTTGGCTCACCCTAGAATTTGTGGCCAAACATAAATCATGACTCGAACATTTAGTCCAAGGCTTGTATTCCGTGCCAAAAGACCAAAATTCATCGTCACACAAGATCACCACACGAGACGTTTAACATGCCTAACGAACGCTTTGAACATATTCACATGGATTTAGTCGGTCCATTCCCAGTTTCCGAGGGAAACACATATATTTGCACTATCTCCGATCGCTTCACACGTTTGCGAAAAGCTTACGCTATACCAGAAATGACAGCCGCAACCATCCCCAAAACGTTCGTAACACAGTATGTGTCACGGTTCGGCGTGCCAGCCACAATCACAACAGATCAGGGCGCGGAGTTCGAATCAAAGCTGTTCCAGGAGTTATGTACTTTTGGCAGTTTTCCGAACCAGAACTACTACGTACCATCCGCAAGCAAACGATCTAGTGGAGCAATTCCATCGTCAGTTAAAGGACACACTAATTGTGCGCGGTGATACTAGTAATTGGAATTTGAAATTGCCCCTTGTTCTCCTTGGGCAAACGTTAAAATTTCCAGGCGAATTTTTCGTTAAATCAGAAACCGACATTCATGATGGTAATTGGTTCATCGCCAAACTACGTGATGCAATGCGTAATCTAGTGCCAACGCCGACACGGAAAACGGTCAAACAGCAAATTTTCGTGCCAAAGAATTTAGATACATACGACTACGTATTTGTTAGAAATGACAAGATTAAACCAACATTATCACCAACTTACGAATGACTTTTTAAAGTCATACGACGGTTACGAAAAGTGTTTATCGTACTCATTAACGACAAGCAAAAATCCATCTCAGTCGACAGACTCAAACCAGCTTATGCAGTTTCAAGCATTAAGGCGAGAGATAACTGTCGTAGAGCAAGATTCCAATAGATATAAAATCAAATTCTTTTTTATTACGTTTTACTCGGAGGAAGCTGATGTAGAGACACTGGTAATTCTCTTAAAGTTAACAATTTTATAATTACCAGTTAATCATAGCATTAGATTCTCATTTTTATAATTACCAGTTAATCATATCATTATATTCTCAATTAGAGTAAAACATTAAATTCATTATCATTTAATTCATTATTCAAGTCTATTACACATTTAAAAATAAAAAGAAAGTTCTCGATAAGAAATGCTATTGGTCAATTGCAATTCTAGGATGTGTAATTGTGTATCAATTACATATACTTCTAAGGCGATACAATTTTATTTTACTCACTATATAGCGAGAAAGTTTATATTAAAATCAAATTCAGAAAAAGTCTATTACACATTTAAAAATAAAAATATATAAAATCAGCTTATGAATACAAAAAATTAAAATACATAAGAATAAATATTGTAAATTAAATCAAACTTTGAATAAATAATTAAATTAGAAATAATTTAAATAAATATAGTGAATTTAGTATAATAAATTAGTTAAAATTATTAATATAAAATTTTAACAGTGTTTCATTACAATATAAATGTGAGGTGGTTTATAAACACCACAACTACCCCACATATATCCTATATTGATGTCACTATATATTTTAAATCAAGTTTACTTCCTTTTTTACATCGAATCTGATAAGACTTGTTTTTCTTAATTCTAATCTATCAGCATCCAACAGAAAGAATAAAGGATTTGTGGTGACGTTTAATTATTTGCTGGTTGACTAGTACCTTATCCAATATTTTCATAATATCTTTATTTTCCATTGGAACTTCAATTGAAACTGGACGTTCTAAACAAAAATAATTTTAATAGAAATAATTTTCAAAATAAGAATTTAGAAAATAGAAATAATTTTCATTATAATCGCGACTATAAAAATCATAATAACAGTTCAGCTAATTATAGAAATAATTTTGAAAATACAAGAAGCGGAAATACTTCTTATAACAGAAATCCTGGAAATTATGACAATCATAATTACCAACCCCTAAACCAATATCAAAACCAAAATTCTTCCCAAAATAGACTACCCCAACGTAGAATATCCTCTAACCCTGAGCCAATGGATTAGATCATGTTCAAAATGAAGAAAATTTTTAAATACCGCCTCACAAAATAGTTTACCGCTAATAGAATGTACAATAGGAAAAGACAAAATTAGATGTTTAATAGATACAGGTTCTAGTACTACAATTTTAGATGAAAATAAACTCCCTCAATATAAAAGATTAGCTTTATCCAACCCTTTATATCTTGGTGCAATAAATTCAGGAATTAGTATAGTCAAAAAACAAATTATGACAAATGTAGCAAAAGAATTTAAAGAAGCCAATTTAATTGTATGGAATTTAATGAAATTAAATGACAAAAATTTTGATGGAATAATTGGACAAAATTTATTAAGACCGATCGGAGCAATAATTGACATGAATAAAGAAGCTTTAATAATAAATGGAAACGAAATACCCTTCATAAATGATTATCCATATAACCGTGGTAAAATTTATCAATTGGAACCTGTTGAATTAAATTCTGAAATAAAACAATTACTTTTTAAAGACTTAAATGATGAGGAAAGTTTAGAATTAAAAAATCTGTTAAAAAATTATAATAATTTATTTTACAAGGAAGGGGAAAACTTAAGTTGTACCTCTGAAATTGAACATCAAATTATCACAACGACAAATAGACCAACATCTGTAAGATTTCCAAAAATTCATGAGCAAGAAGTTACCAAACAGATTACTGATATGCTTAAGCAAGGAATAATAAAAGAAAGTAACTCTCCATATAATAGTCCTTTGTGGGTGGTCCCAAAAAAGGCAGATAATTCAGGAAAGAAAAAATGGCGATTGGTTGTGGATTATAGAAAACTGAACGAGATAACGGTAGAGGATAAATTCCCCATACCGAATATAGAAAATATATTGGACAAACTAGGAAAAGCACAATACTTTACCACCTTAGATCTCGCTAAAGGATTTCACCAAATCTTGGTCAAAGAAGAAGATCGTCCAAAGACGGCCTTCTCTACACCGTCTGGTCATTACGAATATATTCGAATGCCATTTGGCTTGAAAAATGCTCCGGCTACTTTTCAACGCCTCATGAATAGGGTATTAAAAGATTTCATTAACAAAATATGTGTTTGTTACCTTGACGATATTTTAATTTTCGCTACGTCTTTACAGGAACATATTGATAATATTAAAAAAATCTTAAATAAACTAAAAGAATATAATCTTAAAATTCAAATAGATAAGTGCAAATTTTTTGCCAAACAAACTGAATATTTAGGGCACATACTAACCCCCAATGGTGTAAAGCCAAACCCAAAAAAGGTAGATGATATTTTAAAATTACAGTTGCCAACAACCCAAAAGCAAATAAAATCATTTTTAGGAATTACCGGTTATTACCGAAAATTTATTAAAAATTATGCCCAACCTTTAACAAATTTTCTAAAGAAAAATGCCAAAATCAATGTAAAAGATACAAATTATACAAATGCTTTTGAAAAATTGAAAAAGATTATTTCAGAAGATCCAATATTGAAATATCCTGATTTTGATAAAAAAAATTAAATTAATTAGTGCTTATGCAATTGGAGCAACATTGCAGCAAGATTCTCATCCAATATGGTATGCTAGTAGAACCCTCAACGACCATGAGAGAAACTATTCTACAATAGAAAAAGAACTATTGGCGATCGTTTGGGCAACTAATTATTTTAGACCATATTTATATGGTAATAAATTTGATCTTTTAACTGATCATCAACCATTGAAATGGTTGCATACAAAGTCGCAAGATATTAATCCGCGATTAAATAGATGGTTATTGAAACTTGGAAAATATAATATGAATGTAGAATATATTAAAGGAAAAGAAAATGTAGTTGCTGATTTTCTTAGTAGAATAGACACCGTAAAAAATGAAATCAACTTGAACGAACTTGTTAATGAATCTAATAACGAAAATACATCTCTTCAAAATAACATAAATTCAGACAACAATACAATACATTCGCAAATAGAAGAATTAAATAACCACTTTTCAATTTTAGATACAGTAGTTAATAGATTTAAAACTCAAATTATCTTAACAGACAATAAAAATAAAGAGACTGAAATTACCTTTAAAAATACTAGAATATTCATAAATTCTGAAGACATAGAAAGACATTTAGTTGATATTTTTAGGAGATATATTAGTTCATGTAAAATTGGAATCTACACCGAATTGAACGATCATAAATATAATATTGTTCAAGAAAAATTAATAGAACTATTTAGCGAGAGTTCCAACATTAAATTTGTTAGATGTAGTTATTTTGCAAAAGATATGACATCAGAAGACGAAGCTTTAAAAGAAATACATAAATACCATAAATATGAAACTGGCCACACTGGTATTAATGAAAACTATGAATCTCTGAAGAAAGTTATATACATTCCAAATTTGAAAACTTTAATTCAAAAATATATAGATAATTGTGATATTTGTAATAGGGTGAAATATTCAAGAAAGCCAATAAAAGCAAAATTTGAAAAAACAGAAACTCCAAACGATATTAAACAAATTATACATATGGATGTGTATACAAATAGCAAAGGTAATTTTCTAACGTTTATTGATAGATTTTCCAAATTTGCTACAGCTTATTACTTAGAAGACAGAAATAACCAAACAATCATTGAAAAGTTAAGACAGTTAAAATCTCAAATAGGACATTTTAATAAATTAATAACAGATAATGAGTTCAGAAGCATTAATATAAAAGATTATTTAAGAAATGAAAACATAGAACTTGATTTAGTTAAACCTAATAATCATACTGGAAATGCCGACATTGAGAGATTGCACAACACAATAGGTGAAAAAATACGAATGTTGGGCATTGAACATAGTACAACATAGTACAACAATAGCGTTCATTCTGTTACTAAAGAGAAACCAATAAGAGTACAAGAAGGTAATTGCAACAAAATACAAATATATAGAAATATGGTAAAAGAAAAAGAGAGGTATATAAACAAAAGGAACGAAAAAAGAGAAGATTATATAGAAACTAGAAGCGAAGTATACATTAAAAATTATAAAAGTCTAAGGCATAAACAATAACCCAAATATATAAAACATAAATTTGTAAATATTCATAAAAGCAAGTTTATCCTATTTTTTTCATTATTCTTTTAAGGGTTTGTTGTAAGTTCGGGTTTTGGGATTTTAATCTTGTTAGAGGATTTGATATGTAGGAAAGGAAGTTTTAATTAAAAACACCGACTGGATTTGTTGAATACTTTAATAAGAATGCCACGAAAAAGTATGCCTTGCTTATGATGTAGCTTGATTTACCTTTTGAATATTATTGATCAGCAATTTTTGAGTATGGGAATTGTAAATTACGTGCTAAAATCGTAATTGGATATATTTAATAATTTCTTATCGAAATATAATTTGTTTGCTAGCTAATTAGAAGTTATTATATGTGGGAACATCCGTTGTAACTTCGTATTTTTGTCAATTTAGCAATTACTAAATCGTGGGATAATTTATATATTTAATTGGAATATTGAATGTTCATGTCCATATAATATTATGCTATTATATAGTGTTATTTGTAAAATTGCTACTCAATAATTTTAAGGTATAACATCTCTCTCTCTCTCTGGGGGTAAGCGTTTCGCGTATCAGCATAAGCAAGGTACCCCTTTTCGCTTACTTCTATTTTTTTTTTATTAACTTTATAATTAGAAATTGTATGACTTACACTTTATTTATAAGTATATTTTAAAATCAAATAAAAACTAAATGAAAGTTATATAATTATTGTTAATTTTTTAATTTAATTTTATTTTTAATATGTATATAATTTTTATTTGAATATATTTTAATTTATATTGAACATAAATGATTGTAAATATTTGAATATATAATGGTAAAGAGTTATTTCATTATATATGTATATTAAAAGAAAATATTATTACTACGTATTTTTTTTTTTTGTTAATTTACTATAAAAAATTATTTCATAATTTGGATTAACCAAATTAGTTAATTTCTAGTTATACATGTGTTTATTTTTTGTTTAGAATTAATTTTGTTTATGATAATAATTATGTAAATCGTATAAAAAAAAAATTTCTATTAATTAATTACATCTTCAAATGATTACATAAATGTAAATAGATTTCTTCTTAATATTTCTTACTATTTTAATTTTTTTTTTTGTATATATATATTTTTTTTTTTTAAATTTAATTGATATTTTTGCTATATTTTTTAACGTTATTAATTTTAATATACAAGTGTCTTTATTTGTGTTTTTTTTTGTAAGCATTTATACGCAGGCGTAGGTTACGTCATGTGGTCGTTTAGCTGTTTTCCTAGCCGCATCTCTCTTAAATCTTGGTGAATTTTTTCTTGGTGTATATGTTAACTCACTATCTTGCGATGTAGTTGGTCCAGTTGATATTGTTGTTAATTGAATGGCTGGTTTGGAGTCCGTGCTATTATTAGACTTCCCGGTAAATTTCAGCATTAGATATATGATTATTGCAGTTATTAGTAATATTATTATTACTACTCCAGAGCTGACTGATGCTATTGTATAGCGATGTATAGACAATTCCCAACCTTGATTTTCCAATTTTCTTGACTCTTCCACTTTATTTAATTCATCTTCAAAGCATCGATTGATTTTTTGCCTTCAAGCAAATTTGATGTAATATCTTTATGATTACCTACTGTCAATGGTAGTTTTTTTCGTATTATTGTAGTATTTCTGTTATTATTAGTTTTGAATTTAAGTTGAAGTGCTTCTATAATAATCATTTGATTTGCTTCTGGTAGTTTATATTCAGTATCAGTGTACAATTCTTTTTCATATGGTAGTTTTATCTCTTTGTTTCCAAAATCACACGGCTTCAATAGTCTTATAATGCCAAATTCTTCTAGTTTGACAGTAGAATGGGTACCCTGACAGTTTATATTTAATATCATCGAAGTTTTGAGTTTAAATAACCATTTATTGCTGGCCATCATTTTCAATAAGATACCCTCCGTCGCCGGGATTGCAGTATATTTGCAGTTTTCTTCTTCTGTTTTTGCGTGTTGAGCCAACTGGACTAATTCGGTGCTGCCACTAGTAAGAATAGGTGAACCAATTTTACATATGTGAATTTTATATGTTGTATTAGAAGCCATATGCACGCACTTCTTATAATCGTCGTGTGATAGTGTAATAAACGATTCTTGATTTTCGGCTTCTGCAAAATATTCGTATTTTGTTTGTAATATTAAGTCCCATTGTTCATTTAAATGATTTGGAATTGGGTGGACCTTTTGAATTGTATACAGCGAAGGTTCTGGTAACGGTATAGTAATTTTTATGATTAAGCTGTTGCCATCTGGTAATGCTGTGACAGTAGCGGCTTGGTGTAGTGTGATCATATTTGGGAAAAATGATGCTAATCTTGAAGATATAGGAAATTTTTGTAAGCTTTCTGTTATTTTATTGACATCCAGAATAAATGGGTGTAATCTATTTTGGTATAAATCGTTCAAAATTGTGAATTCTGTCTGTTGTTGGTTTTGAATTTCCAACAAATGTAAGTTTACCATTGAGAACATCTCTTGAATTTCGGACTTTATTTCCAGATGATAAAATTCATTTTCTGATTTGTTTTTATAATTATCATATTGATCCCCCAATTCACGGAGATTATTGTCAATTTTGGTTATATCTGCCTCTAATATTTCTATTGGTTTGCTTAGCTTATCGAAATTTGATTTCATAACGGTTATTTGTTTTTTAATCAAATCAAAATTTTGTGAACCTGTTTTTTCCAGTAATGATAATTTGCAGTAAATTGTGTGTGCATCTTCACTATCCATGGTGCCGAATGCCCATTTGGCAAAACCACCAATCATCTCAATGGCTCTCTTACGCCTGCTCTGTCTGAATACGTGTTTAATGTGCTCGTTATTTTGTCTTAATGACATGGTCACAATGGATGTTTCTTTAATCATTAATTTACAAAATTTCTGAAGATTTTTACTGTCGCTTCTGGAGTTGCGATTTGTTCTAACTGATGTATAACTTTCACTACCACAAATTCCAGCTACTTGATCCTCGTATTTGTCTATGAAGTCTAGTAGTTTGTCGAAATCCATTGGGGTAAATTTGCTGAATATTGTCCACACATCCTTGTAGAATATGGCTTTTCCGGCTGTTTCGAAAATTACCGGCGTTGGTTTTAGTTGAACCAGCTCATACGTGGTCTCTGCTGCTACACATAACATGATGCTACTCGCTATATAAATGCTTATAAAATACATCTTACTTGTTTAATAATTTTTATTGAGAAAAAAAAATTAGTAGTTTACTAAAAATTAGGAGGAGTTTATTAAAAAAATTAAATCAAATTTGTAATTGACCTTATTTTGCAATTTTTTTCTTAAATATTTAATATTAACAAGAATTTAATAATTTTTTAATTAAACTTATTTTACGAATATGAAGATATTTAAAAACGTTATTTATTTATTTTAATTGGTAATTTTTAATTAACCTTATTTTACAAATTTTGTTTTTTCAATTATTTAATATTAATAAGAATTTAATAATTTTTCAATTAAACTTATTTTACGAATATAAAAATTTTTATAAACGTTATTTATTTATATTAATTTGAAATTTTTTAATTAACCTTATTTTACAATTTTTTCTTATTATTTAATATTAATAAGAATTTAATAATTTTTTAATTAAACTTATTTTACGAATATGAAGATATTTAAAAACGTTATTTATTTATTTTAATTTGTAATTTTTAATTAACCTTATTTTACAAATTTTGTTTTTTCAATTATTTAATAAGAATTTAATAATTTTTCAATTAAACTTATTTTACGAATATAAAAATTTTTAAAAACGTTATTTATTTATATTAATTTGAAATTTTTTAATTAACCCTATTTTACAATTTTTTCTTATTATTTAATATTAATAAGAATTTAATAATTTTTCAATTAAAAATTGTACCGTGAAAAATGTAAATAAATGAAATATTGTGGGAAATACGATACGCTCATAAAAAGATTGAGGGTCAAGTTTATTTATATTTTTATTTACTTTGCGATTTCGCTTATTGTGTAAGGTTAGAGATTTACTTTGTGTATAATATATTTAGGTTTAAATTTAGTGTTATTTATTTGAATCTTAGTTCTAGGTTGTTTATTAGTATTTGTGATATCTGCACAAACTGATTGTTTTATGTTTGTGTCT
Source organism: Rhamphomyia laevipes (assembly GCA_963920725.1). Classification (NCBI taxonomy): domain Eukaryota; kingdom Metazoa; phylum Arthropoda; class Insecta; order Diptera; family Empididae; genus Rhamphomyia; species Rhamphomyia laevipes. Next base: position 87,255,023 of record OY987255.1, read on the forward strand.
AATGTATTATTGATTTTGATACCATTTTTATTACTGTCGTTATTATTGATTTTATGCATTTCTTCTGTAGTAAATAATTTAGGTATATCTTCTGTGGGATCCATTGATGGAACACTGACGACTGGCGTTTTTGCTACTATTACAGGGGCACAGTTTAGTTGGAGGTACTGGCCCCCTGGTCGTTTCCCGTTTCTCTATCTGTCCTGTAATAGTTTTTCTTGCTAAAACAGTTTTCTTCTGAATGGCCCAGTCTAGAACACCATCTGCATTTTATTTTAGATTTGGTGGTATTTGTTTCTAAAATCCGAGACCGTCGACTACTCATTTGATTATGCCCGTAAACTCTACAATGCTCACAGTACGGCGTGTTTCGTCGTTGTCTGCATTCAGCATAAGTATGTCCGGGTTTACTACAGAATCCACATTTTAATTTAAATGATTCTTGTTTTTTTCCATTTTTTCAAATTTTTCTTTTTGTACTGGATTACCAATATTTATTTGTGGTTGATTGGTATTCGTATCAAAATTATTGCTGAAGTTATGGTTATAATTATTAGCAAAATTATTATAGGGATTAATATTGGTAGCATAATTATTATTGTTATAGTTCGGCATTTGTTGTATAGATTTATTTAAAAATATATTTTCTGGCGGAAAAATTTGTGTAGTTTGTGGTGGGTTTGTTTGATACATATTAGGTATATAAGATTGACTACTATAAGGTGCAATTTGTGAATAATTTTGTTGGTTTTGTTGAGAACACAATAGCATTGAAATTCTCACTGCGGTTTCTACTAAGCTACTCAGAACAGTTTCATTACAAGTCAACATAAACTGACGTAATGCTTGATCTACTAACCCTATTTTAAATACAGTAACAACAGACTTTTCAAGTTCATTAACTAAAGCGACCGAATCTGTAGCATTGTAACTGGTATTTATAATTTCTTTGGCTGTTGTTTCTAAATTCAGAAGACGTCGCGAATATGATTTTATATCTTCACCGAAAAATTGATGCGATTGTTTAATCTCATTCGTTACACTATCTAACGTTCTGGCTGAAAGGTAATTATTTTTAATAATTTAAGCAAACTCTTTAAGAGTTTTTATATTCCGGCCTCGTATTAATTCAAAAGCATCGCCAACCAACCGAGTTGACAGCAGTGATATAAACAATTCTTCGTCCTTTGCTTCTATGCCTTTTAACGCCAGTTCACATGCGTTTAGCAACTCATAGACTTTACTAGGCAAATCTGCTGTTTTTGTGCCTGAGAATTGTGGCACCAATCGCGATATTATTTTACCTATTTTATCGTATGACATTATTTCGCTATTTTTTGATAAATTTTCAGAAAAATTTTCAATTTCGAGCAATTTGATATTATTAAATATATTATCACTTAAAAAATTTTCAAATTCTATATCTTGAGAATTATTAATTTCTGTAGTATCAATTTTCTCCAAATGAATATTAGAAATATCGCGAGATTTTTCTAAGTTATTTTCCCACAACAGTGATATATTTGATTCTAAAACCTCTATTAAATTTTCCTTTTCCTTTATTTTTTGTTTTAAACTTTCTACCTTTCCAACAAGTTCAACTTGTGTGGTTTCTCCTTTCTTACTAATATTGTTTATTTCTTCCCTATAAGTGGCTACAAGCTTGCTATTGGATTGTAATTCTTCGTAACTTTTTTTTCTAATAGTATACCGTCCCGAAGTTGAGTAGCAAGTTTTTCTATTTTTAATTCGGCCTCTTTACTATAATTTTCAGCTATTATTTGTCGTTCTTTATAAGTTTTTACTAATTTGTTTTTTTTTCAACTAATTTAGTTTTTAAATTGCTTACTTCTTCAGAATGATTAATTTTTAATTGTTTAATAATTTTAACTAATTGTGCTAAAACTGCATCTGTCGTTTCTAAGCGTGTAAATTGACCCCACTGACTAGAAATTTGAGTTTTAACTAACTGATAAACTTCTCTACTAGCTAGATTCTTAATTTCTCCTAATAAAGTTTCAGTAAAGGCTTGTATTTCACGTTCCTGATCTTTCTTTTCCTTTTTCAATTGTTCAATTTCTTCTTCAATTTTCTGAATATTAGCCATAAAATATTATCCCAATTAATAATATATATTTTCAATTTTTTCTAATCGAATTTAAAATGTAATTTAATCGAATATATTTCTATAAACTAAGCCCCATTAATATTTTCACACACAAATGTTTACAAGTTAACAAATAATAAAATATATATACTAAAATAATAAATAATTTAAATATAGTAAAATTTTAATTTTTATAATATAAATATAATAATATAGTATAGTATAATAATATATATTTTAATAGTTGCACTGTGCACTTACTTGGTACTTTCTTGAAATTTGAGATATTTGAAAACGCCTTTGTCAATTGTAGTTTTATTATATATCATTAATGTTAGCACAACTTTTTAATGTTTTTATATTTAAAATGTTATTTTATTATTTGAATTATTTATATTGTATTTAAATCTGTTAATTATATATCACTTTCTAAATTGATAGTTTAGAATTATTTTATTTTTCACTTAAATTTGTTAAACTGAAAACATTTTTTTTTTATTATTATTTTTTCAATAAATATTTTGACATTTATTCAAAAACTTATGTATCACTATTATCAGTAATTAAATCACAAACATTTTATTTTTGTATTTTACTAATACAAATATGTATAAAAATATTTTAAATAAATTTTCATAAACTTTTTTATCACTAAATGTTTGTAACTGTTATAAAAAATATATTTTTAAAACTATTTCGAATTATATGTTAAACGTTAATAATTGTTACTTTCTTTCACTTTAATAAAAAATTCCAAAAACGTTTTTCGATTAAAACAAATAACGGCTGCGTCAATTGTTGTAAGTTCGGGTTTTGGGATTTTAATCTTGTTAGAGGATTTGATATGTAGGAAAGGAAGTTTTAATTAAAAACACCGACTGGATTTGTTGAATACTTTAATAAGAATGCCACGAAAAAGTATGCCTTGCTTATGATGTAGCTTGATTTACCTTTTGAATATTATTGATCAGCAATTTTTGAGTATGGGAATTGTAAATTACGTGCTAAAATCGTAATTGGATATATTTAATAATTTCTTATCGAAATATAATTTGTTTGCTAGCTAATTAGAAGTTATTATATGTGGGAACATCCGTTGTAACTTCGTATTTTTGTCAATTTAGCAATTACTAAATCGTGGGATAATTTATATATTTAATTGGAATATTGAATGTTCATGTCCATATAATATTATGCTATTATATAGTGTTATTTGTAAAATTGCTACTCAATAATTTTAAGGTATAACAGGTTTATATAAGAAATTATTTTGGAAAATAAAGAATTATTGATTAAAAAAAAAACATTGGACCATATCAAGTTGTAAAACGCTATGAAAAGTATTTCATTGTTAGGGTCAATCAAAGAAATGCTAAAATTTCTATTAACCGGTTAAAATAAAACCAACGTTCACAACATCTGATGACATCACAACATCAGATGACATAGCAATATCAGATGACATTACAACATTAGGTAACCACACAACTTCAGAACACAATAGCACATCAGATAACAATGCATTAAGGTGATTTTACATATTCGCCGATTTTAGTTTGCGAAAAATCGTCGCAGCTCTTTGTTTTGATCGGGTGATACCTCAACATCAATATGTAATCCAGAACCAACAACCACATCACCACAAAAATTAACTAGATTTGGGAGAAAAGTACATCTTCCTCTTCGCTATCGTAAAACCATCAACAATAGACTGGTGGGGGAGTAATGTAGTGATGTAGAAGTCAGCGTCAACTACGTGTGGAGAAGTATTGGCGTTGCAATGTCAACGCATAATGCGTTCTGATATAAAAATGTATATATGTAAAAAAAATTATAGTACAGTCTTAGAGTAAATATACAGGAGACACTATAATGCTATTTTGCTCCTACGAACTCGATCGCCGTTTTTGATATGAGGCGCGGTTAGTATTTCTGACTGAATTATTAAAAAAATATATATTTTAGATTTCCTAAGGACACAAAAAATAAAATTAAATGGTTTTCTGCTGTAAATATGTTAGCCGAGAATTATTATTTTATTTTCATAACTAATCTCAAAAATATTTACAATTTATTCAAGTCTATCATTTGGTATATTAAATAAAAGCTTTTCTTAAATAAAAAGAGCTTTTATACAATGGCTGCAGTTTCTGAAGCCGTCACTACAAAAAAACATCTCTTCTCCCCCCACAAGATACGGTTATAGCGTTATGACAGTTGCTTTTTTTCAAGCTAGTTTTCAGACTTTATATGAACTTAGAAAGAGAGAAAAAAAAATCATAGAAAAATTATACTAGAGTGAGTGATGCACTATAGAGCTCTTTATCAAAGCTTTATCGTAAATAGAAGCTACAAAATTGTTGCCAACTATGGATTTACCGTAAATTGAACGCGACAAAAAAGAAAAATAATCCAATTATATTCTTTTTAGCCTCTAGAAACTTTTTTTTTGACATTTCAGAAAATAATTACAAATTTTTGACGGAATTGTATAATTTGTTATGCATTGGTTTAAATGAGGATAGACTGAAATTATAATTATTATTGAAATAATAATTAAATTTTATTCCCAATAAAATGGAATACAAATTTTTTGTGTCATTATAAGACAAAATGCTGTGAAATGAAATTTATTGTATATAATAATGAGTATTATTTAGTTTTTAATTTTAACGAATATAAGTTTGAAAATATAAATATATATAAAAATTTATATAATTATTATAAGTTTTTTATTTATGTAGTTGTTATTGATGAAAAAGGTGGAAAGACATCAATATCTTGTATTGATTAAGCACTACAATATTCTTTTTAGGAACCAAAAATCATTTTATATTTATCAAAATTTTCTGGATCAAATAATACTATTTATTATAAATAATAGCTATTTATAGCCCAAAACTTGGAGTTTGTTTGATACAGAATGTAGTATAAAATCATTACAATAATTACAAATTTATGACGGAATTGAAAAAAATTATTTTAAAATATATAATTTTTGAAATGTTGAACATAAGTTTTTGTTATTTTTTTTTATTCGGTCAAAAATTTATATTTATATTTTTCAAATATATATAAAAAAAATATATTTTTTTTATATCTATATTTTATTATTCAAAATTATACTATCTCTGTCTTGCGAAAACTATCTATCTCTTTTATTCCCGGCTAGGATTTATCGTAAAAAACTAGCCTGAAAAAAAGTAACTGTCATAACGCCATTACACGATTTTATCGATATAGGGTCTCCTGTATATTTTCTCTAAGAGTACAGTATGTCGCTCTTTGTCAAAATTTAAAAAGCGTCAGTTGTTTTCATAGTAATAAAAAAAAACATAAATATAATTTTAATAAGTACGAGTCTTTTATTTATACGAAAGTGAATTTATTAACTCTATTTCATATGACTGGGAGAACATTTTCACCACCCACAGCATCTATAGAATTATAGGAATAAATTAAGGTTAGATAAAGTGATTAAGATATTTTTCTGTTCTTAATTAAATATATCATTAATAATTTATATAACGAAATGGCAAATATCGCTTTACTCTTTGGTAACTCTATTCTTCGAGTTGGTACAAAAAAGTATGTTAACAAAGATCTTTTTCCTATAAATCCTTTCTTTTTTCCTAGATCCTAGCATTTATTTATATCTGGATTTGTGTTTTTGCAGAATTTTCGTGTGCGCATTTTAAAATGCTACATTTTTATTCCTTTGCCTTCAAATCGCAGTCTTTTCCACTTTTTTCATTTTACAAACGAACAGAGAAAATTTAACATTTTTTTCAAGTTCCCTACACTGCCTTGTCAGTTTATTATGTACGTATTTTTATTGTTAAATTAAATATTTTTTTATAAAATCAAAATGTCGAATGCCATCAATTTTATGAAGGTAAAATAAATTATAATTAGGTGTATTATATTAACTATATGTTAATTTTTTGGTGAAGATAAAAAATATTTCAATGAGATTTGCTTTTTTTTTCAATTTTATTTTATTAAGCGTCGAAAATGTTTAGGAAGAATTCCTTCTCTTACATTTACCGGCAGGATTTTTAAGAAACGAACACGAAATTGTTATCAAGAAATTAAAATCTTTCGAGAAACGAAAAATGGAGATTGCGACTAACATTTTTATACAAACTAATTTATCATTATTTTTCAATTTTGATAAAATATGTACTAAATATTAAACGTACGTAATCAATTTGACATTTAAAAATGTACCAGATCTGATACAATTGTACTCAAGTTGTAACGTAGCTCGGAGGGTATCTTAACCAATTCACAATAAAGCAAGGTTAGAAAAGTAAAGAAATCAGAAATCAAAAATATTGAAAATATTTATATTAACTAGTAATCAGTAGTATGTTATGTGTAATTTAAATTTTGCAACAATCGTATTATAGATAGGACTTATTTAAACATGGATTATACACAAAATACGAATTTAACGTCCCAACAAATAAAAGTTATGATGGCGAATGCTCAAAGAGAGATTGAGCAGAGAAAAAAAACATTAACTAGTTTAAAAGGAAAGAAGGCTATCCAGCATTTTGGTTTATCGGCGTCCATGGCGTCACATGTGCTTACAAAAAAGCTGGTGGATACGGAAAGGGCAAGAAAGATTGCTGAGTTGCAAGCACAAATAAGAACAAAATTGTCTGGATCTCTAGCAAATATACCACCAATGCAAGAGAAACCAAAACCTCTAATTTTAGATGAAGATGGTCGTACTGTTGACATAGCCGGCCGCGCAGTTAATATTCCTCCTGTAGCACCTACGCTAAAAGCAAATATCCGAGCAAAAAAAAGGGAAGTATTCTCTAAAGGCATAATTCTCGACAGATCTGGAAATAATGACGTCCTTAGTTTTTTCGATGACCGAATTGATACTAAACCAAATGTACGAGTGAAAAGAAACCTCAGATTTCATGAACCAGGAAAGTTTCAACAAATGGCTGATAGACTACGGATGAAAGCTCAATTAGAAAAATTGCAAAATGAAATTTCGCAGATTGCTAGAAAAACTGGTATAAGTTCAGCCACGAAATTAGCTCTTATTGCTCCAAAACAAGATGTTTTATCTGACGAAGTGCCTATTATGGAATGGTGGGATTCAGTTATACTTACTAATGATTTGAATACCTTTGTAAACAACCAGAAAATTAGTATACGAGAATCTGCTATTACGAATTTAATAGAACATCCAACGCAAATAAAGCCTCCTAGTAAATAAATAGAATTTGTTATGCTTAATTGAATTCTAATATTTCTTTATATCTTAGATGAACCGATGAAACCAACCTACTTACCTGTGTTCCTGACTAAAAAAGAAACAAAGAAATTACGTCGACAAAATCGTCGAGAAGCATGGAAGGAAGATCAGGAAAAAATTAGACTCGGTTTAGTAACACCACCTGAACCAAAACTAAGAATTTCGAATTTGATGCGAGTGTTGGGTAACGAAGCAGTACAGGATCCAACTAAAATAGAAGCTCATGTAAGAGAACAGATGTTAAAAAGGCAAAAAACCCACGAAGATGCCAACAAAGCCCGAAAATTAACAGTAGACCAAAAACGTGAAAAAAATATTCGTAAATTAAAGGAAGATACCTCTTGTGGAGTTCACGTAAGCGTTTACAGAATACGTAATCTTCATGATCACGCCAGTAAGAAATTTAAAATAGAAACAAATGCCAAACAATTACATATGACAGGAATTGTTGTACTTTTTCGCGATTGCTGTGTCGTTGTTGTAGAAGGCGGACCAAAACAACAAAAGAAATATCGCAGATTAATGTTGTGCCGGATAAAATGGGAAGAAGATATAGTACAAAATGTTGATGGAAATGGAATTTCGAACTCATGTATGTTGGTGTGGGAAGGCACTTGTCAACGTCGTCATTTCGGGGAGATTAAATTTAAAATATTTCCAATGGAAAAAATGGCTAGGGAATTTTTCCAAAAACATCAAGTTGAACATTATTGGGACTTAGCCTATTCTCGTGCTGTTTTGGACGCTTCTGAAGACCTATAATTTTATGTAATTTAGATATCAATGCAGTTCAAAGTTATAATATTTAAACTACAATTAATAAAATAAAATATTATCCATACACAGATTAGATACTTGTCAAACTCAGTTCAGTGATTAATGCGTACTTGAAAATTCAGCACAAGGAAAGAATAAAGAATTTAAAGGAATAAAATAAAAATTAGATAGTGTTTAAGATATTTCTCTTTTCTTAATTAAATATATCATTAATAATTTATATAACGAAATGGAAAATCTCTCTTTACTCTTTGGAAATTCTGTTCTTCGAGTTGGTACAAAAGTGTGTTAACATTGTTCTTCCCTATAAATCTTTTATTCTATCCTAGCATTTATTTATATCCGTATTTGTGTCTATTAGAGAATTTTCCTATAAATCCTTTATTCTATCCTAGCATTTATTTATATCCGTATTTGTGTCTATTAGAGAATTTTCGTTTGCGCATTTAAAAATTTGTACATATTTACGGTTTTGCTTTTATATTGCAGAGTTTTGTACTTTATTCATTTTACAAACGAACAGAAAAAATTTATCATTTTTTTCAAGTTCCCTAGCCCTACACGAGTGGAATCACCTAATGTGATATCCCTATAAGAATTGCGAACCGCCGGTGAAGTCATTTCTTCATACAAGAGTTCTTTTACGAACCGCTTTTGCAGTTCGTAAACGGACCGTAAACGTAAATGTTAGCATAAGAGAATTAAAATAAAAAACGTACAGTAAAGAGTTCGCTAAATGCGGTGCGTTTCTGCACCGCTAAACGTGATTCGTTTTGGATTCACCAAATTCAGAGCGTTTACGTACCGCCTTGGGCGGTTCGTTTTGGGTTCGCCAAATTCGGTCCGCTTACGAACTGCCTTGTCAAACAAAATAAAATTTAAATAAATTTTGGTTTTGGTTGAAATAAAAAAATTAACAAATTTTAAATTTCTTTTTTCATCACATTTTTTATTTATCACAATTTATATACATTTTGTTATAATTTTTTTAAAAATTATGTATTAGTCGTATATAAAAATAAATATATTACATACTTATATTCTATTGTAAAAAAAATCATCTGACTAATTTTCCAGATGCACAGGCCCATTTTTAGCAGCTTTCCTTAGCCGATCTTTGGCATACTGGAGCCACTTCTTAATGATATGAATAATATCACTAATTCTGGCAATTGGATATTTAAGAAGAGCACATTCTGAAAGAAAAATTTATTAATAATTGTAATCTTTATATTGAAAATAAGATTTTAATTTACCTTTGATAATATTCATTACTGTGAATGTTTCAACTGGTATATTTTCATGGTGGCCAAACCAGGAACAACTACAGGTAGTTGCATCTGTTAACACTGCCTTTAAGCAGGCTCGCACGTATTTTTCCAGCGATGCATCTGGTAAATTAGTCAATGTTTTTTTCTGAAAAATGAAAGCATATTGAAAATAATTATATTTTTTTTTATATTATGATATTTATATTGGTGTTACTTTAATTATTTAATTTAAACTTACTTTTATTATTTAATTTCAATAAAATTGTAAACAGCAAAAAATACGTCTAGCTTCCATACTTTTTTCTTTGTTTTGTGTGTTTGTGAAGTTGTTTATTGAAATTTGACACGTCATCCCGTCTTTAAAAATAAAAAAAATCGAGTTCGCTTTTAGCAAACTTAAAGCGGCACGCTAGCGAACTTGTTTTTATGTAGAGGAAAAATATTTTTTTTATTAATGTGTTGGTGAAAAGGCAGTTCAGAAGCGGTATAGTTTGGGTTCGCTAAAAGCGAATTCACATTTTTTTCTCAAAGGGATGTGATTATCAACTGTCACAAAAAAATTTAGCTGCACGTAATGTGATGGTCACAAGTATTATGAAATTTTTGTGATCATTTTGATGTGACGGCTATTTAACTATCACATTGTGTTTATTTTATATTATTTTTGCGATGTGATAAATTATTTTCTAATAAAATAGTTATTTTTTACTAGTTTTTTTATAATTATTATTACAAGAAGGCACATAGAACAATGTAAGTAAAGTTTTGGATTTAAAAAAAATTATATTTAATAAACAAAAATTTTATTAGGGCAAATCGTGAACAAATAAAAATTCTTACTGAATTTATGGAAAAAAAAAATCGCCATTGGCTAAATCGGTTGTGCCAAAGACTGCCCAAGGAAGGCAACATTCCAGTCAGCAATGGGAGAAATTAAAAAAATAAATTAAATGCTAGTGGTCCACCAATCAAAAATGTTGTTGAATGGAGAAGAGTAGGTTGTTTCTTTAATTTCTAAGATGTAAATATAATATTTATTATCTCATATTAAGGTATGGATCCGGAAGTACAACACTAAAGCTAAATTGGTGAAAAACAAAAAAGCAATTGGTAAAACAGGTGGAGGACCGTACAATGTTACAATGCTAACAGAAAATGAAGAAGCAATTGTAACCGCCAGTGGAATGGAAGCAACAGTAAGTGGCATACCTTTTGCTTCCACGTTTGGTAGCACTAGCACCGAAGATGGATAGTGTATTTTATTAATTAAGTATGTTATTTTATTATTCTATTTTTTTTTTTAGCTTTTTACAATGTAAATGAAGAAATTGTTATTGAACATTCCACAGAATTGATGGAAACATCAAACATGGAAGAACAACAAGATGTTGAAAATATTGAAAACAATATAAATATTACACCAAATACAATTGCACCTTCTTATAGGTTTAGTGCAACATCACAAAGGCAGAAAAATGATTTATTGAAGGAGTAGGTGGAACTTCAAAAAATATTTTTAACTTTTGCTATTTTTTGCAATTTGTCATATTCTTCATCACTATCATAAAATGCCACGGAATTAATTTTTCTATTTTTTATTTTAAGAATTTGTTATTTATTTATTATTTATTAGATATAAATTTTATTATAAAAATTAAAAACAATATTTTTATTTATATGCTAAAAAACTAATATTTTTTGACAGTGGAGACCGGTGGTGACTTTATTTTTAGAAGGTATTACCATATTTGAAAATAAATTCCTATGATCACAATAGATAAGCTTAGTACGCTAGTGAAATGAAGTGAAATTTTAACGCGATCTCCAAAGTCTCCGGTGAAAGAGTCGTGAAAAAGTTGTGAAAAATAGACAGGTTAATTTGACATTTTAATATTTTGATAATTCAAATGTTTGCTTATGTTTATAATTTTTTTAAAAATTAAATTTGACTTAAAAATCAAATTTGAGCAAATTTAAAAATCAAATTTAAATTATTGAAAAAAAAACGTAAATGTCACAATTTCATCGTGAAATAATGTTCAAAACATTATTTCACGATGAAAAATAATTGGAGACTTTTGCGCAGTAGGTTTTTTCACAACTTTTTCACGATGAACTGCGTACCACTTCAGCGAAATCAGAAGTGAAATTTTTCATTTCTGATTTCACGATGTTAAATTTATATGAAAATTTCATTTCATTTGACTAGCGTACTAAGCTATAGTTGAAATATATTTTGTGATCATTATAATTTATCACAAGAATGATAATCACATATCACATTAGGTGATTCCACTCCTGCTTTATTTTTTTATAAAATCATAATGTCGACTGGCAATCAATTTTATGAAGGTAAAATAAATTATAATTATGTGTAGTATATAGTTACGTATCTTTTAGAAAGAATAACAATTTCCTTTTTTGTTTCTTAAAATTGGGAACTATTTTTATTTCGGCATATTTTACGTTGAGTGTTGCTTAAAACTAAACTTCCTTTTTATTATTCTGCAAATTATATATGATTAAAGAATAGAAAAATGCAATATAATTTGAGTGACCTGATTTAAGTCAGTGTGAGAATTGTCAATTCAGCTTGACATTATGAATTAATCTAATTCATATTTCATATCTGTTTCTTTTTCTAGGAATTTATTATGTGGGTTGAAATTAAATTAAATTGTGTGAATTGTCGAATCAACTTTTAATCGACAATACTTGTGAAATGAAATATTTAAATATGAAACAAATACCACATAAAAAATTTTGGTCCTCCAAAATGTTAAATTAACTAAACGGGTCATCCTCAGCATTTTTATTTTCATTAACAATGTCAACATTGGTTATTACATTAAGATTATTTTTCCTTTTCTTACATGATATAATATAGTTACAATAATAATTATGAAAATGATTGTACTTATAGATGTATATGTAATTCAAAATTTTATTCTTATATTCAACCTAAACCAACACTAAGGTAGTGTTGGTTTTGATTCAACATATTCTAAAGTTTCTCTATTTTCTATTGTTTTTAAATGTATAATCTCAAGATTATAATTTTTATAAATCTTTTTTCAGTATAATTATTCAACAATGAGATTACTAGGTTATCTTAAATTCATTAATTTTAATAAAAAAATTTAAATTTCTTATACTAAATTTGTAATTGCTGAAGTTAATAATATTACTTTGAATTAGTATTTCATTATCAATACAATTTTTTTTAAATTTTTGTCATAGGTAAATTTTTTGCTATAATAATATTTTTTTTATTGATTTTATAGATCATTATTAATTTTATAAATTCATGTTCGATTTTTATTAAAAATATTTTAAATACAATTATCTTTGTGAAATTGGAGATTATTTTTTTTAATAACTGTTATTTAATAACCGTATTAATATTTAATTTGAATCCAGCCTTCGAATCCTAACAGCAATTCTTCCAAAATAAAACTAGCTTTTTCAAATATATTAAAGCATAGAGAAAATGCTTTAAAATTCTTTAATATTTTTATCACATTAAAAATAAAATATAAATTCAAATAATATTTAATACTTTTTAATAATATTTAATACAAAACAAAAATTTAGTCTTTACTCTTCAAAAACTAAAACTATAATGATTTAATCTTTTCAATTCAAAAACTAAAACTATAATGATTTCATAATTTCATCATCTTTTCTTTTAAAAAACTAAAACTGTAATAATTTCATCATCTTTTCTTTCAAAAACTAAAACTAAAAACTGTAATAATTGCATCATCTTTTCTTTGTTCTTAATTTCACCATCAGTCCTTCCTTTGTTTTTATCCCGTCAAACTTTTTCCTGGCGCTGTAAAACTTTTTCCCTATAAACATTACTCTTCTCTTTGGCGTCATCAAGTGTCGACAACATTCTTCCCCCTGGTATAATAATTCATTGTACCTTGATTTCTTTTAACATCTAATACGGCTAACTTCACTGCCGGTCTTTTATAAATTCCTGTAGATGTTTGCAGCACTGCTTGTCGTACTTGATCACCTCTACCACGAATTGCTTCCAGAACAATTCCTCGTGGCCAACAACTTCTGGGAGATTCTTCATCAACAATGAAAACAATATCTTCTTTTTCAATTGGTTTTACTTTGTTGAACCATTTTGTTCTTCGGGTTAATGTTGGTAAATATTCATGCACCCATCTCTTCCAAAACATATCAGCTAAATATTGAACTTTACGCCAATTTTTTCTTAATAACATATCTTTATCATTAAATTTACCAGCTATTTTTATGCCATTGGACGAACCCTTTAAAAAATGATTTGGTGTTAGTGCTTCTTGATCTTCAGCTTCAATAGGAACATCTGTTAATGGTCGTGTATTGACAATATCTTCAGCTTCAATAAGTAAGTTTCGTAAAATTTCTTCTGTTGGATGTCTGCTTGGTAATATTGCAAACAACGTAGTTTTTATAGATCTAATTAATCTTTCCCAATTACCACCCATATGTGGGCTAAGTGGAGAAATAAATATCCATTTCATTGTTGTTGTTGTAAACTCCTCAGTGATTTTATTAAAGTCGATATCTTTCATAGCTCTGGTTAATTCTGCATTTGCTCCTTGAAAGTTAGTGCCATTATCACTTCTTATTTCTATTGGTTGACCTCTTCGACAAATAAAGTTCCTGATGCATATAATACACGAATCAGTACTTAAGCTTGCTGCTAATTCAATATGAACGGCTCTTACTGTTAGGCAGGTGAACAATACACCCCAACGTTTTACTGTACTTCTTCCCACAGTTACCATCATTGGTCCAAAAAAGTCTACACCAGTATATGAAAATACAGGATAACCTTCAGCTAATCTTGCTGACAATAATTCTGACATTTGAGGTGCTACTGGCATTGCTCTGTTATTTTTACATTGTTGACAATTTTCACGAACTCTTTTTACGGTAGTACGTAAATTTGGTATTACATATTTTTGGCGAATTTCATTTAAAACCGTTTCATAATTATGATGATGAAAACGTTTATGATAATCTTCAATAATTAAATAAGTAATTTTGTGATTTTTTGGCAATAATATTGGACGTTTAAAATCTTCATCAATACCTTCAGCAGCATCAATCCTTCCATGCATTCTAATAACATTATAATAATCCATATACGGATTACATTTGTACAGTAGGCTGGATTTTGCCACTAATTTATGATCTTGATTCATTTTATTATTAATTAATATTTTAACTTCATCTGGATATCCAATATGCTGAGCTTGACGATGCAATAATCTTTCTGATGTTCGAATTTCTTCTTGAGTTAAAGGTCCACACGTTTTTTGTTCTTTTTTACAACATTTTTTCAAATTATTAATAAATCGTATAACATAAGCTTGGCTATGAAGAAGTCTTTTCCATGATGAAAATCTTTCCGCATCAATTATCTGTGTCATAAATATTTCTACATGTGTCAAATTTGTACGAATTTCATCCATTGGTTTAACATCAATTTTTACATCATTTATAGGCCATTGTTCTTGTTCTTGATATAAGAATAAAGGAGCAGTAAACCATTGTTCGCTTAGAATAAATTTTGGTTCATTTTTCCACTTGGTTGCTTCATCTGCTACATTAATCTTCGATGGAACCCATCGCCATTCATGTTTTTCAGTATTTTCTTGAATTTCAGCTATACGAAACGTAACAAATTGTCGATAATTTCTTGAATCAGCTTGTATCCAGCTAAGAACTGTTCTTGAATCTGACCAAAAAACTCTTCTCTTGATTTTTATCGAATGAGCTTTTCCAATGGAATTTGCGAATCTTGTACCAAGTATTGCTGCTTGAAGTTCGAGTCTCGGTATCGATATAGATTTCGTTGGAGCAATTTTTGTTTTGGAACCAATTAATGAGCATTCGATACCATCATCATCTTGAATACGAAAGTATGCCACTGTAGCGTATGCGTTTTCACTTGCATCAACGAATACGTGCAGTTGAATTTCTAAATTTTCCTTCTCAGCTGATATTTTTAACGAATGACAACTTGGAATTCTAATATTTTCAATTTGCTGTAAATGACTGATTCACCATTTTAAATTTTCAGCATCTTTGATCTCGTCATCCCATTCAATTGATGACTTCCACACTTCTTGCATCAATATTTTCATATAAACTGTAAAACTTGACAATAGGCCCAAGGGATCGAAAATGGACATAAGAGTTCTAAGAACTTCTCTTTTTGTTGGTAGTTTTTTACCACTAAGTACATCTTCATTTACTTTATGAAATTTCAATGAAAATCTAAATAAATCATCTGACGTAGACCACCACATGCCAAATACTTTTTCTGACGGTGATTCTGATAACATGTCAAGATTTTTTATTTCAGAATTTGATTTTTTTTCACTCATAGCAATTATTACTGCAGAGTCATTTGACAACCAATTTCGCATTTCAAAACCACCACACCTATGTACATATCTAACTTCTTTCGCTAATTGAATTGCTTCTTCAGTGGTGTTAACACTTTCAAGAAAATCATCAACGTAGTGCTTATTTATTATTGCTGCTGTTGCTTTAGGAAATTTAATTTCATACTCCTTTGCATTTTTGTTTTTTACAAACTGAGCAGCACTTGGAGAACAAGAAGCGCCAAATGTCATAACTTCCATGACATAAATATCTGGTTCCTGATTAAAATTATCTCGCCATAAAAATCTTTGCGCATTCTGATCCTCTTTTCTGATTCTCACTTGGTGAAACATCTCCTTCAAATCTCCACAAATAGCAATCTTCCTTTCACGAAAACCGTATAAAATGTCTATTAGTGATGTCAGCTGATCTGGTCCTTTATGTAATACCGAATTTAGGCTAATACCATTTACAGTTGCAGCTGCATCCCAAACAATTCTTGGAGGTTTTAGCGGCTTATTTGCATTTTTTACTGTAAATATTGGTAAATACCAAATTTTCTCATCTTTACATTGAAGCTCAGATGAAGTTAATTTCCGAATATATTTCTTTTCTTTGTAACTAGACATTTGATTTTTAAAATGTTCCATTAGTTTTTCATCTCGTCTTAATTTTACTTCTAAACATTCTAATCTTCTTCTTGCCATTGGATAACTATTTGCAAGTTTAACATTATCATATTTCCATAAAATTGATGTTTCAAATTGATTGCTATCATTGCACCTTCTTGTGTTTTGTTCAAGTATTTCACGTGCTCTCTTTTCATCATTTGTTTCCAGAATCTTTTGTGGAACATTCACACCCATATTTTCTGACGAATAATATTTTCTTAATTCGATATTCAACTCTTCACATTCACATTTATGTACACCAATAAAATTATGATATTCTTGATTATTTGAATATCTTTGTTTAAATTCTGTTGTAGGTCCTTGAATTGTCCATCCTAAACGACATTTTGTAGCAGCAGGTTGATTAGATTTACCTTCTCTTATTTTTTGAGGTAACATCAAATATGAGTTGTCAAGTCCAATCAGTATTGTTGGTTTAGCATTATTATATGACTGAATTGGAATATTTTTTAAATGAGAATATTTTTCTGTCAGATCAATATTTGAAATAGACTGTTGAGGTAAGTTAAGATTGTTCACTGTTCTTACATTTGAAATTTTATAATGTTTAGTATTCTCATTTACCCCAGATATTTCTAAATTAATTTTTTGTGAATTTGGCTCTAACCTAACAGTATCAGCTGTCCACTTCAAACAAAGGTCTTTTTGTTCACCAGTTATATTTAATACATCTGCTATTTTTTGTTTTATCAGTGTTACCGAAGAACCATCATCAAGAAATGCAAATGTGTTAATAGTTTTACCATTATTGTGCAAATTAACTGGTATTATACGAAAACTTATATTTGTTTCAACATTTTTTGACGTATGTTGATAATTTTCACAAATTTCTTGATCTTGATGATGGTTGTTCATACTACCTTGTGTCGGATTATTATTTTGTGCTGAAGTGTTCAAGACTTTTGTATCTTTATGCAAAAGTGGATGATGCCAGCGATTACAGTCAGCTTTGTTGCATTTCTTTTTGTTTTTGCAATTTTGATGATTATGGTTATTCAAACAGAAACCACATAATTTAGTTTCTATTATGAAATTCCATCTTTGTTTCACATCTTTTACAAGAAAATCTTTACAATTCCATATTTGATGTTTTGTATCTGAACACTGAGCACATTTTTTATTTATTTCATTTTTAGTACATTCAGAATTTTCTGTTACAGTCTTTTTATTTTCAGATTCATGATGTGCATTAAAAAAACCTTTGCCACGTTGCATATATTTTTCATTATTAATTGGACGTTTATCAGACTTAATACCATAGTAACGTTGACCAGAATTTGATTCTATAAATTTACTACCTCTTTTTGCAATTAACAGTAACCATTCACCAAAAGTTGTTAAATCAAGTGTTTTATCTTTTTCTTCTATATATGTTAACCATGACCACCTTAGTAACGTTGATAATTTTTCAACCAGTTCATTTAGCAGCATAGGATTATTTAAATGCTCATACATTTTTGCAGCTTTAATTGTTGGACAAAAATTATCCACTGCTAGAGCAAATGCAACCAAGGCTTCATGATTGTCATCTTTCGGTGCTGGTGTTTTTCTAACTTTGTCCAAGAGTGAGTATATTATTTTTGTTGAATTACCATAAAATATTCTTAAATTTTCAATAGCTTCAGGTACAGTCTCAGGAATTAATAGTCGACTTCGAACTATATCTAATGCTACTCCTTTCAAGCATTTTTGAAGTCTAATCATATTTTCTGCATTTGTGAAATTGCACATTTTTGTAGAAAGTTCATATTGACTAATAAAAATTGGCCACTCTTCAGCTTTTCCAGTAAATATTGGTAATTCTTTTGAAAATGCACGACGAGCTGCTATTTGTGCGTCGGTAAATTTAAGATCAATATTATTAATCTGATTTTCTTGATCTTTTTGTATAATTTCATTTTTATAATTATTTTCTTTGTTTGAAAATGACATAATTTTTTCATTAAAAAAATCTTGTTTATGGTCATTATATAATATTGGATTTTCAAACTCGTTGTTTTCTTTAAAATGGCAATTATTCTGAAGTTCCTTTTCTTTTTGAACTTTTTCCCAGATTTCAGCATTTTTATATTTAATATAATCCTCACGCTGTTTTTTCCGGTATTCATTTTGAACTTGTTGATATTTTACCCACTCACTTAAAGTTGAATTATTACTTGAAACTACAGAATTACAATCTTTCAAAATTTCATTGTTCATTATTTGTTTTATTTGAAATTCTCTTTTCTTAGTTTCAATTTCTAATTTTTCATTTATAATTTTTTCTTCATTTTCTTTTAGCAATCTTTTAGCTTCAACTTCAGCGTTTAGAACTTCAATTTCACCTTCTTGCCTTTTTGCTTCAGCTTCTTTCCATAGTGTTTCACGTTTTAACTTATCGTGCTCTTGCTTTCTTAGTAGTTCCCGTTCAAATTCAATACGTTCGAGTTCTAATTCAGCTTTTTTACGTCTCATTATTGACGCTGACGAAATTAATGAACCTTTTTTAGACCCACTTATACTTGTTCTTGAATGTCTCCTACTATGTTTTGTCGATTT
This sequence comes from Rhamphomyia laevipes, assembly GCA_963920725.1. NCBI lineage: Eukaryota > Metazoa > Arthropoda > Insecta > Diptera > Empididae > Rhamphomyia > Rhamphomyia laevipes. Next base: position 87,274,088 of record OY987255.1, read on the forward strand.
GATTTCTGTCTCCTTGTTAAATTCTACAACATCTTCTTGTTGAGTTTTATTTAAACATTCATGACAAGACCAATCTTGATTCTCGATTTCATTGGTGACATTCGCACAGGTATAATGAGTCCATGTATCACACAAATCATATTGAACCATATCCTCTGTATCTGGTTGATTACATTTTATACAATTATTTTGTACTGAAATTTGCGATGATATTTCACGGCTACGGCGCGCACGTGGACGTAAATGTATTCCAGAACCTCGTTGTGACATTATTTATTTAGATATTATTGTTATTAATATAATGTGGTTAATTGAGACCCCAGAGCTATTGTCGAATTCCAAAACCCATACAAAAATAAAGAATTTTAAAGAAATGTTATTTAATAACCGTATTAATATTTAATTTGTATCCAGCCTTCGAATCCTAACAGCAATTCTTCCAAAATAAAACTAGCTTTTTCAAATATATTAAAGCATAGAGAAAATGCTTTAAAATTCTTTAATATTTTTATCACATTAAAAATAAAATATAAATTCATATAATATTTAATACTTTTTAATAATATTTAATACAAAACAAAAATTTAGTCTTTACTCTTCAAAAACTAAAACTATAATGATTTAATCTTTTCAATTCAAAAACTAAAACTATAATGATTTCATAATTTCATCATCTTTTCTTTTAAAAAACTAAAATTGTAATAATTTCATCATCTTTTCTTTCAAAAACTAAAACTAAAAACTGTAATAATTTCATCATCTTTTCTTTGTTCTTAATTTCACCATCAGTCCTTCCTTTGTTTTTATCCCGTCAAACTTTTTCCTGGCGCTGTAAAACTTTAATAATAATAATAATAATATATTTTATTGAGGTATACAAATGAGACGATTAGTCTCTACAATATGTATATACATTAGATAATTAAATAACAAATGAAAAATGCTCTCAACAATCAATATAATTATAAATGAAAATAAAAATAAATTACTACTGAAAGAAAACTAAAACAAAATTTAACATGATTTAATTTAAACAATATTTTTTAACATTATAAAGACTTATAACTTACAAGGGTCATACATGCTACGGATGCTACATAAATAAATAAGTAAGAAGGAGCTATATCAAAGAACTGAAGTACTGAAAGCAGAGATTACAAAAAATTTTATGCGATGAAGCACTCTTAATAACAACAGGTAACTGATTCCACAAGGAAACTATATTAACAAAGAAAGACAGATGGCGTAAATGTGTTTTATGATTAGGTACAATAAGATTACATGTTCTGGGCGATCTCACAAAAACAACTTTATTCGCTAAATACAAAGGTGTTTTGAAATAAATAATTTTGTGTAAAAAACATATGTAACGATAATTCAAATAATTAGAGAATAAACAGTTGAAAATAGATTTATTAACATCACGTACACTATCAAATTTTCGACGATTATAAACATATCTAATACACGCATTGAAGAGCACATTGAGTCTATTCCTTTCACCCACATTCATAGACAAAAAGACAACATCACAATATAGAAAGTGTGGGACAGCCAATGAAACAATCAGTTTATGTCTAGAAGCAAGCGGGATGTTGTCAGAAAATTTCCACATTAGTAGTTATTGGGCCACTTGGTGATGGGAACCAAAACCGGTTTTTTAATTGGGTAATTAAATTTAATTAGGGTAATTAATCACACCTCAGGTGATTTTAATTGCTTTTTTTTATGTTAATTAGGTCATTAATTTAATTGGGTAATTGGGCGTAATTGATATGTGTAATTAGATTTAATTAGGAGCGTGGGAATTTCTGTCACTTACGTGTAATTGGGCGTAATTGATATGTGTAATTAAATTTAATTAGGAGCGTGGGAATTTCTGCCGCTTACGTGTAATGAATTTTAATTAAGTCATTAAGTTTTGTATGCGCGCATGCTTTTGTTTCTTTTAAAGGACATGTATGCTTTTTTTTTGTGAAAAAGTGGTATTTTGTGGGATCGATTGCGAATATTTAAGTTGGTTGGACTCTCTACCTGTTGAGCCACCAACCTTATTGTTTTTGTGCATATTAAATGACTCTATATGAAGTTTTACGTCTTCTTTGTTTTTCTCTTTGTACATAACATGTTTTGAATTTATTGTTTTTGTGCTTGGGTATTATGATAAATATTTTTAATACAATAAAAATTTATATATTTATATATACATATATACGTATATGAATATAGAATATGATATAAATTTATGTTGAGCCACCAACCTTAGGAATATATATTTTTGTATCATTTTTAGGTGTTATGCGCAGATGATGTAATCATGTAATGTTGTTGACCTTTTCTATTTCAAATGAATACTTATATAATTGATGAGCATTATAGTTTTTAATTAGTATATAAAATGTTACTGTCTGTACAAGATAAAGAAGTGATATCTAATTTTATAAAAGAATATAAATTTTGTTTGAAAGAATATACAGAAATTAGAAAATCTTGAAGAAAAACTAAATTTGTTAATTAATTCAGGTGTAATAAAATCACAATTTGGAGAACATTATAAATGTTGTATATGGTCAAATAATAATGCAGAATCAGGTCCTGATACATGTACGTGTATATCGATAGTATTCCAGTACAGAGACGCTTTAAAAGTAATGGAAAATTTTACAAATATTTATGAAAACCTTGTTAGAAGAATTGAGAATTTAAGATTGTAAAACATGTTATCGTTCATACATCCATTTACTATGATTATAGCAGGCCCTTCGGGGTGTGGAAAAACAACTTTTGTTTGTAATATAATTCAGAAGCATGAGGAATTAATTCAGCCAAACATATCTAAAATAATTTGGTGCAACCTCGAATTGGGTGCTATGCCAAAGAATTTACCTTTTGAAAATATTGAATTTTTAAATAATATACCAGGAGAAATAAATAACGAAAATAACGACAATATTTTAATTGTTTTAGACGATTTAATGCTTGAGACATATAATAAACAAGTATGCGAGTTATTTACAAAAGGATCACACCATAAAAATTTGTCAATTATCTTATTAATACAAAATATTTTCCATCAAGGTAAATACTGTCGCGATATATCATTAAATGCTAAATATTTAGTTTTATTTAAGAATCCGCGTGATAAATCACAGATTTTACCTCTGGCACGACAAATTTTTCCAGAAAAAACTCACGAATTTGTAAGAGTATATAACGAGGCTACATCATATCCACATGGTTATATCGTTTTGGATCTGACACAAAACGTCAGTGAATTATTTCGCATACGAAGTGATATATTTGAAAAAAATTATTGCGTATGCTATTGTACATCAAATGATTTAAATAACAAATTTTACTGCAAAAAATATGAAACGATTGAAAAGAAACCGACATATATTGCAACTTTTAAAAAATTCTAACAAAAAACTTCGTAATAGTGTTTTGAAGACTTGCGACGATGATGTTATAAAGACTTTAATTGAAATTGCAATTAATACTTTAAACGGTATTAATCAAGCTCCTAAAAAGATTATTAAATTTTTACAAAAACATAAAAACACAATACGGTGCTTAGCCAGTACCAAAGGAAACTTGAAAGCTAAACGACGAATACTTATACAAAAAGGTGGATTTTTACCTGTTTTAATTGGAACAGTGTTATCTGGAATTATTGGTAAACTAATAAGTGATTATCAATCAAAAAATGAATAATATGCAACGTATGATAGTGATACTGCCAGAAGTTTTCATAAAATTTAAAAAATTGTTAAATGATGAACACCACCTAAACATTTTAAATCAGAATATGGAAAAACTCTTACATAATAAGGCTTTAAATCCCATACAGAAGTGGTACATGTTAAGGCAGAACTTAATAAAATATAATAATCAAAAACGAACGGCTTCACAGCTACCCACTGAGCATGTAAAATTTAATACTAATTTAGGTAAAAATGTCGAAACCCAAACTAAATTTAAAATATTGAAAGACAAAGATACTCAATACGAATCTGAAATACAACATCAACAACAAAACAATTTTAACAATTTTAAACGTTCAATACTTGATGATGGTGATGATAATGTTTTTGACTTTGATCCCGTAAAAGAACAACAACAACAACACACACAATTTAATGATCTAAGTGATGATATGGACATGGAATTTATGGATGATGATGATGCAGCTGACCTTGCTTTTTCAAAGGCATTACCCAATGAGCGTCTAAGCAGAAGATTATCTTCAACACCGAATGTGAGAATGTATGACACAAATACACATGATATTATTACAGTCGCACTACCTGATCAAGAATCGCCTATAAATACACGACAATCTTTGCATACAACAGCTTCAGTTTTAAGACCTAGCATTCTATCAAAGTATCCTGAAGATCGAAAAACAAGTAAACGAAAACAGACACCAATAAATCTTCTTATAAATAAGGCACAACATAAAAATATTTAGCACTAGCAAATATGAATTCAAAAGATGATTTCTACATTACGCTATTTAGTAACGATTCCATTAATTTTTTTCAAGATAATATACTCTCAACTTTTGAAAATAGAATACCAACACATTTAGATTTATCTAAAGGCGATTGGAAGGTTGGTCTTTCAGAAATTTATGTTAACGACTATCTACAAACAGATACTTATGAAAAATTAAAATCAACTACTATTTCACTGGGCAACCACGTAGTTCTCGTAGGCAAAAATAAAGATCAAATAAAAAAACGTATGGGATATACATTTTACCATGACGATGATTCAAGATTTAAGTATGATGACTGGAAGACAAATTTTTTACCAACACTTATTAATAATATTACACCATCAGCAGGATATACGCGCGCTGAAGTTTTACAAAGTTTTTTATAATGAAGTGCTTGTCACATTATTAGACGATGCCACCTATAAGGTTACTCACACGCCTGTTTCCGCAGCTAATCAACTTAAAATGATACGTATAGCAAGGTCTTTTAACAAAGATAGTTTTTTTTTAAAACCAAATTTTGAATATACTATACCATCTTTGATAAAAGAACTCTTTCAGCAAAAACAAAATATAAATTTACTGAAAAGCTCAATAGTGGATTTATTTAAAATTGCTTTTGAATCATATGATGATAAAAAAAGAGGTATGATACTTGTATATACTGATATTATTCAACCGGAAATTTTTGGAAATAACAAAATACGAGCTTTACGTGCAATAAATATTGATAACTGTAGAAAGCAAAACAATATAGAGTTTAAAAATATACAATATGTACCGTTAGAAAAAAATAATTTTGAGACTATAGCTATTAATATTTCCGATCAATATGGTAGTAAAATTGATTTTGTGTCAAATTACTATCCAACAAAAATTGTATTACATTTTAAGAGATTTTAAAAAGTATATAAATAAAACATTTTCATAAAAGCTATGTCGTTTTAATTAAGCATGCATCGTGAATACATTAAATATTATTCTTGACAGGCTGGTGGTAATATAAATGAAATAGGACCATTGTTACAGGCATATCCAGTAATTCAGAGAGGGCGTGGTCTTGGAAATTTATTTGCAGGTTTATTTCGTTATCTTAAACCATCATTGGTCACCGGTTTAAATTTAATCAAAGACGAAGCTTTAAAAACAGGTGCCAATATCTTGTCTGATATAGCGGCAGGAGGAAATCCAAAAGAAGTATTTCAGGATCAGGCTAAAGCAAGTTTACAAAATTTAAGAACTTCAGCAATAAATCAATTACATGCAATGTATGGCAGTGGTAGAAAAAGAAAACGTATTAATAAAAAACTATCAAGAAAAAAACGCAAAACTATAAAAAGACGTGTAAAACTAAAATTACATTCAATTAGTAAAAGACGTCGCATTGTAAAACAAAAAAAACAGCGTGTTTTAGACATTTTTAATTAAAAAAAAATGACTGTTGTAGAATGCATGAAATCAGAATTGGATCTCTTTACTGTGCCACCTATACAAACAAGTATTTTACGCTCTGAAGAGGTTGTCTATAATCCATTAGCTTCCTTAGATGCTTCACCGTCTACAATAGAGTTTGTCTCACTTGGTCATGGGGATACATACAGAGATTTATCTTCAACTTATATTAAATTTAAAGTTCAAATATTAAAAAACGATGGGTCAAGATGGAATAATGATAAAATAACTACAGGTACAGGCGCTGATCAAAAACATACACCAGTACCACAGCCAAGCGTAGTAAATAATATATTACATTCGATGATTAAACAAGTAAATGTTACACTAAATGGGAAGAATGTAACGGCTTCCGATTCTTTTTATAATTATAAAAGCTATTTAGTTTCTTTGTTAAATTATGGAAACGATGCTGGCAATACTCATTTGGAAGATTCTGGATGGGAATTGGATAAGCCCAATGTACATGATTATTATAACACAGGCTCCAAAACGAGACAAAAAAAGTACAATAATTCTGGTATTGTAGAGCTAATGGGTAAATTACATGTGGATTTTTTCAACACACCCACTTTACTTTTAAACAATGTTGATGTGAGAATTTCGTTAACATTAGAAAAGCCAGATTTTTATTTATTTTGTGCTGATACGGACGACAGCTATTTCAAAATTCATGAAGCCGCATTATACATGAAACATGTTACAATCAATCCTAATATTTTGATGGCTCATAATACTATTTTGGCAAAGACTAATGCAAAATATTACTACAAAAGGGGTGAAATAAAGACATTTACAATACCAGCAAATACCTCAAATATTTCACTAGATAATGTATTTATTGGTCAACTGCCAAATACATTATTATTTTGTATGATAAACAATGAGAATTTTAACGGAAAACGATCTAAAAATCCATATTTGTTTTATCATAATAATTTAACACAATTTGTGCTATACGTAAATGGTGTACAAATACCTAACACACCAATTGAAACTGACTTCTCTTCACTTTGTTGTAATACTAGAGCTTATTTAACATTGTTTAAAGGTACGGGAATACACCATTCTGATAAAGGTCATCAAATAACAAAAGAACTTTTTGGAAAAGGTTATACAATATTAGCTTTTGATTTATCTCCTGATGGTTCAGCCAATGAAACATGTCAAAACCTTTTAAATCAGGGTACAGTAAGAATTGAGGCAAAACTAGGCAATTCATTGACATCAACTTTAACATGTATTGTCTATGGTGAGTTTGACGCCTCACTAGAAATTGATAAAAATCGTAATGTTTACACAAATGTATAAATAGCTTCACGAATAGTATTAATTTTTATTACACAACAGAGGGTATAACGTGATACAACACAAAAAAAATGCCCAATAATAAATCACCGTCATATGCCTTGGTGGATGTATCATTTGTTCGTGATAAGTTAATTTATTTCGGACGTAAAGTTACCATTGTAGGAATAGAAGAATCAAATAAAACAGTACATTATGAATACAAATATTTGTATCCTATAATAAAATCAACACCAGAAATACAAAATTGTGCTACAAATGGAAATTAATACAATGAGAATATCACACAAAATATAAACAAAAAAATAAACAAATTCGATGTGCTATTGGTTAATGGCAAAGACAAAAAAGAGTTTTTATCTCAATACGTAAAGTGTACATCAAAAATTTACGATATTTCAAACCTAACTGATCAACATGAATACTCAACAGATTGCAAAAATTCTTCGGACGAATAAGCATACAAGATCTTATTTTAGAGGCGTATATGCTTTTAATCGTATACCAAAACAAATAAAAAAAAACTCATTTTGTATTATTGTTAATTCAGATCCAGACACTAAACCTGGCTTACATTGGTTTGCGCTAAATTTCCCAAAAAGAGGATGTGCCGAATATTTTGATTCTTATGGAGATCAAACAATAAAAACAAATATTATAGACGAAATCAATCAAAACTCCAGGCAGAAATGTTTTATAAAAAACAGAAAACGCTTACAGGCAGACAATTCAAATGTATGTGGATATTATTGCTGTGTTTTTTTATATTTTCGTTGTAGAGGAATTTCACTGCAAGGATTTTTAAAACAATTTAGTTCTACGAATTTAATTTACAATGATAAATTAATTTTACAAATGTTAAATAAAATTTTCAAAATTTGAGTTTATATGTTAGAATAAAAACATATCTGTATTTTTTATCTGTAAATAAAAAAGCAATAAAAAGAATAAGAATCAAATATGTTTTTTTATTTATTTTTTTTATTTTTCAGCACATAACAAAGGTATTTCTACAAAAAGTTTTGAAAAATTAAATGAGGTATTAAATTTTGGTAAGAACAAATGCTCTTGTGTTAATTTTTTAACATTATAAATTTCACATTTTTTGTCATATTCAGACACATAATCTTTTACATATATTTCATTTATATAATTAAAATATGCATGACTAGTTATAAAATCCCTGATTCCGATGACCTGTCGCCATTCCTTGTTGTCTAACAGAAATGATAAATTATGAATTTCGTCATCATTGCAAATATTTTGCACAAACATAATCCAGAGACTATAACAAAATTTCATTGGTGATTTACCAAATTTGGAAATCACCACTATTGGTTTTAACGTAGTTGGATGAAAACCAGATGAAATTTTTGCTGTTTGCTCTTCATTTAAAAAATAATGATATGCCAGAAGCAAATTACCATCATCTTTTACAATACGTGCTTCCATTTTGACAATACAATTATAACTAATCACAAAAGTTAAGAAAATATATCTATATTAAGCAAACAAGTAAATTTTTCTCATTAAAAATCAATTTTATTATATTTTAACATATACATGTACATATTAAAACAGTTTTTTAAAGCACATCTTTGAAAATTTTGCTCTCCTACTGATGATGATGATGTAGAATGAATAGGGCAGTGTGTACTATAGTTTTGTATTTCTTGTAATCTCGGAATCTCATGATTTAAGTCCACAATTTTTGTTGATTTTGGTAGATATTTGACAAGTATATCTTTTTTTTGTTTGCCTTTTACAAAAATGGTATACTGTTCTAAGTTTTTCATAATGTATGGTAAACTATTGTATTCGAGAACACCACTTTCCCACTCCAAACCGTTTATATTATTTTTGTTATACTCATTTTGTTGTATAATTTCGCGATTTAGTTCTTCTTTAGGGTATGGCGACTTAAATAAAAAAAATTCTGCTAATAGTGTGCCTTGTTGAAGGGCAGCCATTTCTTTTATAAAATACTGATTACCATTGCCAATTACAAATTGTAAATCAACAAAAACTATTTTCTTCTGCATATTTATTTTTTAATAAAGACAACCTTGTTCCTCGACAAAAATTATAAAACTATTGTTATTATGATTTTTAAGTTAGTTATAATGCATCAGCATGAGTAAAAAGTCAATTGTAGATGAATTACATAAGCCAGCAAGAAAAAATTTCAATAGGCGTAAAGTTAAACAAAAAGGACTTAATGATACTTGGCAGATTGACTTAGTAGAAATGATTCCATTTGCAAAATTCAACAAAGGCTATAAATATCTTCTTACGGTCATTGACATTTTTTCTAAATATGCCTATGCAGAACCGGTTAAATCTAAAAGTGGAATTGATGTGACAAACGCCATGAACAATATTTTAACTAAAAGCAAGCAAATACCAAAAAATATTCATTCTGATCAAAGAAAAGAATTTTTCAACAGCAATTTTCAAAACTTAATAAAAAAACATAATATAAATCACTATCATACATACACAAAACTTAAGGCTTCTATCTGTGAACGTTTTAATCGAACATTAAAAAATATTATGTGGAAGCAATTTAGTTTACAGGGTAATTACAATTGGATTTCTATTATAAATGATTTAACAGATAAATATAACCATACACGACATCGTACAATAAAAATGAAACCAATTCAAGTATCTAAAAAAAATGAAAAACTTCTATTAACAACAATATACAACACCCCAAAGTTATATAAGACAGCTAAATTTAAAATAAATGATTTTGTACGCATCAGCAAGTCCAAAGGAATTTTTCAAAAAGGTTATGAACCAAATTGGTCTACCGAAATTTTTAAAATATCAAAAATTAACTCAACAAACCCTGTAACTTATTCTTTAACTGACTATAAAGAACAACCAATAATGGGGGGTTTTTATGAATTTGAATTGCAGAAAACAAAATATTCCGATTCATATCTTGTTGAAAAAATAATCCGTCAAGAAGGTAATCAAGTTTTTGTTAAATGGCTTGGATTTGATAATACACACAACTCATGGATTAATATAAAAGATATTTTAAATTAAATACTAATGCACAACAAAAAAAAAATGATTTCTGTAAATAAACTTTTATTTTTATAGTTTTTCCATAATATACGATGCAAAAAAAAAAGGATTATATTAATGCTCGAAACAGACGTGCGTTTTTTAGTGCGTTTTGCCGTGCGGCAAAATTAGAAACCATAGATTCTTATGTAACCGATTAGATGACAACGCACTACGTTAACGCATGCGGTGCGTTGCCGCATGATATCTCTAATTCTAATTTTGCCGTGCGGCGGCAATGTTGCCACAACACAGGAGTTAAAATCACCAACTTGAAAATAAAAAAAAAACAATTTGACAATAGATTTTTGCTGATTTGTCAACATAATTTTTTTTAATTGTATTTTATCATCAGATTTTGTGTTTATTATTGATATTAATATTTTGTGTTTATTATTATCACAATTTTATAAATACAATAAACACTAACATTTTTTTTTATTTCACAACAAATTTAAAAATGTCATAATTCGCTGTACCGCCGGACGCGTAGAAATATGCACATCTAATTGACTATCAGTCAACGCATGCGTTGCCGTGCGGCAAAAAAACGCACGTCTGTTTCGAGCATAAAAATTTCTAGAATATAAAAGTGCCAAACAAAACTATTTTGTTTTAGTTTTATCCTAACTTTCAACATGTCGCGTTTTAATATTGTAAAAAAAACTTCGTCGTTTGTTAAACGTTTTAATTTACAAGGACATCGCGTAGAATTTACTATTAAAGAAATTCCTGAAAATGAGGAACCTACAAGTTGGCTCAAAAATGGTGTTGAGGAAATTATAAAATATGCTACAAGCAGATTATAACCTAGTGATCAGGTGGGAATCACATTTTGCGATAGCAATTTACAAAATCGCACACCTGGATGGCTTAATTTTAAAGAAGTATCATTGATAAATATAGACGAAATCTGGGATCTTATATCAAAAATATACCAAAGCAATTCTGAGGGTCTTAGCACAGACAAATTTTGTTTAGAAGTAACATCAGTTCGATTACCACATGGCAGTGGGCGAGGAAAAAATTACAACTCTTTTGATGAAGAAAGCGTTAGACGAAAAGGAACTATTTCAATTCAAAATGATGATATAATTTGTCTACCTCGAGCAATAGTTGTCGCAATAGCTATGGTAGAAAAAGATCCCGAGTATCTTAATAAAAGAATAATTAAAAATATGCACAAAATACAGACAATAAGAGCAATGAATTTATTGAAAGAAGCAAATGTCACTATACCATCAGAAGGAGCTGGTGTTATAGAAATTCACCAGTTTCAACAACATCTCAAAGATTTTAAGATTGTAGTGTATCAATATGGAACAAAAGGTAGAGATATAATTTATAAAGGCAATAACGATGGTAAAATATTAAATTTATTATACCATAAAAACCATTTTAACGTAATTTTGTCATTGACTTCGGCTTTCTGCTGCAGGTATTTTTGTCAAACATGTCACATACCTTATAATAATAAAAATTCTCATATTTGCGGAGGACAATGCCCTTGTTGTCAAAAAGAACCAAGGTGTCAAAAAGTGTTATCTGAAAAAAACTGTACAGACTGTAACAGAAATTTTAGAGGAAAAATTTGTTATAATAACCATCTGTCCAAAGGCTCAGGTAAACACAGTATTTGTACATTCATAAAAAGATGTTTGAAATGCTTAAAAACCTGCAGAGCAAATAGAGTCCATACTTGTGGAGAATTTTTTTGCAAAACTTGTAACAGGCATGTACCAAAAGAACATTTGTGCTTTATACAAACGGATAATAAAACTCCAAATGTAAAAGACACAATGTTTATTTTTTACGATTTAGAGACAAGACAAGAAAAAGTTTTTGAAGAAAAACAAATAAATTCAGTCAAAGTACACGAACCAAACTTATGCGTATTTAATAAACGGTGTGACATGTGCTTGGAAAATAATAATTTAATGTTTTGTCAAAAATGTGGTTTTAGACAGCATGTATTTAAAGAGAACGTAATTCATTGTTTTTTAGAAAATTTACTAGAGGTTAGAAAGAAATTTAAAAAAATAACTGTAATAGCTCACAATGGCAAATCGTTTGATCATCAATTTATATTAAATCATATTTTGACAAAAACTAACTTAACTCCAAAATTGATTATGCAGGGTACAAAAATTATCATGATGATGCTTGGAAATATAAAATTTATTGATTCATTGAATTATTTTCCAATGGCTTTGTCTAAATTACCCAAAGCATTTGATTTAGCACCTGTATATAAAAAAGGATATTTTCCTCATTTTTTCAATACACTTGAAAATAAAAATTATATAGGACGCCTACCTTCGAAGGAATATTACGGTACTGACACAATGAATACTGCTGATCGTAAAACGTTTTTAAAATGGTATGAAGAAAATAAAAATGTTGAATTTAATATGGAAAATGACTTATTAGCGTATTGTATAAGTGATGTTAACATTTTAACCGCAGCTTGTTTAAAATTTCGTAAATTAATGCTGGAAGAATGCAAAGTATGTCCGTTTACAGAGGCTGTTACAATTGTTTCAGCATGTAATTTAGTTTTTCGACGCAACTTCTTGAAACCTGACTGTATTGGGGTTATACCCCCAAGGGGATACAGGAATATAGATAAGCAGTCTAAAATAGCAACCCAATGGCTACTACAGCAGGAAAAAAAAAACACGGTATTAATCTACAATTTGCAGCCAAGCAAATAGAATCAGTTATAAGAGGAGTTAAGGTTGATGGTTACTGTATGGAGACAAATCAGATTTTTGAATTTAATGGTTGTTTTTACCACGGCCACCCTAAATGTATAAAACATAACCGTAATACACCCTTAAATGACAAATTTGATGAAACGCTTGAACTTCGTTATGAAAATACAATAGCGAAAACAAATCGATTACAATCTTTTGGCTATGAAGTAATTGAAATGTGGGAATGTGATTTTATTAAAGAATTAAAGAAAGATAATATTATGCTGAAATATCTTACAAACCATCCCATATTAGATAAATTATCATTAAACCCTCGAGATTCATTTTACGGTGGAAGAACAGGTAATACCAGAATGTATTATAAATGCAAACCTGGTGAAAAAATCAAATATATTGATGTGTGTTCATTATATCCGTGGGTTTGTAAATATGGAAAATTCCCTATAGGACACCCTAAAATATATGTAGGTAACGAGGAGTGTCAAAAACTTAATTTAAAAAAGTTAAACGGAATAATAAAATGCAAAATACTAGCACCACAAGCATTATATCACCCTGTACTACCAATAAAACAAAATAATAAATTAATGTTTACATTCTGTCGTACATGTTCAGAAAAACTTTTTCAGAACACATGTAGTCACGATGAAAATGAAAGGGCATTAAAAGGTACATGGATATTTGATGAAGTTTTTAAGGCTTGAGAAATGGGGTACAAAATCTTAGAAATTTATGAAATATGGGATTATAACGTAGTTCAGTATAATAAAGAAAATAATATCTTAGGCATATTTACAGAGATGATGAATAAATTTATCAAGATGAAACAATCTGCAACTGGATTTCCTACACACTGTAAAACTATAGAAGAAAAAAATATATATATTAGAGATTTTTTAAAAAACGAAGGAATTCAGTTGAATTTTTCTGAAATTGTGAAAAATGAAGGGTTAAGATGTTTGGCAAAATTGATGTTAAATTCTTTTTGGGGAAAATTTGGACAGCGAGAAAATCAACCTAAAACTTCGATTGTGAATGAGCTTGATGTTTTATATCAGCTACTTACTGATGCTACTATTAGTGTAAATCATATTTTACCAATTAATGAAGACACTTTAATAATTAATTGGGAATATAAGGAAGAAGCAGAAATGCAACTCTCAACTGTCAATGTATGTATAGCATCTTACACAACTACACAGGCGCGGCTTAAACTTTATGAGTATTTAGAACAGCTAAATAACAAAGTTCTGTATTATGATACAGACTCTGTAATTTATATAAGTCAAGAAAATGAATACAATCCTCCAACAGGTGATTTTACAGGGTGTATGACAGATGAATTAGAAAGTGAATTTGGTGCTGGAAGTTATATAACAGAATTTGTAAGTGGCGGCCCCAAAAATTATGCATACCAAGTATTTTGCACAAACAGTCAAGATACACAAACTAGGTGTAAAGTAAAGGGTATCTGTCTAAATTATAAAAACTCCGCTTTAATTAATTTTGAAACAATAAAAGAAATGGTTCTTAACGATGACAACATTGAACCTGTTAGTATTTTATCTAATAATATACGACGAACAAAAGATCACCTGGTAATAACTGTTCCTGAAAATAAAATTTATAAAGTTTCATCAACAAAAAGAAATTTTTTAGATGATTTTGATTCTATTCCTTATGGATATAAAAAAAAATAACATAAATATTGTAAAATTATATTGCTGTTATGAATAAATAAAAAGAAAAAAAATGTAAAAATTTTTATTTATTTTTTATTTTTTATTATTTACCTCATTTTTGCATGACGCAAATTTAGTATATATTTATCAATAATAAATCAGGGTAATAAAAAAATTATTGTTGCCCATATACACAAACTTTATGTTATTTGCAATTAATTTAAATTTATGACAATTTATACTTTGTTGCAAAATAAAACTCCTTTTTTTTTTTTTTTGTACAATTTTTAAAAATAAAAATCACTGACAACATAGTTGATAAAATACATAAAATTTTAATTATCATGAAATTGAAATTTTTTTGAACAATTACATCCTAAAATAGTAATACAGGATTTGAGCTATATTGAATTTTTAAATGAACTTGAATTATTTTATACTCCATTTTTATTAGGTACAAGAAAATTAACATTTATAAAAACAATGTATATATAATAATATTTAAATAAAACGTAATTGGGGAACATAATTGATGAAATACATAAATTTTAATTATCTTAAATTCAAATTTAGTAATAAAAACGCTTGGGCTATTTTTCTTATTATATAATAAAATTTTATTATTAGTTATTATTGGTAATGTTTTTAGAAAAATATATGTTGTTAAAAATTTTATTTTCCGCATCATTAATTGGAAAATACTTAATTTCTTATAGTATTACATTTTTTTTTGCAAACAATTTGCAGTAGTATAAATTTTTATTTCAAAAATCAGGGTTTTTAAATATTGTCCATGTCTTTAAAAAATAATAATTGATTTCATACAATGTTTTATCCAATACAGGATACAACATTGTATGAAATCAATTAATTTTGCTAATAGGTACAATAGCCTTCTTTTTTACAGTGTCCTAAAATAGTAATATTATAAAAATTTATTATTATTTAAAAGTTTATAAATCTTTTAAAAAGTATATTAATTATACATGTAAATATTTATAAATCAATAAGAATATAGTTACATTAAATTTAAAAAAATATTATTTTGAGTATAAATAGCGCTAACTTTGTTGAAAATATATTATTATATTGAAGACATTTTCAACATAAACAATGGTAAGAATTAAATTAAATAAATATTTCTTTTTTAATATTTCTATTTTTCTCCTAGAGTTTTATAGATCATTTTGAGCAAGTTGTAGCTGGGGGCCCTATTTTTACTAAAATGGACGATTTAGTAATTGGCAGAGGTTATCAAGTTGAAGAATTCAACTTCCAAGATACAGTTTTTGGACGGAAAGTCACAATGACTTTGAAAAACGTATACGGCCCAAGAAGCCTAGTAGTATTCCTACCTACAAGGATTTCTGCAGCAATTACCCTGGAAGAGCATCTGGAGAAGCTAAACCAAGAGGTTTATACCATGATATTTCACGGCAGAGATCCCTCCCGAAGCAACATGGCTAAAATAGAATTTATTAAAAATATTAATTCAGAAAAAAATTTGTTATAAATTTTAAAACTTGAAACAATATAAAATATATGACAAAAATAAAAATTGATTTTGGTAGATATTTGACAAGTATATCTTTTTTTTGTTTGCCTTTTACAAAAATGGTATACTGTTCTAAGTTTTTCATAATGTATGGTAAACTATTGTATTCGAGAACACCACTTTCCCACTCCAAACCGTTTATATTATTTTTGTTATACTCATTTTGTTGTATAATTTCGCGATTTAGTTCTTCTTTAGGGTATGGCGACTTAAATAAAAAAAATTCTGCTAATAGTGTGCCTTGTTGAAGGGCAGCCATTTCTTTTATAAAATACTGATTACCATTGCCAATTACAAATTGTAAATCAACAAAAACTATTTTCTTCTGCATATTTATTTTTTAATAAAGACAACCTTGTTCCTCGACAAAAATTATAAAACTATTGTTATTATGATTTTTAAGTTAGTTATAATGCATCAGCATGAGTAAAAAGTCAATTGTAGATGAATTACATAAGCCAGCAAGAAAAAATTTCAATAGGCGTAAAGTTAAACAAAAAGGACTTAATGATACTTGGCAGATTGACTTAGTAGAAATGATTCCATTTGCAAAATTCAACAAAGGCTATAAATATCTTCTTACGGTCATTGACATTTTTTCTAAATATGCCTATGCAGAACCGGTTAAATCTAAAAGTGGAATTGATGTGACAAACGCCATGAACAATATTTTAACTAAAAGCAAGCAAATACCAAAAAATATTCATTCTGATCAAGGAAAAGAATTTTTCAACAGCAATTTTCAAAACTTAATAAAAAAACATAATATAAATCACTATCATACATACACAAAACTTAAGGCTTCTATCTGTGAACGTTTTAATCGAACATTAAAAAATATTATGTGGAAGCAATTTAGTTTACAGGGTAATTACAATTGGATTTCTATTATAAATGATTTAACAGATAAATATAACCATACACGACATCGTACAATAAAAATGAAACCAATTCAAGTATCTAAAAAAAATGAAAAACTTCTATTAACAACAATATACAACACCCCAAAGTTATATAAGACAGCTAAATTTAAAATAAATGATTTTGTACGCATCAGCAAGTCCAAAGGAATTTTTCAAAAAGGTTATGAACCAAATTGGTCTACCGAAATTTTTAAAATATCAAAAATTAACTCAACAAACCCTGTAACTTATTCTTTAACTGACTATAAAGAACAACCAATAATGGGGGGTTTTTATGAATTTGAATTGCAGAAAACAAAATATTCCGATTCATATCTTGTTGAAAAAATAATCCGTCAAGAAGGTAATCAAGTTTTTGTTAAATGGCTTGGATTTGATAATACACACAACTCATGGATTAATATAAAAGATATTTTAAATTAAATACTAATGCACAACAAAAAAAAAATGATTTCTGTAAATAAACTTTTATTTTTATAGTTTTTCCATAATATACGATGCAAAAAAAAAAAGGATTATATTAATGCTCGAAACAGACGTGCGTTTTTTAGTGCGTTTTGCCGTGCGGCAAAATTAGAAACCATAGATTCTTATGTAACCGATTAGATGACAACGCACTACGTTAACGCATGCGGTGCGTTGCCGCATGATATCTCTAATTCTAATTTTGCCGTGCGGCGGCAATGTTGCCACAACACAGGAGTTAAAATCACCAACTTGAAAATAAAAAAAAAACAATTTGACAATAGATTTTTGCTGATTTGTCAACATAATTTTTTTTAATTGTATTTTATCATCAGATTTTGTGTTTATTATTGATATTAATATTTTGTGTTTATTATTATCACAATTTTATAAATACAATAAACACTAACATTTTTTTTTATTTCACAACAAATTTAAAAATGTCATAATTCGCTGTACCGCCGGACGCGTAGAAATATGCACATCTAATTGACTATCAGTCAACGCATGCGTTGCCGTGCGGCAAAAAAACGCACGTCTGTTTCGAGCATAAAAATTTCTAGAATATAAAAGTGCCAAACAAAACTATTTTGTTTTAGTTTTATCCTAACTTTCAACATGTCGCGTTTTAATATTGTAAAAAAAACTTCGTCGTTTGTTAAACGTTTTAATTTTCAAGGACATCGCGTAGAATTTACTATTAAAGAAATTCCTGAAAATGAGGAACCTACAAGTTGGCTCAAAAATGGTGTTGAGGAAATTATAAAATATGCTACAAGCAGATTATTATCTAGTGATCAGGTGGGAATCACATTTTGCGATAGCAATTTACAAAATCGCACACCTGGATGGCTTAATTTTAAAGAAGTATCATTGATAAATATAGACGAAATCTGGGATCTTATATCAAAAATATACCAAAGCAATTCTGAGGGTCTTAGCACAGACAAATTTTGTTTAGAAGTAACATCAGTTCGATTACCACATGGCAGTGGGCGAGGAAAAAATTACAACTCTTTTGATGAAGAAAGCGTTAGACGAAAAGGAACTATTTCAATTCAAAATGATGATATAATTTGTCTACCTCGAGCAATAGTTGTCGCAATAGCTATGGTAGAAAAAGATCCCGAGTATCTTAATAAAAGAATAATTAAAAATATGCACAAAATACAGACAATAAGAGCAATGAATTTATTGAAAGAAGCAAATGTCACTATACCATCAGAAGGAGCTGGTGTTATAGAAATTCACCAGTTTCAACAACATCTCAAAGATTTTAAGATTGTAGTGTATCAATATGGAACAAAAGGTAGAGATATAATTTATAAAGGCAATAACGATGGTAAAATATTAAATTTATTATACCATAAAAACCATTTTAACGTAATTTCGTCATTGACTTCGGCTTTCTGTTGCAGGTATTTTTGTCAAACATGTCACATACCTTATAATAATAAAAATTCTCATATTTGCGGAGGACAATGCCCTTGTTGTCAAAAAGAACCAAGGTGTCAAAAAGTGTTATCTGAAAAAAACTGTACAGACTGTAACAGAAATTTTAGAGGAGAAATTTGTTATAATAACCATCTGTCCAAAGGCTCAGGTAAACACAGTATTTGTACATTCATAAAAAGATGTTTGAAATGCTTAAAAACCTGCAGAGCAAATAGAGTCCATACTTGTGGAGAATTTTTTTGCAAAACTTGTAACAGGCATGTACCAAAAGAACATTTGTGCTTTATACAAACGGATAATAAAACTCCAAATGTAAAAGACACAATGTTTATTTTTTACGATTTAGAGACAAGACAAGAAAAAGTTTTTGAAGAAAAACAAATAAATTCAGTCAAAGTACACGAACCAAACTTATGCGTATTTAATAAACGGTGTGACATGTGCTTGGAAAATAATAATTTAATGTTTTGTCAAAAATGTGGTTTTAGACAGCATGTATTTAAAGAGAACGTAATTCATTGTTTTTTAGAAAATTTACTAGAGGTTAGAAAGAAATTTAAAAAAATAACTGTAATAGCTCACAATGGCAAATCGTTTGATCATCAATTTATATTAAATCATATTTTGACAAAAACTAACTTAACTCCAAAATTGATTATGCAGGGTACAAAAATTATCATGATGATGCTTGGAAATATAAAATTTATTGATTCATTGAATTATTTTCCAATGGCTTTGTCTAAATTACCCAAAGCATTTGATTTAGCACCTGTATATAAAAAAGGATATTTTCCTCATTTTTTCAATACACTTGAAAATAAAAATTATATAGGACGCCTACCTTCGAAGGAATATTACGGTACTGACACAATGAATACTGCTGATCGTAAAACGTTTTTAAAATGGTATGAAGAAAATAAAAATGTTGAATTTAATATGGAAAATGACTTATTAGCGTATTGTATAAGTGATGTTAACATTTTAACCGCAGCTTGTTTAAAATTTCGTAAATTAATGCTGGAAGAATGCAAAGTATGTCCGTTTACAGAGGCTGTTACAATTGTTTCAGCATGTAATTTAGTTTTTCGACGCAACTTCTTGAAACCTGACTGTATTGGGGTTATACCCCCAAGGGGATACAGGAATATAGATAAGCAGTCTAAAATAGCAACCCAATGGCTACTACAGCAGGAAAAAAAAAACACGGTATTAATCTACAATTTGCAGCCAAGCAAAAAGAATCAGTTATAAGAGGAGTTAAGGTTGATGGTTACTGTATGGAGACAAATCAGATTTTTGAATTTCATGGTTGTTTTTACCACGGCCACCCTAAATGTATAAAACATAACCGTAATACACCCTTAAATGACAAATTTGATGAAACGCTTGAACTTCGTTATGAAAATACAATAGCGAAAACAAATCGATTACAATCTTTTGGCTATGAAGTAATTGAAATGTGGGAATGTGATTTTATTAAAGAATTAAAGAAAGATAATATTATGCTGAAATATCTTACAAACCATCCCATATTAGATAAATTATCATTAAACCCTCGAGATTCATTTTACGGTGGAAGAACAGGTAATACCAGAATGTATTATAAATGCAAACCTGGTGAAAAAATCAAATATATTGATGTGTGTTCATTATATCCGTGGGTTTGTAAATATGGAAAATTCCCTATAGGACACCCTAAAATATATGTAGGTAACGAGGAGTGTCAAAAACTTAATTTAAAAAAGTTAAACGGAATAATAAAATGCAAAATACTAGCACCACAAACATTATATCACCCTGTACTACCAATAAAACAAAATAATAAATTAATGTTTACATTCTGTCGTACATGTTCAGAAAAACTTTTTCAGAACACATGTAGTCACGATGAAAATGAAAGGGCATTAAAAGGTACATGGATATTTGATGAAGTTTTTAAGGCTTGAGAAATGGGGTACAAAATCTTAGAAATTTATGAAATATGGGATTATAACGTAGTTCAGTATAATAAAGAAAAAAATATCTTAGGCATATTTACAGAGATGATGAATAAATTTATCAAGATGAAACAATCTGCAACTGGATTTCCTACACACTGTAAAACTATAGAAGAAAAAAATATATATATTAGAGATTTTTTAAAAAACGAAGGAATTCAGTTGAATTTTTCTGAAATTGTGAAAAATGAAGGGTTAAGATGTTTGGCAAAATTGATGTTAAATTCTTTTTGGGGAAAATTTGGACAGCGAGAAAATCAACCTAAAACTTCGATTGTGAATGAGCTTGATGTTTTATATCAGCTACTTACTGATGCTACTATTAGTGTAAATCATATTTTACCAATTAATGAAGACACTTTAATAATTAATTGGGAATATAAGGAAGAAGCAGAAATGCAACTCTCAACTGTCAATGTATGTATAGCATCTTACACAACTACACAGGCGCGGCTTAAACTTTATGAGTATTTAGAACAGCTAAATAACAAAGTTCTGTATTATGATACAGACTCTGTAATTTATATAAGTCAAGAAAATGAATACAATCCTCCAACAGGTGATTTTACAGGGTGTATGACAGATGAATTAGAAAGTGAATTTGGTGCTGGAAGTTATATAACAGAATTTGTAAGTGGCGGCCCCAAAAATTATGCATACCAAGTATTTTGCACAAACAGTCAAGATACACAAACTAGGTGTAAAGTAAAGGGTATCTGTCTAAATTATAAAAACTCCGCTTTAATTAATTTTGAAACAATAAAAGAAATGGTTCTTAACGATGACAACATTGAACCTGTTAGTATTTTATCTAATAATATACGACGAACAAAAGATCACCTGGTAATAACTGTTCCTGAAAATAAAATTTATAAAGTTTCATCAACAAAAAGAAATTTTTTAGATGATTTTGATTCTATTCCTTATGGATATAAAAAAAAATAACATAAATATTGTAAAATTATATTGCTGTTATGAATAAATAAAAAGAAAAAAAATGTAAAAATTTTTATTTATTTTTTATTTTTTATTATTTACCTCATTTTTGCATGACGCAAATTTAGTATATATTTATCAATAATAAATCAGGGTAATAAAAAAATTATTGTTGCCCATATACACAAACTTTATGTTATTTGCAATTAATTTAAATTTATGACAATTTATACTTTGTTGCAAAATAAAACTCCTTTTTTTTTTTTTTGTACAATTTTTAAAAATAAAAATCACTGACAACATAGTTGATAAAATACATAAAATTTTAATTATCATGAAATTGAAATTTTTTTGAACAATTACATCCTAAAATAGTAATACAGGATTTGAGCTATATTGAATTTTTAAATGAACTTGAATTATTTTATACTCCATTTTTATTAGGTACAAGAAAATTAACATTTATAAAAACAATGTATATATAATAATATTTAAATAAAACGTAATTGGGGAACATAACTGATGAAATACATAAATTTTAATTATCTTAAATTCAAATTTAGTAATAAAAACGCTTGGGCTATTTTTCTTATTATATAATAAAATTTTATTATTAGTTATTATTGGTAATGTTTTTAGAAAAATATATGTTGTTAAAAATTTTATTTTCCGCATCATTAATTGGAAAATACTTAATTTCTTATAGTATTACATTTTTTTTTGCAAACAATTTGCAGTAGTATAAATTTTTATTTCAAAAATCAGGGTTTTTAAATATTGTCCATGTCTTTAAAAAATAATAATTGATTTCATACAATGTTTTATCCAATACAGGATACAACATTGTATGAAATCAATTAATTTTGCTAATAGGTACAATAGCCTTCTTTTTTACAGTGTCCTAAAATAGTAATATTATAAAAATTTATTATTATTTAAAAGTTTATAAATCTTTTAAAAAGTATATTAATTATACATGTAAATATTTATAAATCAATAAGAATATAGTTACATTAAATTTAAAAAAATATTATTTTGAGTATAAATAGCGCTAACTTTGTTGAAAATATATTATTATATTGAAGACATTTTCAACATAAACAATGGTAAGAATTAAATTAAATAAATATTTCTTTTTTAATATTTCTATTTTTCTCCTAGAGTTTTATAGATCATTTTGAGCAAGTTGTAGCTGGGGGCCCTATTTTTACTAAAATGGACGATTTAGTAATTGGCAGAGGTTATCAAGTTGAAGAATTCAACTTCCAAGATACAGTTTTTGGACGGAAAGTCACAATGACTTTGAAAAACGTATACGGCCCAAGAAGCCTAGTAGTATTCCTACCTACAAGGATTTCTGCAGCAATTACCCTGGAAGAGCATCTGGAGAAGCTAAACCAAGAGGTTTATACCATGATATTTCACGGCAGAGATCCCTCCCGAAGCAACATGGCTAAAATAGAATTTATTAAAAATATTAATTCAGAAAAAAATTTGTTATAAATTTTAAAACTTGAAACAATATAAAATATATGACAAAAATAAAAATTCTAAAAAATTTAATAATGTGTTTTTATTATTTTTATATAAAATTTTATTTATTTAGATAAACAGTTCCACTTGTTCCATGTTGTACTTTTGTAAAAAAAAGAACTTATACAGTCATAAAACACATACATCAGATCTGAAAATTTTGAAAAATAAAAAACTCTAAAAAATATATTTTAAAAAGTTATATATTAATTTATTGTTTATTAAAAAAAATTTACAATTAATTTAAATAAAAGCAAGTAAAACTAAAATAATTAAAAACGCCTAAATAAAATAACTGCTTGTAGTTTTTCCTGCTGTATTCGATTCTTCTTTAAAAAAAAATTGTTAAAATATAAATATAAATATATAAGTAAAAATCCAGAAATATAAAAGTAATGTGTATTTGGTTACGAAAAAAAACTTTCAATTTATAATACATACTTAAATACTTACTAAAAAAATATTTACTAAAACCCAACCACTGAAAAAATATAAATTACACAGTAAAAAAAATATTAATTTACAAATAAAAAATTTATTAGAGAAAAATTATAAAATACATAAAAAATAAAAGTTACTAATTATTAAATTAACTAAAACTACGGAAAATTTCTATTTTAAAAATACAAATATAAAAAATATTAATACCCATACTAACTACTAAAAAAAAATTAAACTAACTACTAAATTAAAATTATATTAGTTTTTTTTTTTTTTGAATCGTGAATTTTCCTCCAAACTCACCCTCCATACTTCCTCCACTCCCTTGAAATTCGTGTTCATGTTCTGACTGAAAATAAAAAAAATTGTAATTTTGATTTTGAAAAATACATAAATTTTAAAAATTTTCTTACCTCATTTTGGATGTTGTTGTCAAAATTATTTACTTTTCTTGCTTTCTGCCTAATGGATAACAACTGTTCCCTTTCCAGCGCATTATTTATATTGTTGTAGATGTTATTAAATGCGCTGGCCGATGTCCCCGTAATGTGAAACGTCATAGTCGAGTTGGAATTGTAGTAAATTCCAACCGGGGCTGAATTTTCATCTTTTTTAATAGGTATGGCTAGGCCTACTATAAATATATATATAAAAAAAACATAAATTTGTAAAATATTAAAAAAGATTACCTGATACCAAAACAACATTCATTAAACAAATTGCTGTAAATTTATACATTTTTTTAAGTAAAATGAATATTTAAAATAAATATTATTATTATTATTATATTATTTTATTAGCAAATAGAAACGCATAACGTTATGATTATTTACGTAAAATGAATATTTAAAATAAATATTATTATTATTATTATTATTATTATTATTATATTATTTTATTAGCAAATAGAACCGCACAACGTTATAATTATTTATGTAAAATGAATATTTAAAATAAATATTATTATAATTATTATTAGATTATTTTATTAACAAGTAGAACCGCACAACGTTATGATTAATTAGCAACTGAATTATTGCTTTTTAATAATACAAAAATATTGTATTATAAATATCGTCTGTAATCAGATATTTTGAAAAATATTAAATAAAAAATTATTTTCAGAAAAATTCAATCTTGTGCTAATTGATAATTTCCAACTAAAAAAAACTCTAATTTATTGCGCTTTGTTTTATTTTTTTTATTAATGCGTTAGCACAAAATAAATTGATGTTATTATATTATTAGAACATTGATAACGTATTTTTTTATACTACTTATTATTTATTCACTTAATATTAGCATATCAAGTACATATGTACTAAATATTTGAACATAAATTATAAAAATATAATAATATAACAAAGTATAATTAAAATATTAGAACATATTTTTTATACTACTTATTATGTTGTTCTTTTATCTGACTTTGCGTAGATTTGAACCCATGAATGTTGTGTTTTGTAGCTCTATATGCTAGCAACCGAACCAACGAGTCAGACAAATTTAGTCGACAAATTATATGTTTTCTTTACTGTACTTACGTATATTTTTTTACATTGGCATATTATATCGAGTTCCCTTTTGGAAAGAAATTAATTTTATTCTGTATTAAGTTAGATTTGAATCAAAGATTATAACTAAAAAATACAAAATATAATAAAAACAATGTTATGACATTAAGTAGATTTGAACCATCAATGTACTGTTTTGTAGTTCTATCAATCGAGCCATCGAGACGGAACTTTTTACTCAGCAAATTACATGTTTTCCCATTTGTGCTTTTGTTACAGTAGTATTTACATATACTGTTCTTCTCTTGTAAAATTTCATATAAGTACAGACAACAAGAAAAAAATAAAGTAATGAGCGTAAAAATAATCAGAAAAAATACATTTTTTTTATTTTATTTATGCATTTATTAAGCAACCGAATATTATATAATTCTTATCAGGGTCAACAGCATTATGTGAGACAGAAAAAGGGGCAAAAATCAAGTCTTGAATAACACGGTAAAAAATAATCAAATATGTAAAAATTTTAATCGTGTTATTCAAGGGGCTGACTGTATTACAAATTTAATTACTTACCTCAATTATTTGATTTTTTTTACCGACTGGAATTAACTTATCCTTTTGTAAATACATAAATTTATATCATATTCTATATTCATATATGTATATATGTATATATAAATATATAAATTTTTATTGTATTAAAAATATTTATCATAATACCCAAGCACAAAAACAATAAATTCAAAACATGTTATGTACAAAGAGAAAAACAAAGAAGACGAAAAACTTCATATAGAGTCATTTAATATGCACAAAAACAATAAGGTTGGTGGCGCAACAGGTAGAGAGTCCAACCAACTTACATATTCGCGATATCCTTTAAAAGAATCAAAAGCATGCGCGCATACAAAACTTAATGACTTAATTAAAATTCATTACACGTAAGCGGCAGAAATTCCCACGCTCCTAATTAAATTTAATTACACATATCAATTACGCCCAATTACACGTAAGTGACAGAAATTCTCACGCTCCTAATTAAATCTAATTACACATATCAATTACGCCCAATTACCCAATTAAATTAATGACCTAATTAACATAAAAAAAAAGCAATTAAAATCACCTGAGGTGTGATTAATTACCCTAATTAAATTTAATTACCCAATTAAAAAACCGGTTTTGGTTCCCATCACCAAGTGGCCCAATAACTACTCACATTCTACGTAGGACAGCATAAACTTTACACGAAATTGAACTAATATGAGCAGACCAAGATAAAGTTTTGTTGAATATTACTCCTAGATTTTTAACTTTATCACAGTAAGGTATAGTTTTGTAATTTAGACGAAGCAATGGTAAATTGGACGTATCAACTGCTTTCTGAGATATTATAATAGATTGCGATTTAGAAGCATTCAATTTCAATTCATTATCATTAGCCCAAAAAGATATTGCATCCAGTTCATCATTAAGCTTACCAATATAAGATGCCAGTTTCAAAGCAGGGCAGCTTAAATAAATTTGCGTATCATCTGCATAAATATGACATTTAGCTTCTGACAGACATTCAGGTAGATCATTGATGAATAGACAGAATAGCAGAGGACCCAAAATGGATCCTTGAGGTACACCACAGAGAACAGGTAGTAAATCTGAGGCACTATCATTACAAAAAACATACTGAAATCTGTCAGTTAAATAGCTAAGAATAAGATTTAAAGCACTATTATGAAAATTAAATTTGTTTTTAAGTTTTTGGCACAGTTTTAGGTGATTAATACTATCAAAAGCCTTAGAAAAATCTAGAAGCAAAAGAATAGTACATAGTTTTTTATCAATTTTCTCCGAAATATCATCAGTTATGCTTAAAACAGCAGTTTTGGTACTGTGTTTAGATCTGAAACCAGATTGGTACTGGTAAAGCAAGTTGTTTGATTCTAGATGTTTACATATTTGATTGTGCATAATGAATTCAAAAGCTTTTGATAAACTAGAAAGCAAACTAATTGGGCGAAAATCAGTTATTTGTGGATTTGCTTTTTTAGCCACAGGTAAAATTTTAGCTACTTTCCAGCAATTTGGATAAATCGACTTAGTAAAAATGTTATTAAAAATATAAACTAAGTGCGGCAAAACCACAGGTAGCAACATTCTGATAAACCTTATCTGGTTTTCATCTGGTCCAACAGCCTTAGATTTAATATGCTCAATGGCATCAAACACATCATTAGCAGTAATACACTGAAAACAGAAATTATTACAATTGGCACTAACATCAGTATTATCATACAAAGCATCATAATTAACAGCGCTGGACACATTGACAGGAGTGACACAAAAAAGTTTATTTAGCTCATTGACATCAAAGGACTCCAATTCATCAGCGGACTGCTTATTATGAATTCCAAAAGTAGCTACATTTTTCCAGAAATTCTTTGATGACAAGTTGGTATCTAGTTTTTCAGAAAAATAAGCTTTTTTTGCCTAACAGAGTGGCTTTATTTCTCAGGCTCGTGTACTTGGACCAATTTTCATCAGTTTTCGTGTATTTCCAGAGATCATAAGCAATATCACGATCCGCTGTTATTTTTTTAATTTCACCATCAAAATAGGGGATATATTTAGAATTTTTACGTATTGAACGAAGTGGTACATGTTCATCAAACAGTTTACGAATAATATTGTTAAAAACAGATAACTGAACATTAACATCAGGTGACGAATAAATTAGATTCCATGGACACATATTAGCAGCATTATAGAGGGTGTAAATATCACAGTTTTTATAATCACGAAAATTTATTTTGTCTTTATCAGGTACTTTAACAGGAACTGTGTATGAGAAGTAGATAAGATCATGGTCGCTTGAACTAGGCAAAGAGATCTGACCAAAACTGGATGCTTTATCAGTAAATTCTGAATTAATAATAAAGATATCAAGAAGCGATGCAGATGTTTTACTAAATCTGGTCTCATAAGATGTGTTTAGTATTGATAGTGAAAAGCTACTTAATAATCTAATAAAGGCAGGTTTGACATTATCCAGTTCCGACAATATATTAATATTAAAATCACCACCAATTATAATATGTTCATACTTTGGCGATAGCTTTTTTAATTCATCTGATAGGTATTCAAGACGCCCAACTGTAGGTTTACAAAAATAAACACAGCCAAGCAGAAATGATTCCTTGTCTAATTTTAATTCTATAAACATATATTCAACTCCAGGTATTTGAAACGACTGACACAGAATTTTAACAGAAAGCCCACATCTGACATAGATTGAGACACCACCACCAATTATTGGACATCCATCAGAATTTGTAATGGACCTGTAATTTCTGTAGAGTTTAAAGCCAGCAATTTTAATCATATTCGATGTGATATCAGAATTCAACCACGTTTCAGAAATCATGAGAACATGTACATTAGTTTTATATAAAGCTGAACGTATTACATCTATTTTGGGAAATAAACTTCTTATATTAATGTGACAAACATTCAGCGATTCCTTGGGCTTAAGAGCTGACTTTAATATAATATTAGGAATTGAAAAATTACCAGGTGGTTCATCAGTATCTTTGCCAAGAGTGCTATTGCTATTAACCATTATTAAAATTTAAATTAAATAAAAATAAATTAATAAATATAAACCCGCCCAGAAAAACTTCAGTCCATGATATTAGCGCAGAAATTATATGACAACATTCAACAGCAATAACCCTTGTAAACACTAAGCCTAAAATACTACTTAAAACTACTAATACAATTTTGGCAAAATATAAAATGGAATATAAATATGAGAGCAATAACACTGTTATAGAGCATAATGGAAAATAACAAAAATACTTTACATAAATATATAAACAAGAACTCAAAAACATCATATTAATTATCAGCATCTATAACCTCCGGCTCCACAATTAAAGACTTTCTTCTGCTGGCTGTAGAACTGTAGTTATTTATTAGTTGATTTTTGGATGTTATCTTGATAGCTTTATCATTTTCCGTCTTAACAATATAAAGATACCCCTTGTGAGTATAAGATTTAAAAATCCAGCCATCCTTTTTTAAAGTGTTCGTCAGTTTAAGTAAATCAGAAGTCTTTTTCGTTAGACTTTCATTTATATAAATTCTGCAGTTACTACTAAATCCAACATGCGAAACATTTAACGTTTTAAATTTCAAATATTTACTGAAAAATGTATTTCTAACCGACGGCCAGAGAAATTTAACAATAACTGACCCATTCGGAATTCGAAAGATAGATGACAGATTGTTTGAGTCATTATTAAATTGTAATATTTTACAAATTTGTTTAAATGTTTCAGTTAAGTCTTCATTATCAAGTTTTGGAATTCCATCTATAATAAGATCATTATTATGTGATAATCTTTCAAGGTGGTCAATACGATTCTCAATTTCATCATTTTTCATTTCGGAATCTATATCAGGGCTTGAAATTTCTGATAGTTGTGCAATTTTATGTTCCAACATCTCAACTTTAGCATTCACCTCATTTTCTACACTAGCAATTTTAACATTCACCAATTCAATATTTGCTGTAATTGAAGACACCACTTCATTTAACTTATTGTTCAACTTATCTTCAAGAGTCTTTAAATTATTATTAATTAGTGCTTCGATATTATTTTCAAACTTATCAAATCTTTCAGTTAGTTTATCAATTAATTTCACCACATGATCATAATTTAATTTAGATTGATGTGGCGAATTTAAATTAGCAGCAGTTTTGATAGAGTTGGTAGAGTTGTCTCTTCCAATTCTGGTTCTAAGTTTGCGGTGTTCATCACCCATTGTAATAGCCCGAGCAGAATCAAATTCGAACGCAGCCAACATAAGAAAAAATATTTACCGAACACAATCAAAAGTAGTTTTGCTGCGAAAAACTTACCAATTTACACTAACAATATTTTTCTACCTGATATTAATGTGACATTTACCAGCGTACTTATTGAAAAAGTTAAAAGTTGGTTAACTTTTTTCTCGATTCTGCGACGAGGCTGCGTTTGTTATAATCGGTTTCATATATTTTCATACATTTTAACTTTTTTGGCATTTCTTATGTAGGCTGCGTATGTATTCTGCGTTGATTCTGCTCGGGCTATAATGTGCAAGTAATATATTGAACAGGCGCCAATTAACAATTGAATGAAGTTGAAACAGTGATGGAATGAAATTGCAACAAAAATGAAATTCAGTGGAAACAGAACGAAAAATTGACACTTCCAGATAAACAACGAAAAATGTGAAATTTTAAAATACCTTTTTATCCAATTTAAAACAAGTATTTTACAAAACTGCAATGTGCCACGATGACTCCAAACACAATTTATTATTAACACGTACCAGGACAGCAGTTGATCAGCAAAACAGCAAAGAAAAACTATTAAATGTAGGAGCCAACAAACGACCGTCTATTTTAACTTATACATAACTGACATCACTTATACATAACTGAACTTTTTCTCTATAAACATTACTCTTCTCTTTGGCGTCATCAAGTGTAGACAACAATAACATTTTCATTATTTTCATATAATTTCTTTTGTTTTATAATAATATTTTGTACATCTATGTATACTTCTCGTTTATTATTTGGAAACGGTATAATTAAAGCATTGAAATATTTTTCTTTTATAAAGTTTGGTAAGGATAAATTTCTCGGATAAAAAAAATAATATTATTTTTATTCATTATGCTATTTTCAATATGAGGTATTATGCCTATTGTAATGTTATAAGCATAGCAGCTATTTCTTCATCTGTAAAAATGTCATGAGCTAAATTGTCTAGTCTGCGTGATAAAATAATATCTAAGTTTTTCAATATATCAGTTAATCATTGTTATGTCAGCATACATTTGTAACATAAATTTAACATTGTTACTTTTGTAGCGATTGCATTATTTGTGTCATTTGTGATATTTCCGTGAGATTGATTTAATTTGTATTGTTGAGCATTTATATGATAAGTAATATTTTCAAGACCTTTAACTAAATTATTTATAATAATTTTATTAATTTTATTAATTTTTTTAGTTTTTATTACTCAGTAAAGGTGGATTCATTGTTTCGTCGCTTTTAAGTCGAACTGATTTCTCTCAAGGCAGTTCATCGTTTCGCCTTAAAAGTGACGCGTATTTTATGATAATCAATCAAAAAAAAAATCAGCATGTTTATTCCTGAAAACGTAACGTTTTTCCAATCGAAACGTATTTGATTTACGTTCGTTTGTAAACGTTCAATTATAGAAAACATTCGTAAACGTTAAACAAGGTTGCCGTTGTAGCCTTAAAAATTTGCTATCTTCACAGAAATAAATCATTGTTAATTGTAATTTTTTTTAAAATAAAATAAAATAATAAATAATATATTAATATTTTGAAATTTTATTAATTATATTGAATTCATGAACCACATAAAAAATACTATAAATTAAAAATGTTCTCTAGCATAGAATTATTTTACGATAGTAGTGGTAGTCACATAAAATTCTCCATAATGCTTACCCCCTACCTTAAGGAGCATTTTTCGTTGTGAGGAATCCACTGGCTAAATGTTTTGTTCATGAAATCAAAATTTCGTATTGTTTTGTCATTACTGTTTTAAACCTATTATATTACTAATTTTAGTTTATATTTTTTCATATATAATATTTTGTATATTTGTGTATAATATACATTAATTAACATATTATAAACATAAATCACTTATATTTTTTTAAAGAAACAGCCAAAAAATTATTTATTTTAATTTCCTAAATTTTTAATTGTGAAATAAATAAATAACGTTAACAAAATTGTTGATGTTAAAATTTTCGATCGAAACGTTAAAAAAATTAATTACTGAATCTATCGATTCGATGGATTCGATAAACAATCGATACGTTTTCAAGAATACCAAAATGACATTTACGTTACGAAATTCATTCGAAACGTTTTCAGGAATACACGTGCAGAGTGTATATACTATAATATTTTTTTTAAAATATTTTTTCTATTACATATGACATTAATAGCAAAAAATTAAATTTATTCGCAATGCGTATTCGGAAAAGTGACCTACAAAAACACGGTAGGCGTACGCCTGGCCCAAGATAATTGAGAATTTTATCCAAGTTCTTACTGTCATTGAATATGTAGGTGTGTGAGTGCGTACGTATTTTACATGCTATTTCCGTAACCATTCCGTGAGAAAAATGCTGTTATTTTCGCACACATTTCCATATCCTTTCCGTGCGAAAAAGAATACTATTTTTGCACACAATTCCATACATTTTCCGTACTAATTTGTTGAAAACAATTCCATGTAGTTTCCTATAAAAAAAATATATTTTATATATGAGTAGTGTATTTATATAGGTTCTGGGACAAAGGAAATGAGCAAAAATAATGAGCAAAATATTGAAAATAAATTCCATACTACATACAAAATAATGAACATTTTAAGAATTTTTGCACGTTAATTATTAAATAATTTTCACCTTAATGAAATTCGACACCGCTTTAATTTAATTCGAAATATTTATGTCTACTTAATTACAATTTTGTATTTTTTTCTATTTCAGGTCAAGAATAATAATGTAATATGATCTAAATTAATTTACTTTTCCAAAAATTTTGGGAATTTCAAGGTTCAATGAATTGATTCGGATGCACGTGCATTAATATTATTTTTCTCACGTTATTGAGATTTGGTCTGCTTTAAACCGAGTAGTAGTAGACAACCGAATTGGGGATGTTGCTTGATTATAAATTTAATTTGCTATACTTTGTTTTGCTTTTTCCAAAAGTTTTGGGAATTTTAATCGCCAATGAATTGAATTGATACACTTTCCGGTTTAACTGAAATGGGCAAATAAAATGGGCAAAATATTGAAAATAAAAACCATACCCAATACAAAATACTGAACATTTTGCTCATTTTTGCACATTGTAATAGGTTATATGAAATAAGTAATTCTTCGCAAATGGGCGAAATGTTGAAAATAAATTCCATACTCCATACAAAATTGTTCATTAAACTGAAATGGGTGAAATATTGAAAATAAACTCCATACTCCATATAAAATAATGAACATTTTATTCATTTTTGCACATTTCATATATAAACTATTGAAATTAATTCGTATAAAAAATTGAAACTAAGAAATTTGATACCGCATTAACTTTCGATTAAAAATATTTCTCTGGTTGAGGGATAAAAGCACTTAAGTCATGATTTATAGTTTGTCAGAAAAGCGTTTTTATCGAATATGTTCTGCTACTTTTACATTTGACAATAGTATTATATTAAGATTTTTTATCCATTAGATAGTTTTACAATTAATTCTAAACTTCCTGGGAAACTAAACGGTTAAGTGCCTGACAACCCTTTTTTTTTGGAAATTTAGCTTGGTTGATCAATGTAGAATTGCGCAAAATATTACATTCAGATCGAGTTAAATGTTTTAGCTAAAATATTCGATTGTCATTGAACTTGAATTAGATGAAATAATTTTTTTTTTTGAAATTCTGAATTAAATGGTTTTGCCCCGTAGTCAGAGATTTATACATTATACTTAAGCAAGCGTAATATTAATTCTACTTCAGGCTAAGAATAATATATTACAACATGATCTAAATTGTTCTATTTTTTTTACTTTTCTAAAAGTTTTAGGAATTTTATGAGTCAATAAATTGAATTGGTGCATTATATATTGTTTTTTCCTACTTTTAAATTTCGCATAAGTCATTACTTAAATTTTCAGCCTATCAATTAGGCTTAAATTACTTAAATTTTAAATTTTCAGCGATTTAATTATAATTTAACGGGAATGAATTCGTTTTTGTCAAATCAATTATTATCGGAACAATAATATGATGTGGCAAAGAATTTTATTATAAATATTTTATTAAAATCCTGATTTTTTGTTAATTTTATTAATTAATTAATAAGAAATTATTATTAAAGTAAACTTGATAACCTATCACAAATATTTTTAAAGATAAATATTTTATTTTTCTCAATTAAATCTGTTAATTTGTCAATTAATAATTCATTATTACTGAAAAAATTAAATATTTATGCCTATAAACCGTACAACTATTTTATTTTAGCTATTGATTAGTTGAAAAGTTTTGTGAATTTTAGTAAGTATTCGCGAATTTTAGTAAGTATTTGGTAAGTATTCGCGAAAATTAAAAATATTTATACTTATAATTTTTTTTAGTTCCTAAATTCAATTCAATAAATATTATTAATTATTAAGCATAATACATTATTTCATTAATGACGATTTCGATGCAATGCATATATGAATCTAAAAATTAAAATATAAATCCGAATCCTCAAAGTATAATATTTTGATTTTGGAAACTTCAACGGGATCATTCTGAAATTTCATAGGAAAATGTTATAAGTTCAAAAAATCATTTAAAGTAAGTTTTACCCATTTTCAATTAAATTTGATACTAAGATTAGTTATGCGATATATCTGTTGATATTAAATTAGTACTTTCAGCAGATTCATGAGCCTGTATAAAGTAGATTTTATATTTTTTTTAAACTTATTGATACTTCTTTATAAAATTGATTGTTTTTCAATAAAACAAATTATATAATACTTTATGAGCATTTTCTCTCCATTACACTTCAAATTATGTTATTATTGCATTTATAATCAGAGTTTCATACTATTTAATGAATTTTATTTTCCTTCCAATAGATTTTCTTGCGATGAATTTTCTTAGCGATTAATTTTCTGCGATGAATTTTTTATGGGTATGAAGTTTTCTTGCGAAGGATTTTCTTGTGATGAAGTTTCCTAACAATTAATTTTATCCGGTGAATTTTTTATGGGTATGAAGTTTTCTTGCGATGAATTTTCCGAGCAATCAATTTTCCGCGATTAAATTTACTTGCACGAATTTTGCTAACGATTAATTTTCTGCTATGAATTTTTCTTGGATATGAATTTTTCTTGCGATTGTTTTTTTTGCGATGAAGTTTCCTAGCGATTAATTTTCTGCAATGAAATTTCATGCGAAGAATTTTTTCAGCGATTAATTTTGTGCAACAAATTTTCCTAGTCCTAGTAATTTTCCTAGTAAGCAATGATTTTTTCTTGGCTATGAATTTTCTCAGCGATTAATTTTCAGCTATGAAATTCCTGCGACGAATTTTCCCAGTGATCAATTTTCTGCGATGAATTTTTGTTGACTATGAATTTTCATGCTTTAGATTTTCCTGCGATGAATTTTCTATTTGATAAATTTTCACCTGCTATGAATTTTCTTGCGAAGAATGTTTTATGATGGATTTTTTGCGATAAATTTTCCAAAAACCTTAAAAAGACCTGACTTATAAACATTTGAGCCAATTAACGGTAATAAAAATGCTTAATGATGAAAAATCTTTTGCAGATCATTAAATCGATTTGCTTCTCGCGCTTAAAATTTTGCGTAAACAATTATTTTTTTTTGCTTTTGAATTTTCATGCGATTACTTTTAAACATCTGCCCCATAAAAATCATGCCATTACTTTTACTGAATTAAGCGGCGCTACTTTTCACTTTCAATGCGATTACTTTCAAACGTCTAAAAATAATGGCATTACTTTTAGTGAACTACTTTAGACTTTGTATGCGATTACTTTTAAACGTCTGCTTTTGACTTTGTATGCGATTACTTTTAAACGTCTGCTTTTGACTTTGTATACGATTACTTTTAAACGTCTGCTTTTGGCTTTGTATGCGATTACTTTTAAACGTCTGCTTTTGACTTTGTATGCGATTGCTTTTAGTGAACTACTTTTGACTTTGAATGCGATTACTTTTAAACGTCTGCTTTTGACTTTGTAATCGATTATTTTTAAACGTCTGCTTTTGACTTTTAATGCGATTACTTGTGAACGTCTAAAAATCATGGCATTACTTTTAGCGAATTACTTTAAGCGGCGCTTCTTTTGACTTTTAATGCGATTACTTGTAAACGTCTAAAATTCATGCCATTACTTTTAGCGAATTTAGCGGCGCTACTTTTGACTTTTAATGCTTTTCATTTTTAATCATGGAATTGCTTGTGAACGTCTAAAAATCATGGAATTGCTTATAGTGAACTATACTTTGAGCGGCGCTACTTTTGACTTTTCATGTGATTTCTTTTAAACGTCTAAAAATCATGGGCTTGCTTTTAATGCACTACTATGAGCGGCGCTACTTTTGACTTTTCATGGGATTACTTTTAAACGTCTAAAAATCATACCATTACTTTTAGCGCCGCTACTTTTGACTTTTCATGGTATTATTTTTAGCGAATTCCTGAAAAAAAAATAGAGTTTAGAAGTCGGGAATACAACTAATTTATTTTAGCTATTCATTTCCATTTTATAAAAATTCTTCGAGATTTGCCCAATTCGTTCTTCTCTTATATTAAAATCACAAATTATTTGAGGATATTTCCTAGGGATTAATTTTCTGGAATGAAATTTCATGCGTCGAATTTTTTCAACATTTAATTTTGTGCGACGAATTTTCCTAGTGATTAATTTTCTTGCTGCGGATTTTCCTGCGATGAATTTTCTATTTGATAAATTTCCCTGCTATGAATTTTCTTGCGATGAATTTTCTTCGGTGAATTTTTTATGATTAAATTTTCCAAAAACCTTAAAAAGACTTGATTTAAATACATTTGGGTCAATTAACGGTAATAAAAATGTTTAATGATGAAATTTTTTTTGCAGATAATAAAATCGACTTTATAGCAATTTATTTCAAATGAGCAATTCTTAGAGAAATCTAAATAATTTCCCCCTCAAGCATAAGTTTATTTTTTCTACTTCAGTATACAGAATATCTAAATTTATTTAATTTTTATCGCTTTTTCTAAATTTTTGGGAATTTTAGGCGTCAATGAAATGATTCCGATACGCATGAATTATATATAATCTGCTTCTCATGCTTAAAATTTTGCGTAAACAATTAATTTTTTTTCGCTTTTAATCGTAGAATTTAGCCGAAATAATTTGTGATTTTAATATAAAAAGTGGATAAATACGAATTGAATAAATCTCGAAATAATTACTTTATAAACAAATTTCACTTACCATAACGCCAAAAAATATAATTATAGATTTTTATTACTGCTAATTGGCCAAAATGTATTTAACTCATGTCTTTTTTAGCATATATAGATATTATTACATATAGAAATACAAAAATGATGGCTATAATCATAAAACTATGATGTAGACATTTTCGCAAATTTAATATATAATCGCGCAATAATATTTCACCTTACCGAAATAATTTTTTTAAGTAATTCGCTAAAAATAATACTGTGACGTATGCCGCTAAACATATCATGAAAATTATTCATCATATGTTTAGTGTAGGTCAGTATTATATTTTGTTTATAAAATATAAATATGAATATGAATACAAGCATACGGAACCCTAAATAATAAAAAAACACATACACTTGTGTGTGTTTATATATTTACCAATAATGCAACGAGTGCCTATGCACTTGTTATAGTCAAAATATTTCGGTAATTGACCTAAACATTCTTAATATTGAAATTCCTAAGAATTTCAATATTATATATAAATTGCTAGTGTTAGCAAATAATTAGTAATAGAATATTAAGGAATTTATATTTGTATTAGTAAATTTTAGGGTATAAAAGAAAGCAATCGAAATTAAATAAAGTTACTTTAATTCCAAAGTCAAAACCTATAGTTTCATTTACAAATATATCTGCTACTCGCTTAATTATTTTAAATAAACTATTTTCCTCACTTCAAATGAGATCGGCCTAAAGCTACAAACTCATTAGTGACCAGCGGCCATTAGAGCTAACGTTCTGGAGCGGATTATATATAGGAATCATCAAGTCTATATATATTTATGCTATAGGAGCATAATATATATCTACTCACAGAAGTAAACATTGTTGCACCTGGACCACCGTTGG
Organism: Rhamphomyia laevipes; assembly: GCA_963920725.1. Taxonomy (NCBI): domain Eukaryota; kingdom Metazoa; phylum Arthropoda; class Insecta; order Diptera; family Empididae; genus Rhamphomyia; species Rhamphomyia laevipes. The sequence continues at coordinate 87,312,631 of OY987255.1, forward strand.
ATGGAACAATTCGAGCAGACCCCACCCAACATCACATGGCGATCCTGCCAGGAGAAGCAACAAAAGCAGCAGCATAACATCAGCAATGAAGATTTAAAGAAGGCACTAGAAGAACAAACAGGCTGGCCCGCGACCAATTACGATAGAGGAGTATCGTCGCCGACTGTCTAAGCCACTACCTAGTCGAGATTCCATCATCAACGCGCCAAAAATTAAAAAACGTGGAGGAAAGGCAGCTAAAGCTAGGCAGGAGATCGGGGAGTTGAAACGACTCCAAAGGTTGGCGGTAAAACCCGAGGAAATGGCACATTTCCAAAAACTAAAGAAGGAAAAGCAGCGTGAGGAACAAGAACGAAAACGACAGAACAAAATTAAGGAAAAAACTACAATAGATAACATGTTCCAGCGATGCTTCGATAGTATATTGGAATTCATGCAGTAGCGACAAAAATTTAAAAATATATTAATATACATATTTCAAAAAAAAAAAAAGTAACGACAAAAATTTAAAAATATATTTATATGTATACTAATATACATATTTAAAAAAAAAAAAAACAATTTTTATTATATTACAAACTAATTATAAATTATACATATGAATCTAATAAAATCAAAAAATTATGTTACGTATATACAATCTTTAAAACTATAACACAAAAATAATTATACTTATATATTATACCTACTGAAAGTTATATATATATATAATAATAATAAAAAAAAAAGCTGCTAACTAGGGGGAGCAGATAACTCATAGTATGTTGTTTAACAGCGATTTATGTCCAAAAGTTTTTTGTAATTAACATTATCTTTGTAACAAACAGTGGTTTCTTCAAAAATTGCTCATCTTTATTATTTATTGATTTAACTTTATATTTTTATTTGTTTAATAATAAATAATATTATTAAAATAACTATAATAAGTATAAATATGCGTAATCACGAGTCCAACCTGTGTACAAAATTTCATTGAAATTGAATAATATTTACCATATGTTCTAGAACATATGAAATATTAATCGGAAATTTTAGCATGGACCCCCTCAGGCTACTAACTTCTACCTTAGTCTATACATGCGTAATCACGAATCCAACCTGTGTACAAAATTTCATTGAAATTGAATAATATTTACCATTTGTTCTAGAACATATGAAATATTAATCGGAAATTTAAGCATGGACCCCTTCAGGCTACTAACTTCTACCTTAGTCTACACATGCGTAATCACGAATCCAACCTGTGTACAAAATTTCATTGAAATTGAATAATATTTACCATATGTTCTAGAACATATGAAATATTAAGCGGAAATTTTAGCATGGACCCCCTCAGGCTACTAACTTCTACCTTAGTCTACACATGTGTAATCACGAATGCAACCTGTGTACAAAATTTCATTGAAATTGAATAATATTTACCATATGTTCTAGAACATATGAAATATTAATCGGAAATTTAAGCATGGACCCCTTCAGGCTACTAACTTCTACCTTAGTCTACACATGCGTAATCACGAATCCAACCTGTGTACAAAATTTCATTGAAATTGAATAATATTTACCATATGTTCTAGAACATATGAAATATTAAGCGGAAATTTTAGCATGGACCCCCTCAGGCTACTAACTTCTACCTTAGTCTACACATGTGTAATCACGAATGCAACCTGTGTACAAAATTTCATTGAAATTGAATAATATTTACCATATGTTCTAGAACATATGAAATATTAATCGGAAATTTTAGCATGGACCCCCTGAAGTTATTAACTTCTATCATGGCCAACACATGCATAATCAGAAGGTCTACCGTTGTACCAAATTTCATTAAAATCAGATAATAATTACATGCTATAAAACACGTAATTATATAAAATTCGGAAACTAAAACTGTTTTCTAGGAACCCCCTGAAGGTCTCCAAATTTCAGGAGAGCCAACTAAATCACAAAATTAGCCTATATATAAAATATCTTTGAAATCGGTTAACAATTACTATATGCTGTAGAACATATGAAAAAAAAAAAATTAAAAATTAAATCGGAAATTTAACATGGACCCCCTAATCCTACTAACCTGTAGTTTGGTCAACCTATGCAGAATCATGAACTCAACCTGTGTACCAAATTTCATTGAAATCGGATAATAATTACAAGCTGTAGAGCATAAAGAAAATATTCTTCGGAAACTAAGTTGCTCATATATTAGTTTCCCATGAACGTACTGTACCTACCGACTACAAATTTATGGACTATCAAATAGATAACTAAATGAAACTGTGTGTTCAATATCATTGAAATTGGGTGAAAGGTACTGTAGATATTGATAGTTGAAATTATGAAAAGTAATTACGGATTTTTACATGGACCCACTGAAGTATTGACTTTAAATTTTACAGACACCAAGTACATACGGAAACTATCATATGTACCAAAATTTATGCTAATTAGATAAAAATTACTATATGCTCTAGCTAGAGTATACGAAATTTTAATCGGAAATTTTACCATGGACCCCCTGAAGTTACAGACCTGTATCTTGGTAGGCTTGTGGACAATCATGATACCAACCTATGTTTTAAATTTCATCCAAATCTGAGACATGAAATTTTTTTTTACATTTTCCCGTAGAACAAAAACACGTAGGTTGCCACATAAATGGGGAAATCTAACATGGTCCCACTGAAAGGATCGATCTCATCTTGTACCGGCACATGCGCGAAGTCTGTTAGAGCCTGTGTGCCAAATTTCATTAAAATCGGACAAGCGGTTCTAGGAGATGTTGCTGCGCACATAAAAAGCGTACGCGTACGCGTCCCCCGGACACTTTTTTTTTTGCATTTTCGGACTCCCCGACCTCGGAAACGCCTAGAAAAAAATTTTGAGTGAACTTTTTTTTTTGACCATCCAACCCATCACCAGACTTCATAGTATTTCATACTATTCGTAAAAACAATTTAAAATTTAAAATTACATATATATGCATTTCCAAATAATTATGCTTATATTCCAATAATTATTTGTTTTTATTAAAAATTTAATAAGTTAGAAAAAAAAAACATAAATAAATAATATACAATATGATATAAATAGATATATACACAACACATTTTTTATTACTTTCCCTATAAAGACAATTTTCTTTCTTAGATACACTCTAAAGAAAAAAAAAAAATTATTTATATATCATATAGATAATACTTTGTTTATGTTTTGAAAAAATTTCTGAAAAAGGTCAATAAGCACTTATGAATATACATAACGTGTAATTATTGCACCAAAATAAAATTATTTGTAAAATAATACTTAGTTATCAGTTGTAAACAAATCAAAAAAAAAAAATTTGAAAATCTAAATCTGTTTTCAATAATTCAAAAAAAAAAATTTTAGGATTCTTAAATCTGTTTTCAATATTTTTCAAAATAATATATATAATATATACAAAAAAATTGCGTAAGTAATTCTGAAGAAATTTTTTTTTATTGTTTTTACATTTTCGGTTTTATTATTCTTTGGTAATGGGTGGCTCATCTTCTAAGGAAGAAGAAATATTTATTAACAATAATAGCGGTACGACCACCAATACGGATATTGGAAAAAGGTCGTATACCGATTTTCAGTTAATAATAATAATTTTAACATTAGTAATTTTGATCTATTTTGCTTTCTATAAGGCAAAGCAATATTTGAATAATAAAATTAAACGGCAAATCACAATTGCCACGGTGTAGAATTTATTCAGAAAATATTTTTTTTTAATTATTTCATTATTTTTCAATATAAAAATTATTCTTTACTTTTCAATATATAATAAATATACTTTAATGGCGGGTTTCGAAAGTTTTGATAGTAAAGATATTAAACAAAAAGTGTTGAACCCAAAAAGGGAAACTTAAATGTTAGCTATACCAAGAAATGTTAGCTATACCAAGAAGTGTTCTAACTTTAGAAGTTCTTGAATTATTCAAGAAAATTGACAAATTATAAATATTTGCGAACTCGGTAATAAAAGAAAAACTTTTCTTCAGATAATTACAAACAAAAAAGATTTTTTTTTAGGTATCATTAATACACTTGGAAAAAATATATATATCATATATTTTTCATGCTAAATATAAATATTATTCATTTTTTTTATTAAATAAAGTACTGTTTAGGAAATTTGTTAGTTAAGCACTTAGCAGTGACACTTAGGAATAAAAAAATAATAATATAGGGAAATTTTGGAAGGTATGTTTATTAGATAGGTTGAAGTATAAGATAAGGGAATTTAGTAAAAATTCTAGGGTTAGTTTTGTAAGGAAATTTAGTAAAGATTCTAGTGTTAGTTTGGTAAGAAAATTTAGTATAGATTCCAGGGTAAAATAGATTTTTTTTAGTTTTGTGGAATTAAAATTTTGTTTAGCCAAGATTCTAGGGCAAAATTAACATTTTTTAGATTCTATATATTAACTATTAACAGTTTAAGTTTTTATAAATTAGAAATAATTTTTTTTTATATACAAAAAAAAAATATATATTACGATAAAATTTTAAATTTTTATATAGAAAAATATTATGATAGTATCAAGCTAGGGCTTAAATACATTTTATGTTTTGTTCAGGTTACTTTTTCAGGAAATTTTTAATTTAAGTTACTTTTTAGAATTTCTTTAATTTAAGCTACTTTTCAGAAAACTTTTTTAAATTAAGCTACTTTTCAGCAAAAAATTTTACTACTTTTTCAGAAATATTTTATTATACAGTAATGAAGTATGATAAAAATCCTTAATGAGGAATTGCAGAAATTACAAGACTTATTAAAAAATTTCAAGAAAATACCAAAAAGGACATACTGTTCAAGATATATCCTTAGTAAACTTGCGTATATTGCGAAGAATAGGAAGAACTTTTCAAGAGTGTGGAATATACTTTATAAAGAAAACAAAAATCACGCTTTACGCTATAAAGAGCGATACGAAGAATTGTATAAAGAAGTAAAAGCATTTTTAGATAGAAGTTCAACAGAAACTTTAGCAACTCTAGAAGAGGAGGAATCCGAATTAGAAACAGGAAGCGACACTGAAGAGGATATCAAAGAAATATAAATTAACATACACGAAGAAATAACAACAATCGAAATGTCACTTTTTGATTATGGAGTAGCTCAAAAGCTACCTACGCTATTAATAGAGAAAGAACAAACTCGTGAAGAGAAAATTCGAGATTTTCTTAATAGCGTAGAATTTTACTACGACACTTTGAAATCAGAGGATAAACCTACTTTAATAAAAATTTTAATAAAATGCAAAATTCAAGGTAAAGCATTAACAGAATTGGGCAACATAGAAGCCACAACATTTATTGAATTAAAAACATTATTAAAAACCAAATGTGGTTGTAAGGACACAATAGAAATTATTCAAACAAAATTGAATAATAGTCTACAGGGAAATAAATCAATGAGAGAATCTGTGAATGATATAGAAATTTTGATTTCACGCATGACTGAATTAGAAGTTCAAGCACAAAATGAAACAGCCAGACCAACATTAACAGCAGCTAACAACCGTAGAGGTTTAGCTTTTCTTAAAAAAGGAGAAAATGATAGATATAAGATTGTATTAGACAGTCCTCGACACACAGAGTTCAAGATTGCTATACAACATCTATTAGAACTAGATCCTAGTACAAGCGAAGTAGTAAGGTACATGGAACCAAACAGATATAATAATAATAATAATAATCGAAACGCAAACCAAAGCAACTATAACTCGAGATCAAATAATCCTAGAGGAGGATACAACAATTATAACAATCGAAGTAACAATAATTATAATAATAATATTAATTACAATAACAATAATAATTATAATAATAATAACAATAATCATCGTATGAATAATAATTACAATAATACTAGATATAATAATAACAACTCATATAGAAATAATAATAATAGAACTAATAATAATAATAACAATTGAATTGAATTATAGAAATAATAACATAAATAATAATAATAACAGGAATAACAACCAAAATTTTAATAGTAATAGAAACTTTACAGGATATAATAATAGTAATAACCAAAATTATAATAACGCTAATAATAATTCAAATAATAATAGAAACTACATAGGAAACAGACGACAAATTTCAAACACCAGAACACCAGATACAAACGTATTAAACTCAAGAATTCTAGCTATCACCGAGGGAAACGAACAACCCACTGAGGGGAAAGCCAACCCATCGGTAGGGGATTACACCAATTAGGCGATGAAGTAATTCTTACAGCAAATATTTCAAATGGACTATACGTAGACATTGAAATAAATAACAAAATAACAACATTTTTAATAGACACGGGCGCATCTATTTGCACCATTAAACAACATACTTTACAAGATAATGACATAAATAAAAATAACGTTACGACAATTCATGGTATGTCAGGACACATCAAGACTTTAGACACGTGTAGTAAAAAATTAAATTTTCAATCAATAAACATTGATTATAATTTCCACATTGTTCAAAATGACTTTCCCGTACCGGTAGATGGTATTTTGGGAGCAAATTTTTTAACAGATTATCAAGCCAAAATAAATTTGGAAAAATTTATTCTTGATATTACTATAAATAATGAACAAATAATTTTGCCAATAATAAGTAAAAAAATCTGAATACAATTACAATAGCATCACGATGTGAAGCTACTTATTGGATAGATACAACACTAAAAGACACACGTATATTCCATCAAACAGAATTATGTGAAGGGGTTTTCATGACTGGATCTATATCCATAAATGGTAAACTACCAATTAAAATATTAAATACAAGAGAAAGTGAGGTTAAATTAAACTGGATTGAACCAGAATCACATAGTCTAAACGACCATTATATTTTAAAATACGAGTTGTCAAAAGAGAAATCAACAAAACGAGTTGAGAAATTATTAAAAGAACTCAACTATGACACATTAAATAATGAGGAATAAACTGGTGTAGAAAATATATGCACAAAGTTTAATGACATTTTTCATTTAGACGGAGACGAATTAACAGTAACGCATATAGGTTTCGCAGAAATTAAAATAAAGGATGGAATAAAACCAACTTATGTAAAACCATATAGAATTCCACATTCACAGAAAAAGGATATTCAAGATGAAGTGCAAAAAATGCTAGATAGCAAAATAGCAGAACCATCAGTATCAGAATGAAATTCTCCAGTACTAATTGTACCAAAAAAGAAGGATCCTGTCACAGGATTGCAAAAATTTAGAATGGTTATCGATTATCGTAGAGTAAATGACAACATAGAGGATGATAAGTTCCCACTACCAAATATTACAGACATTTACGATATGGTAGGAGGAGTAAAATATTTTTCTTGCATAGATCTTAGTCAAGGATATTACCAAATGGAATTAGACAAAGACAGTAGACCATGTACTGCATTCTCAACAGAAAACGGACATTTTCAGCTAACAAGATTACCAATGGGACTGAAAATATCACCTAGTTCATTTTCGCGTATGATGTCAGTAGCAATGTCAGGATTGACATACTCAACATGTTTTGTATATCTTGATGACTTAATAATTTTCGGAAACTCATAACAAAAATTTAATTGACGTATTTCAAAGACTTAGAGAAGTAAATTTAAAGATACATCCTGGAAAATGTAGTTTTCTAAGGAAGGAAGTTTTATATTTAGGACATATTATTTCGGAGATTGGCATTTTGCCTGATCCATCAAAATCAAACGCAATTAAAGATTTTCCACAACCTACAAATGCTGATGAAGTCAGAAGATTTGTAGTGTTTGCCAATTATTATAGAAAATTCATACAAAATTTCGCTTCAATTACAATACCACTAAATAAATTGTTAAAAAAAGACGTTACATTTAATTTTACAAAAGACTGTATAGAAGCTTTCGAAACTATTAAGGAGATTTTAATAAGTCCAAAAGTTCTACAATTCCCAAATTTTGAAAAAGAATTTATATTAAGAACGGACGCTTCAGGTTTCGCTCTAGGAGCAGTACTTTCAAATTAAGATGACAGACCCATAGCAAAAACCATTATAACTACGTATAGAGACGAGTTAACAGGAAGAAAAAAAATGTACATTTTTCTGGGGTTCCAATGTTTTAACATTGGAACCCCATAGAATTTTGAGAGAGATATTATTTTTTTTATTTTTTATTTCTCAATAACGAAGTAACGTTCGTTGGTTAACGATAATGAATAACGAAAGAAGGAAAATATGTATACATATTTTAAATTATTTCAAATTATTCAATATGGAAATTGTAACGATGTCGGTGTTGGTTAAAGAGATTTTCCATGTTTTAGTGCTGTTCATTTGCTGTAATGGAATACAACAATTGAACTGGTTACATTAACCTCATGAAAGCGCTGCACGCCTAGCGATGCACTAGCTTAGCTCAGGGATCGGGGGGGTTTTATTTGCGCTTCCTCAATCATTACAAAAAAAAATTGCGTGCGAAATCAATCAAAAATAATATCAAACGATATTATTCAAAAAAAATATACTAATTAAAATTTCCCCAAAAAAAACAAATAATTGGAACACAATTAAAACAAAAAAAAAATGTGACGAATAAACTATGCTATAGTTGGATTAGCATCTAGCATCTTACACCCACCCTTCCATGGACCAACTTTTAGGAATCTATACCTGGTCCCCATTATTCAATTTATTGATTAATAATTTACATTACCTTAATTGACCTGCAAATGTGTATGTGCTTATTGAAATAATAAGATTAATTTTTCATGTTAATTATAAAACATGCCATAGCAAAAGTTTATTACGAAAAAAACAATATATTTTAGTATCAATTATATTTAAATGACAATCATTCAAAAAAAAATTCATTAATTGATTTAATTGAAATACAATCAAATATGCTACATTTAATGATAACCTGTTCAAATCGCAAAAATCTACAAATTTATGAAATGATTTTATAACCTAAATCAACATCTGAAATATTAATTTATCATAACGATAACAAACCAAATAATGAATTTATTAAATTTTCCAATTCCATATTAAATTCAAAAAAAAAATACTATATTAATTGGTATTCATTACTTAATTTTTCATCGATTTTTGTTAAAATCAAAAATATTCTATTATATTTATAAAATTTAAATAAATTTTTATAATTAGAAGATGATATATATAATTTTTTTCTTTTTTGTCAATCATAAATATTTTGTAATGGATTTAATTGATTTTTAATTAAATCAATTTTAATTCAAATCGATGAAAATTTAATAATATTTTTATCATAGTTTATAAATTCTATAATTATATATTTAATTGACAATATTCAATTCATTAAAGGTTATATTTCTAATATAATATAAACTATTTATATTTGATTTCCAAGATATCCTTACATCAGATGATGATTTATTATTTTTACAATCATGTTATTTGCCAATATATACAAATTATTAATTTTTTTATTTATAAATCTGAGTTGTTATAATTTTATTAATTATTAAACAATTTGAAAATATTAATTTTGATATATTAATTTGAAATAAATCGCGATTACATAAATCATTATTATTATTTAATTTAATTTCATATCCTTCATTATTATTATATTCATTATCATTTTTTTTTTCAGTCTATACAATTAATTTATTTGTATTATACCAATTAAGAAAATATAAAAAAAATCCAAAGGGAAACTACTAATTATATTTTTTTCAAAATGATCAAAACAAATCTTATGGTTTTAATAAAAAATTGCATATTTTTAGGCAAGAAAATAATTATAATAGTTAACCAATTACCTGGTTTGCGGCTCGCTCAGCAACAGATCTGTTGATGAAGTCGGCTGAAAAAAAAACCTATGTTTGTTGCGATTTATATAATTTTTTTTTTTTTTATAAGCACCATAAAATTTATTATGAAAAAAAATTTAATCAAAAGAATAAAAAAATTTAATTAGACTCTATATATAAACATTAATATTTTTTTTTTTTTATTATTTATAAATATAATTATAAGTATTAAATTGAAATAACCATTTAAGATATACTAATTAATTTTTTTTTTTTTTTTTTTTTTTTTTAAAAAAAAACCAATATCCCGCGCTGAAAGCTCGGCCACTCGGCAACCAAAAAAAATTTTCACCCAGCAACAGAAAAATTTATTGGTTTGTTGCATAAAAAATTTTATGAAAATATTATAAATCTTTTTTTTTTGTTATATACAACAAAAGAGTTTGGCGCAGTTTTTGTTTTAGTTAATTATTTAGCGTTTTCAATTTATTTAATTTTTTTTTTAAGAATATAATTTCGAAGAATATAATTTTTGGTTTTTATATTTAAATTTTATTCCAAAATGGTATTAATATTTTAAAAAAAGATTATATCTTTTTATATTTATTATTAATTTCTGTGATCTTTAAAATTTCACTATAAATTCATCTTAAAACGTTAATGATATTTAGTCATCTTTATTTTATCAAAATTGGCTTTATTTTATCAAAATTTATGAATAATTCTTAATTTTTTTTTCTTGATTAATTTTTCTGTTTTTATTATAATTATAAGTTACATTTGGTGATTTTAAAAGCATCCCTTACACAATATGCCAATTTATGTTATTTTTTTTCTCTGTTTTAAACAAAACTTTAATTAATTAAAATAATTATGTAATTATTGTTAAATCAAAATTGCTTTAATCACTTTTATTGAATTAATATATGATTTTGAATTATTATTATTAATTTTTCTTTTTTTGTATTATTATTAATGTAACTATAGTTACAATTAAACCATTTCTAATATACTGTTAATAATTAATTACTTTTAAAATATATTTTTTTTTCACGTTTTTATTGCTACTAAAATTGTTATTAAAAAAATTAGATATAGCGTAATAAAGTTATAATTAATTTATTTGTTATACATTTATTTTATAATAAAAAAAATGGAAATAATTGTCCGCATTTTTTTTTTTTGTATAATTAAACTCAGTTCTTGGTTAATAAAAATTTTTGGAACTTATAATTTTAAAATCAGTTTACATTGTTATCTCTCTGAGTGCACATCGTAAATTATCGTTAGCAGTTAAATTTTAATTGTAGTAAAAATTAAAAGACATAGTGATAAAATTTTTGATAATGAGGACGTGTTTACCAGTCCTCAAACCATGGATAAATATAAAAAAAAAATTAAAACAATGGCGATAGAAAAGCCAAAAAATGATAATTATTTTAGTCCTTTACAAACTATAAGTGATAGTGATCAATCTGAAAATATTGATATGAACTTAGAAAAAATAGTTAAAATTAATGTACCACCAATAAATATTTTGAAATCCAATAGTGATGTGATTCATAAATTATTAAAAGATAATCATATTAACGAGTATATGTTAAAAAATATTTCGATTGGTCACAAAGTATTTTGTAGTACTATTGATAGTTTCAACAAAATAGTTGATCTACTAAAAATTAAAAATATGGAATATTTTACATACACTCTAAAACATGAAAAACCTTATAAAGTAATACTTTCAGGTCTCGATAAAATGGACGTTGATATATTAAAGAATGAACTAATAAAACTTGGTTTAATGTGCATAGATGTTAAATTAGTTATTAAAAAGTCAGTTTACAATAGAGAAATAATATTATATATTGTGTATTTGAAAAATAAATCAATAAAACTAAATGATTTAAGAAAAAACTATTCTAATATTAATTATACAAAAGTTCGATGGGAATTCCAGAGTAAAAATATTAAAAAAATCACACAATGCTATAATTGTCAGATGTTCGGTCATGGTTCGAAAAACTGCAAAGTCAAAACTTTTTGTGCTATATGTTCATTAAATCACGCAACTACAGCATGTACATCGAATGATATAATTAAATGTGCCAATTGTAACGGTAATCACATGTCTACTAGTATAGATTGCCCAAGCAGAGCACATTTTGTTAAGATCAGAGAGAAATTTTCAAAAAATAGTAAAACAGGTGAGCGTATTACTCGACCATTTAACAGCGGTGAAAATTACAATCAAAATTTCCCTAACACTTTAAGAGGTAATAATTATCAGACAAATCAACAATCAAATAATTGGAACAACTTTAGATTTAACGATAGGTCAAATATTAATTTTGTAAACAATGTTAAAAATGTTGATTCAACTTCTAACTTGTTTTCTTTAAATGAATTAAAAACAATTACTTTAGAATTAATAACTAATTTAAAAAATTGTAAAAATAAAATAGAACAATTTGATGTTATTACAAATGTTGCATTTAAATTTTTATCATAATGTCAGAAGTAGATAAAATTAAAATATTATCTTGGAATGCTAGAAGCATCCGAAATAAAAAAGATGAATTTTTCGATTTTCTAGTTAGTAAAAAAATTGATATTGCTCTTGTAAGTGAAACATGGTTAAATTCAGAAATAAATTTATGTCATCCAAAATTCAATTGTTTTCAAGTAAATCGTGATAAACTGGGTGGTGGAGTAGCTATAGTAATTCAAAAACAAATAAAACATGAAAGACTACCATCAATAAAAACTCATTTAATAGAAAATGTCGGAGTAAAAATTTTTCTTACGGATGACAGTGAAATAAAAATATATTCATGTTATTTTCCGGGGGTACAAGTGATCGTTCGGGTGTTAAAAAATCTAAATTTAAAATAGATCTTCAAAAATTATCTAGAATATCGGGGAAATATATATTAGGTGGTGACTTCAACTGCCGTAATCAATCTTGGGGATGCTTACGTGCAAATACATGGGGCAACTTTCTCCATAATCTTTTGGCAACAAATACTTTTGTAATGTTGTACCCCGCAGACCCTACATATATACCTACCAACAAAAGTGCTAACCCGTCTACACTTGATATTTTTCTAACAAATTGTGATGAAATATTAACAACACCATATACCATAAATGCTCTTAGTTCTGACCATTTACCAGTAGAAATTACCCTAGATACAAATATAATAAAAACTGATAATTTAATGCACAACTTCAATAAAGCAAATTGGATAGTATATAGAAATTATATTAAGAACAATTTAAATAGAATTACTGCAGTTAATACAACAAATTATCCTTATGAAGTAGAAAATTCAATCTCTGATTTCACAACCTTAATTCAAGACGCCATAAACATCAGTGTGCCAAAAAAACCAATTACCTATAATTTTGTCAAGACATTACCACAATACATTAAAAATTTAATTAAAATACGAAATATCGCTCGAAGAAAATGGATCAAATATCGTGTAGAAAACTTCAAATTTGAAATGAAAAGGCTAAACAGTAAAATCAAAGAAGAAATCAGACTAAATCGTAATTTAAAGTGGAACGATTTGCTAAAAGAGTTAGATAAAGGATCTGCACCTTTTTGGAATCTAACAAAAATTATTAAAAAAAAAAAAAAAAACATACCGGTTCTTAGGGAAAATAATTTATCTTATACTACAAATCATGAAAAAGTTGAAATCTTGGCTCAAAAATTTTTATTGAACCATAGTATTTCACAAAATCTAGGTGACTCGCAGACGGTCCAATTAGTTCAATCCTCAATTTCTTCTTTAAAAATTCAGGAATTCGATATAAATGAGCACTATTTAATTAAGACAAAGGAAGTTAAAACTCTCATAAAGTCTTTAAAAAATAAAAAATCACCAGGTCTTGATTGTATAAATAATAAATGTTTAAAACATTTACCATATATTGCAATAAAATTTTTAACTGATATATTAAATAATTGCCTAAAATTATGCTATTTTCCAAGTAAATGGAAGCTAGCTAAAATTATACCAATCAATAAACCGGGTAAACAAATTGAAAATCCAAACTCGTACCGTCCGATTAGTTTACTTAACAACTTAGGAAAATTGTTAGAAAAAATTATTAAAAATAAATTGGTAACATATATGGTAGAAAACAACATTCTTCCCAACGAACAATTTGGTTTCCGTGAGAGTCATAATACATCACATCCACTTTGTCGAATCAAAAATTATATTAAACACAACCTTAATATAGGAAATTCTACTGGAATGGTAATTCTTGACATACAAGCTGCATTCGACTCAGTGTGGCATGATGGATTAATTCATAAAATGTTTATACTAAACTTTCCTATTCCATTAATTAATATTGTGCAAAGTTTTCTAGTCGATCGTAAATTTAAAGTTTTTTTAGGAAATTGCTCTTCTAACGAACATGATATAAAGGCAGGGTGTCCCCAAGGTTCATGTCTATCACCCTGTCTCTATAATATTTATACTTCTGATTTCCCAAATCTCTCGGAATGTAAGTCATCCATCTTTGCAGACGATACTGCGATATTCACTTCTGGTGTAAAAGCCCAGCACATATTAAATAATTTACAAAGTGGGCTAAACACTATCAATAAATACTTTATAAAATGGAAAATAAAAATTAATGCTGGAAAAACACAAGCTGTATTTTTTACCAGAAAAAGAAAAAATATTTTTGTTCCACAGCAGAATCTAAAAATTGAAAATACAGATATAGTGTGGAACAATGAAGTTAAATATCTAGGGGTTTGGTTAGATAAGAAATTAACTTTTAAAACCCATATATCAGCCATTATGCACAAAGCCAATTTAACCATAAGAATATTATATCCTTTCATCAATAGAAATTCTTTGCTAAGTACTGAAAATAAAATGCTGATATTGAAAGTAGTTTTTCATGCTATTATGTTTTACGCTGCCCCCGTTTAGTTTACAGCTGCGAACTGCCACATAAAAAAAATACAAATTTTACAAAATAAGCTTTTGAAAATGATGTTAAATTTACCAAAATATTATCGTACAGTTGAACTTCATGACAGAGCTAATATCAATTTTGTTCACAACATTTTAGAGACGACTAGTCAAAAATTTTTTGAAAAATGTAGTCGGTCAGAAAATCCACTGATTAACCAATTAGTTTTAGTATAGTTTATAAGTTTTATCTAGTCTTAATATAGGTTGTAAGTTTCATAAAAGGTTTTTATGTAAAATTTTCCTTTAAAAATTAAAAAAATATTAAATAAAATAAAAATAAATTCAAATTAACTATAAGATAATACAGTAGGAAAAGTTAAATTAATACTTAAACTCTGTAAATTTGAAATAAATTAGATTAAGAAAATTATGTTAAAAAATGAAATAAATAAATAAATAAATAAATAATTTTAAAATTAATTTCTTTTTTTCTTTTAACTACTTTTGTATTTACTTTAAATCTAATTTATTATTTTTCTTTTTAGTACCGCACTCAAGCTTGAGATAAACTAGACTGAATCTTTGATTTTCTCTTTTGATCTTTATATCTTTATTTAAAGATTTTAAATTATTTAACTATATGGTCTGATATTTTATTTGACCAATTGCAATGACCCTTTTTATTAAAATTTGAGCGATAAACTCCAGACAATATTTTAATATCGTAATTAGATTTTGTAATTTATTTATTATTTTATAAATATTCAATTATTTTATAAATTCTCAGAGACAAAGAATGAATACTGCATTATCGACCATTACAAAATATTTTAGTAAATATTTTCTAATTTTGGATTATTATATTTTTTGAAATTCAAAAAATATGTAATTTTTGGATTTACAATTAAGATATCATTTTTTCTGATTCATATGTAAAATTTTTAACATACATACATAACAATGAATTTTTGGGTATAGGTATAGGAATTAGCAATATAAATTTGGAAATTTTTTATCAACTTCATCTAGCTATTAAATATTTAGTATAAATTCCACAAATAGCTTTTTTTGTTGATAATTCATTCATGAGCTGTAATAAGAGGTATATGTACTTATTCATTAATAAAATAAATACCTAATTTGTTTTGATATATACTTAATTACTTTGTTTTAAAAATATTGAGGCTTTTTTAATGCAATAAATATTATTAAGAAAACAATAAATAGGTGGAAAAATATTAGATTACGTTTTTTTTTTATAAAATGTAAAACATTTCTAAAGTGTAAAATGTAGATGTTCACTAAAGTATCATTAAATTTTTGAAAATTAACAATATTTTAATATTCTATATAATATATCATTTGAGTTCCTTATGCCTGATTTATATTAAAAAAAATCCGGCTTTATAAATGTTGTGAAGGAACATAATTAAGTATTATGTAAGCAATATTTTTCTAATATTTATTGTCATATATTGCACAGGTATAATAATCTATTATATGGAACTCATCTTTAAAATTTAATAAATCTTTCATTTTCGTAGCTTCTCCAATAAAAAGTATATGTGATGTGATTTTCTTAAAAAAAAATTTGGAAATAATATTAAAAAAAGATTCATATGCAAAACTTGAGGACGTATTAAGAAATAATAATTTAAAAATATTAGATCTTTGTGATACTAGTAAAAAAAATAATTGAAATCGTAGATATTCTAAAACACCAATCAGACCAAACCGCGCTTTAATTTTTTTTTTTAATTTCCATCCCAGGATAGTGAAATATGCAAGACTTGGTTAAAAAGTTGTTAAAACCTTTTTAATTTTTTTAATTTTAAAATTAAATTAATTAATTTTAAAATTAAAATTGTAATTGAAATTATAAATCCTACATAAATAATTCTATTCCTACCTTATCTATTTTTTTTATTTTATTACAATTTTTTATTAAAAAATAATAAAATAATTATTTTATTACAATTTTTTATTAAAAAATAATAAAATAATTAAGTATATATCAAAACAAATTGAAATTTGGTAGTTTTTTTATTAATGAATAAGTATACCTCTTATTACAGCTCATGAATGAATTATCAAAAAAAAAAATGATTTTTGTGGAATTTATACTAAATATTTAATAGCTAGATGAAGTTGATAAAAAATTTCCAAATTTATATTGCTAATTCCTATACCTATACCTCTACCTAAAAATTCATTGTTATGTATGTATGTTAAAAATTTTACATATGAATCAGAAAAAATGATATCTTAATTGTAAATCCAAAAATTATATATTTTTTGCATTTCAAAAAATTGAAAAATCAAATTTTTGCTATTGCTTGAAAATATTTTTTTCTTCGTTTTATTGTCATTTTGCTTCGATACAAAATACACAAATTTAAAGAATGAGATTTTTTATTTTATGTGAGAGACATTATATTATGTGTGAGAGATGGGTGCCTACGGAATATTTTTCGTAGGCACTCAAAAAACGATTTTAGTTTGTTCCTTGTTAACTCGTCTCTATACGTAGTTATAATGTTATAATGGTTTTAGTTATAATGGTTTTACTAGCATACGCTAGTAAAACTTAAAATAATGCAGAAAAGAATTATAGTACTATAGAGAAAGAATTGTTGGCCATTGTGTGGGTGGAGTATTAAACATTACAGACCATATCTATTCGGGCGAAGATTTAAAATTTTAACTGACCATAGAACATTAGTATATTTATTTTCATTGAAAGAACCATCATCAAGACTGACTAAATTTCGATTACTATTAGAGGAATACAATTTCTATGTGGAATATTCTCCAGGAAAAGAGAATTGCACAGCGGATGCATTAAGTAGAATAAAAATAACATCGGATGATCTCAAAATCTTACTTATAGCGATAATTACAAGATCAAAAACCAAAAATCAAAATGTAAGAAATATAGAAGATAATACACAAAAACCAACTGACAAAATTATACAGGAATTATTAAAACCACCACCAGCAGAATTAAAATTCGTTGAGTTAAAAATAGTAGGTAGATTGGAAGATGAATTTGAAAAATGGGAAGGAGACATCATGTTAGGTCGAAATAAAATTTTGGCATATATTAAAGATAAAAATTGTTTGTTAATGGTTAAACCAAAAGATAGCACTATTGACCAAACTACAGCATTCGGCAGTTTGTTTGAGGGATGTGCAGAAAATCACTGGTCCATTAAAGATTAAGGAAATTTATATAACTAAATGAGAATTATTGAAATTATCAGACGGCCGTCGACAGAATAATGTAAATAATATGAAGAAAAAATTGAAGGAGATATTTAAGGGAATGAAATTAAAGATAAACATTATGAGAGATTTAATAAAAATAACAGATGGAGGGATGAAAAAGCTCTTACTCAATGATTTCCACATATTACCGACAAGTGGACATGCTGGAATAAATCGTATGATCAAGAACATCAAAAGTAAATATTATTGGAGGGATTACAGGAAGATGTAACAACATTTGTAAAACATTGTGAGACATGTCAGAAAAATAAACATATGAATGTCAGGAAACAACCAATGACTAAAACATCAACAAGTGAGACAAGTTTCGAAAAAATTTATGTAGATTTAGTAGGACCATTAGACGAAACTGAAGATGGCTATAAATACATTTTAACCATACAGGATGAGCTTACTAAGTTTTTAGAAAATATACCACATAAAAACAAGGAAGCAAATACTCGTTGAACACTATATATTAAAATATGGAGTACCGAAGAAGATCGCATCAGATCAAGGAACGGAATTTATGAGCAATGTTTTTAAGGACGCGTGTAAAATGCTAAAAATAGAACAAATGTTTTCCACAGCATACCACCACGAGAGTATAGGAGCATTAGAAAATTCACATAAAGTGTTAGGAGCTTATCTTAGAGCGTATGTAGCAGAAAACATTCTGATTGGAATGATTGGTTACCATACTACACTTTTTGTTACAATACATCAGTACATTCTAAGACAGAATACACACCATACGAACTAGTATACGGTAAGCAGTGCAAATTACCTTCTAATTTAATAAAAGACCAGCAGGATTATAACACAGACTTGAAAAACAAATTGCAGATAGCACATAGAGATGCTAGAGAAAGTTTAGGAAAAAAAGAAACTAGAGAGAAAAATTAGATTTGATAGAGAAAACAAAGTAAAAGATAGTACTTACGAGATAGGAAGTTTAGTTTTATTAAGAAATGAGAATAGAAAAAAGTTAGATCCGATATATGTAGGCCCATATGAAGTAATAGAGAATAAAGGCGTAAATTGCGAAATTAAAACAGATAAAAAGAAGTTAACCGTACATAAAAATAGATTAAAACCCTATTACGTTTATCTGATGATGATATCAGAAAACTAATAGATTACCAAGGTGGAAGGGGACGCCTGGACACCCTATAATAGAATATAGAATAAAATAGAATATAAAATATAATAGAATATAGAATATAATAAAATATAGAATATAATAGAATATAGAATATAGTATATAATAGAATATAGAATATAATAGTATATAATAGAATACAGAATATAATAGAATATAGAAGAAAATAGAATATAGATTGACATATATACAAAAGAATAGAATATAGTATAGGTATGTATAGTATAGTTCTCTACTAGAACTACATTAGAGGATATCATTAAATAAAATTGAATAAAGTATTTAAAAATTATATACTTGAGGAATATATGATATAAACCATAAGAGAAATGTGAAATGAATAAATGTTGAACAAATACAGTATATATTGAAAAAAAAAATTAATGAAAACAAAGAATTCGATAAGAAGTTTATTAAAAAAAAAAAATACATTATAAAATAAAAGTTATAAAAAAAAAATATATATATATATATAGGTAATGATTTAAAAAATAAGAATTATATTAAGAAAGGAAATATATGTAAGAAAAATTTGAAGAATTAAATTGAAAATAAAGGATAAATAAAAATTAATGATGTATCGTTCTGAAAAAAAAATATAATTATATTTAAAAAAAGAAAAAAAAATTTATTATGTACTGTTTTGAAATAAAAAAAAAAAAAAAATATTATGAAAAAACAAATAAATAATTATAAAACAATTGTAACTCAAATAAGAACATTATATGTAAAGAAAATTGCATCTAAAGAAAATTATATGTTAACACTAGATAGTAGGAATTTACTTAGGGTACATTCCTCCATTTTCCCATAGGAAGGGTGGTTAGACGTATGCCGCTAAACATATCATGAAAATTATTCATCATATGTTTAGTGTAGGTCAGTATTATATTTTGTTTATAAAATATAAATATGAATATGAATACAAGCATATGAAACCCTAAATAATAAAAAAACACATACACTTGTGTGTGTTTATATATTTACCAATAATGCAACGAGTGCCTATGCTTTTGTTATAGTCAAAATATTTCGGTAATTGACCTAAACATTCTTAATATTGAAATTCCTAAGAATTTCAATATTATATATAAATTTCTAGTGTTAGCAAATAATTAGTAATAGAATATTAAGGAATTTATATTTGTATTAGTAAATTTTAGGGTATAAAAGAAAGCACTCGAAATTAAATAAAGTTACTTTAATTCCAAAGTCAAAACCTATAGTTTCATTTACAAATATATCTGCTACTCGCTTAATTATTTTAAATAAACTATTTTCCTCACTCCAAATGAGATCGGCCTAAAGCTACAAACTCATTAGTGACCAGCGGCCATTAGAGCTAAGGTTCTGGAGCGGATTATATATAGGAATCATCAAGTCTATATATATTTATGCTATAGGAGCATAATATATATCTACTCACAGAAGTAAACATTGTTGCACCTGTACCACCGTTGGATGGAACAATTCGAGCAGACCCCACCCAACACCACAATACGATGAAAAGTCAAAAGTAGCGCCGCTTAAAGTAATTCGCTAAAAGTAATGGCATGATTTTTAGACGTTTAAAAGTAATCCCATGAAAAGTCAAAAGTAGCGCCGCTCAAAGTAGTTCATTAAAAGCAAGCCCATGATTTTTAGACTTTTAAAAGTAATCCCATGAAAAGTCAAAAGTAGCGCCCCTCTAAAGTATAGTTCACTAAAAGCAATCCCATGATTTTTAGACGTTTACAAGTAATCCGATGAAAAGTCAAAAGTAGCGCCTCTCAAAGTAGTTCACTAAAAGCAATTCCACGATTTTTAGACGTTTACAAGTAATTGCATTAAAAGTCAAAAGTAGCGCCGCTCAAAGTAGTACACTAAAAGCGATTCCATGATTTTTAGACGTTTACAAGTAATGCCATTAAAAGTCAAAAGTAGCGCCGCTTAATTCGCTAAAAGTAATGGCATGATTTTTAGACGTTTACAAGTAATCGCATTAAAAGTCAAAAGAAGCGCCGCTTAAAGTAATTCGCTAAAAGTAATGCCATGATTTTTAGACGTTCACAAGTAATCACATATTAAAAGTCAAAAGCAGAGGTTTAAAAATAATCGCATACAAAGTCAAAAGCAGACGTTTAAAAGTAATCGCATACAAAGTCAAAAGTAGTTCAATGTAGAATTGCGCAGGTTGATCAATGTAGAATTGCGCAAAATATTACATTCAGATCGAGTTAAATGTTTTAGCTAAAATATTCGATTGTCATTGAACTTTAATTAGATGAAATAATTTTTTTTTTGAAATTCTGAATTAAATGGTTTTGCCCCGTAGTCAGAGATTTATACATTATACTTAAGCAAGCGTAATATTAATTTTCTTTCTACTTCAGGCTAAGAATAATATATTACAACATGATCAAATTGTTCTATTTTTTTTACTTTTCCAAAAGTTTTAGGAATTTTATGAGTCAATAAATTGAATTGGTGCATTATATATTGTTTTTTCCTACTTTTAAATTTCGCATAAGTCATTACTTAAATTTTCAGCCTATCAATTAGGCTTAAATTACTTAAATTTTAAATTTGCAGCGATTTAATTATAATTTAACGGGAATGAATTCGTTTTTGTCAAATCAATTATTATCGGAACAATAATATGATGTGGCAAAGAATTTACTTATAGATATTTTATTAAAATCCTGATTTTTTGTTAATTTTATTAATTACTTAATAAGAAATTATTATTAACGTAAACTTGATGACCTGTCACAAATAATTTTTAAGATAAATATTTTATTTTTCTCAATTAAATCTGTTAATTTGTCAATTAATAATTCATTATTACTGAAAAAATTAAATATTTATGCCTATAAACCGTACAACTATTTTATTTTAGCTATTGATTAGTTGGAAAGTTTTGTGAATTTTTGTAAGTATTCGCGAATTTTAGTAAGTATTTGGTAAGTATTCGCGAAAATTAAAAATATTTATACTTATGTTCAACTTTAATTTTTTTACTTCCTAAATTCAATTCAATAAATATTATTAATTATTAAGCATAATACATTATTTCATTAATGACGATTTCGATGCAATGCATATATGAATCTAAAAATTAAAATATAAATCCGAATCCTCAAAGTATAATATTTTTATTTAGGAAACTACAGCGGGATCATTCTGAAATTTCATAGGAAAATGTTATAAGTTCAAAAAATCATTTAAAGTACGTTTTACCCGTTTTCAATTAAATTTGATACTAAGATTAGTTATGCGATATATCTGTTGATTTTAAATTAGTACTTTCAGCAGATTCATGAGCCTGTATAAAGTAGATTTTATATTTTTTTTAAACTTATTGATACTTCTTTATAAAATTGATTGTTTTTCAATAAAACAAATTATATAATACTTTATGAGCATTTTCTCTCCATCACACTTCAAATTATGTTATTATTGCATTTATAATCAGATTTTCATACTATTTAATGAATTTTATTTTCCTTCCAATAGATTTTCTTGCGATGAATTTTCTTAGCGATTAATTTTCTGCGATGAATTTTTTATGGGTATGAAGTTTTCTTGCGAAGGATTTTCTTGTGATGAATTTTCCTAACGATTAATTTTATCCGGTGAATTTTTTATGGGTATGAAGTTTTCTTGCGATGAATTTTCCGAGCGATCAATTTTCCGCGATTAAATTTACTTGCACGAATTTTGCTAACGATTAATTTTCTGCTATGAATTTTTCTTGCGATTGTTTTTTTTGCGATGAAGTTTCCTAGCGATTAATTTCCTGCACTGAAATTTCCTGCGAAGAATTTTT
Source organism: Rhamphomyia laevipes (assembly GCA_963920725.1). Classification (NCBI taxonomy): domain Eukaryota; kingdom Metazoa; phylum Arthropoda; class Insecta; order Diptera; family Empididae; genus Rhamphomyia; species Rhamphomyia laevipes. Next base: position 87,335,637 of record OY987255.1, read on the forward strand.
TCAGCGATTAATTTTGTGCAACGAATTTTCCTAGTCCTAGTAATTTTCCTAGTAAGCAATGATTTTTTCTTGGCTATGAATTTTCTCAGCGATTAATTTTCAGCTATGAAATTCCTGCGACGAATTTTCCCAGTGATCAATTTTCTGCGATGAATTTTTGTTGACTATGAATTTTCATGCTTTAGATTTTCCTGCGATGAATTTTCTATTTGATAAATTTTCACCTGCTGTGAATTTTCTTGCGAAGAATGTTTTATGATGGATTTTTTGCGATAAATTTTCCAAAAACCTTAAAAAAACCTGACTTATAAACATTTGAGCCAATTAACGGTAATAAAAATGTTTAATGATGAAAAATCTTTTGCAGATCATTAAATCGATTTGCTTCTCGCGCTTAAAATTTTGCGTAAACAATTAATTTTTTTTTGCTTTTAAATTTTCATGCGATTACTTTTAAACGTCTGCCCCATAAAAATCATGCCATTATTTTTACTGAATTAAGCGGCGCTACTTTTGACTTTGAATGCGATTACTTTCAAACGTCTAAAAATAATGGCATTACTTTTAGTGAACTACTTTAGACTTTGTATGTGATTACTTTTAAACGTCTGTTTTTGACTTTGTATGCGATTACTTTTAAACGTCTGCTTTTGACTTTGTATGCGATTACTTTTAAACGTCTGCTTTTGACTTTGTATGCGATTGCTTTTAGTGAACTACTTTTGACTTTGAATGCGATTACTTTTAAACGTCTGCTTTTGACTTTGTAATCGATTATTTTTAAACGTCTGCTTTTGACTTTTAATGCGATTACTTGTGAACGTCTAAAAATCATGGCATTACTTTTAGCGAATTAATTTAAGCGGCGCTTCTTTTGACTTTTAATGCGATTACTTGTAAACGTCTAAAATTCATGCCATTACTTTTAGCGAATTTAGCGGCGCTACTTTTGACTATTAATGCTTTTGATTTTTAATCAGGGAATTGCTTGTAAACGTCTAAAAATCATGGAATTGCTTTTACTGAACTATACTTTAAGGGGCTCTACTTTTGACTTTTCATAGGATTACTTTTAAACGTCTAAAAATCATGGGCTTGCTTTTAATGAACTACTTTGAGCGGCGCTACTTTTGACTTTTCATGGGATTACTTTTAAACGTCTAAAAATCATACCATTACTTTTAGCGAATTACTTTTAGCGGCGCTACTTTTGACTTTTCATGGTATTATTTTTAGCGAATTCCTGAAAAAAAAATAGAGTTTAGAAGTCGGGAATACAACTAATTTATTTTAGCTATTCATTTCCATTTTATAAAAATTCTTCGAGATTTGCCCAATTCGTTCTTCTCTTATATTAAAATCACAAATTATTTGAGGATATTTCCTAGGGATTAATTTTCTGGAATGAAATTTCATGCGTCGCATTTTTTCAACATTTAATTTTGTGCGACGAATTTTCCTAGTGATTCATTTTCTTGCTGCGGATTTTCCTGCGATGAATTTTCTATTTGATAAATTTTCCTGCTATGAATTTTCTTGCGATGAATTTTCTTCGGTAAATTTTTTATTATTAAATTTTCCAAAAACCTTAAAAAGACTTGATTTAAATACATTTGGGTCAATTAACGGTAATAAAAATGTTTAATGATGAAATTTTTTTTGCAGATAATAAAATCGACTTTATAGCAATTTATTTCAAATGAGCAATTCTTAGATAAATCTAAATAATTTCCCCCTCAAGCTTATATTTTTTCTACTTCAGTATACAGAATAATCTAAATTTATTTAATTTTTATCGCTTTTTCTAAATTTTTGGGAATTTTAGGCGTCAATGAAATGATTCCGATACGCATGAATTATATATAATCTGCTTCTCATGCTTAAAATTTTGCGTAAACAATTAATTTTTTTTCGCTTTTAATCGTAGAATTTAGCCGAAATAATTTGTGATTTTAATATAAAAAGTGTATAAATACGAATTGAATAAATCTCGAAATAATTACTTTATGAAAAATTTTCACTTACCATAACGCCAAAAAATATAATTATAGATTTTTATTACTGCTAATTGGCCAAAATGTATTTAACTCATGTCTTTTTTAGCATATATAGATATTATTGCATATAGAAATACAAAAATGATGGCTATAATCATAAAACTATGATGTAGACATTTTCGCAAATTTAATATACAATCGCGCAATAACATTTCACCTTACCGAAATATTTTTTTTTAAGTAATTCGCTAAAAATAATACCATGAAAAGTCAAAAGTAGCGCCGCTTAAAGTAATTCGCTAAAAGTAATGCCATGATTTTTAGACGTTCACAAGTAATCACATATTAAAAGTCAAAAGCAGAGGTTTAAAAATAATCGCATACAAAGTCAAAAGCAGACGTTTAAAAGTAATCGCATACAAAGTCAAAAGTAGTTCAATGTAGAATTGCGCAGGTTGATCAATGTAGAATTGCGCAAAATATTACATTCAGATCGAGTTAAATGTTTTAGCTAAAATATTCGATTGTCATTGAACTTTAATTAGATGAAATAATTTTTTTTTTGAAATTCTGAATTAAATGGTTTTGCCCCGTAGTCAGAGATTTATACATTATACTTAAGCAAGCGTAATATTAATTTTCTTTCTACTTCAGGCTAAGAATAATATATTACAACATGATCAAATTGTTCTATTTTTTTTACTTTTCCAAAAGTTTTAGGAATTTTATGAGTCAATAAATTGAATTGGTGCATTATATATTGTTTTTTCCTACTTTTAAATTTCGCATAAGTCATTACTTAAATTTTCAGCCTATCAATTAGGCTTAAATTACTTAAATTTTAAATTTGCAGCGATTTAATTATAATTTAACGGGAATGAATTCGTTTTTGTCAAATCAATTATTATCGGAACAATAATATGATGTGGCAAAGAATTTACTTATAGATATTTTATTAAAATCCTGATTTTTTGTTAATTTTATTAATTACTTAATAAGAAATTATTATTAACGTAAACTTGATGACCTGTCACAAATAATTTTTAAGATAAATATTTTATTTTTCTCAATTAAATCTGTTAATTTGTCAATTAATAATTCATTATTACTGAAAAAATTAAATATTTATGCCTATAAACCGTACAACTATTTTATTTTAGCTATTGATTAGTTGAAAAGTTTTGTGAATTTTTGTAAGTATTCGCGAATTTTAGTAAGTATTTGGTAAGTATTCGCGAAAATTAAAAATATTTATACTTATGTTCAACTTTAATTTTTTTACTTCCTAAATTCAATTCAATAAATATTATTAATTATTAAGCATAATACATTATTTCATTAATGACGATTTCGATGCAATGCATATATGAATCTAAAAATTAAAATATAAATCCGAATCCTCAAAGTATAATATTTTTATTTAGGAAACTACAGCGGGATCATTCTGAAATTTCATAGGAAAATGTTATAAGTTCAAAAAATCATTTAAAGTACGTTTTACCCGTTTTCAATTAAATTTGATACTAAGATTAGTTATGCGATATATCTGTTGATTTTAAATTAGTACTTTCAGCAGATTCATGAGCCTGTATAAAGTAGATTTTATATTTTTTTTAAACTTATTGATACTTCTTTATAAAATTGATTGTTTTTCAATAAAACAAATTATATAATACTTTATGAGCATTTTCTCTCCATCACACTTCAAATTATGTTATTATTGCATTTATAATCAGATTTTCATACTATTTAATGAATTTTATTTTCCTTCCAATAGATTTTCTTGCGATGAATTTTCTTAGCGATTAATTTTCTGCGATGAATTTTTTATGGGTATGAAGTTTTCTTGCGAAGGATTTTCTTGTGATGAATTTTCCTAACGATTAATTTTATCCGGTGAATTTTTTATGGGTATGAAGTTTTCTTGCGATGAATTTTCCGAGCGATCAATTTTCCGCGATTAAATTTACTTGCACGAATTTTGCTAACGATTAATTTTCTGCTATGAATTTTTCTTGCGATTGTTTTTTTTGCGATGAAGTTTCCTAGCGATTAATTTCCTGCACTGAAATTTCCTGCGAAGAATTTTTTCAGCGATTAATTTTGTGCAACGAATTTTCCTAGTCCTAGTAATTTTCCTAGTAAGCAATGATTTTTTCTTGGCTATGAATTTTCTCAGCGATTAATTTTCAGCTATGAAATTCCTGCGACGAATTTTCCCAGTGATCAATTTTCTGCGATGAATTTTTGTTGACTATGAATTTTCATGCTTTAGATTTTCCTGCGATGAATTTTCTATTTGATAAATTTTCACCTGCTGTGAATTTTCTTGCGAAGAATGTTTTATGATGGATTTTTTGCGATAAATTTTCCAAAAACCTTAAAAAAACCTGACTTATAAACATTTGAGCCAATTAACGGTAATAAAAATGTTTAATGATGAAAAATCTTTTGCAGATCATTAAATCGATTTGCTTCTCGCGCTTAAAATTTTGCGTAAACAATTAATTTTTTTTTGCTTTTAAATTTTCATGCGATTACTTTTAAACGTCTGCCCCATAAAAATCATGCCATTACTTTTACTGAATTAAGCGGCGCTACTTTTGACTTTGAATGCGATTACTTTCAAACGTCTAAAAATAATGGCATTACTTTTAGTGAACTACTTTAGACTTTGTATGTGATTACTTTTAAACGTCTGTTTTTGACTTTGTATGCGATTACTTTTAAACGTCTGCTTTTGACTTTGTATGCGATTACTTTTAAACGTCTGCTTTTGACTTTGTATGCGATTGCTTTTAGTGAACTACTTTTGACTTTGAATGCGATTACTTTTAAACGTCTGCTTTTGACTTTGTAATCGATTATTTTTAAACGTCTGCTTTTGACTTTTAATGCGATTACTTGTGAACGTCTAAAAATCATGGCATTACTTTTAGCGAATTAATTTAAGCGGCGCTTCTTTTGACTTTTAATGCGATTACTTGTAAACGTCTAAAATTCATGCCATTACTTTTAGCGAATTTAGCGGCGCTACTTTTGACTATTAATGCTTTTGATTTTTAATCAGGGAATTGCTTGTAAACGTCTAAAAATCATGGAATTGCTTTTACTGAACTATACTTTAAGGGGCTCTACTTTTGACTTTTCATAGGATTACTTTTAAACGTCTAAAAATCATGGGCTTGCTTTTAATGAACTACTTTGAGCGGCGCTACTTTTGACTTTTCATGGGATTACTTTTAAACGTCTAAAAATCATACCATTACTTTTAGCGAATTACTTTTAGCGGCGCTACTTTTGACTTTTCATGGTATTATTTTTAGCGAATTCCTGAAAAAAAAATAGAGTTTAGAAGTCGGGAATACAACTAATTTATTTTAGCTATTCATTTCCATTTTATAAAAATTCTTCGAGATTTGCCCAATTCGTTCTTCTCTTATATTAAAATCACAAATTATTTGAGGATATTTCCTAGGGATTAATTTTCTGGAATGAAATTTCATGCGTCGCATTTTTTCAACATTTAATTTTGTGCGACGAATTTTCCTAGTGATTCATTTTCTTGCTGCGGATTTTCCTGCGATGAATTTTCTATTTGATAAATTTTCCTGCTATGAATTTTCTTGCGATGAATTTTCTTCGGTAAATTTTTTATTATTAAATTTTCCAAAAACCTTAAAAAGACTTGATTTAAATACATTTGGGTCAATTAACGGTAATAAAAATGTTTAATGATGAAATTTTTTTTGCAGATAATAAAATCGACTTTATAGCAATTTATTTCAAATGAGCAATTCTTAGATAAATCTAAATAATTTCCCCCTCAAGCTTATATTTTTTCTACTTCAGTATACAGAATAATCTAAATTTATTTAATTTTTATCGCTTTTTCTAAATTTTTGGGAATTTTAGGCGTCAATGAAATGATTCCGATACGCATGAATTATATATAATCTGCTTCTCATGCTTAAAATTTTGCGTAAACAATTAATTTTTTTTCGCTTTTAATCGTAGAATTTAGCCGAAATAATTTGTGATTTTAATATAAAAAGTGTATAAATACGAATTGAATAAATCTCGAAATAATTACTTTATGAAAAATTTTCACTTACCATAACGCCAAAAAATATAATTATAGATTTTTATTACTGCTAATTGGCCAAAATGTATTTAACTCATGTCTTTTTTAGCATATATAGATATTATTGCATATAGAAATACAAAAATGATGGCTATAATCATAAAACTATGATGTAGACATTTTCGCAAATTTAATATACAATCGCGCAATAACATTTCACCTTACCGAAATATTTTTTTTTAAGTAATTCGCTAAAAATAATACCATGAAAAGTCAAAAGTAGCGCCGCTTAAAGTAATTCGCTAAAAGTAATGGCATGATTTTTAGACGTTTAAAAGTAATCCCATGAAAAATCAAATGTAGCGCCGCTCAAAGTAGTTCATTAAAAGCAAGCCCATGATTTTTAGAAGTTTAAAAGTAATCCCATGAAAAGTCAAAAGTAGCGCCCCTCAAAGTATAGTTCACTAAAAGCAATCCCATGATTTTTAGACGTTTACAAGTAATCCCATGAAAAGTCAAAAGTAGCGCCTCTCAAAGTAGTTCACTAAAAGCAATTCCATGATTTTTAGACGTTTACAAGTAATCCCATGAAAAGTCAAAAGTAGCGCCGCTTAAAGTAATTCGCTAAAAGTAATGCCATGATTTTTAGACGTTCACAAGTAATCGCATTAAAAGTCAAAAGCAGACGTTTAAAAATAATCGCATACAAAGTCAAAAGCAGACGTTTAAAAGTAATCGCATACAAAGTCCAAAGTAGTTCACTAAAAGCAATCGCGCACAAAGTCAAAAGCAGACGTTTAAAATTAAACGTTTAAAGTAGTTCACTAAAAGCAATTCCATGGTTTTTAGACGTTTACAAGTAATCCCATGAAAAGTCAAAAGTAGCGCCTCTCAAAGTAGTTCACTAAAAGCAATTCCATGATTTTTAGACGTTTACAAGTAATTGCATTAAAAGTCAAAAGTAGCGCCGCTCAAAGTAGTACAGTAAAAGCGATTCCATGATTTTTAGATGTTTACAAGTAATCGCATTAAAAGTCAAAAGAAGCGCCGCTTAAAGTAATTCGCTAAAAGTAATGCCATGATTTTTAGACGTTCACAAGTAATCGCATTAAAAGTCAAAAGCAGACGTTTAAAAATAATCGCATACAAAGTCAAAAGCAGGCGTTTAAAAGTAATCGCATACAAAGTCAAAATTAGTTCACTAAAAGCAATCGCGCACAAAGTCAAAAGCAGACGTTTAAAATTAAACGTTTAAAGTAGTTCACTAAAAGCAATTCCATCATTTTTAGACGTTTACAAGTAATCCCATGAAAAGTCAAAAGTAGCGCCTCTCAAAGTATAGTTCACTAAAAGCAATTCCATGATTTTTAGACGTTTACAAGTAATAGCATTAAAAGTCAAAAGTAGCGCCGCTCAAAGTAGTACACTAAAAGCTATTCCATGATTTTTAGACGCTTACAAGTAATCGCATTAAAAGTCAAAAGAAGCGCCGCTTAAAGTAATTCGCTAAAAGTAATGACATGATTTTTAGATGTTCACAAGTAATCGCATTAAAAGTCAAAAGCAGACGTTTAATAATAATCGCATACAAAGTCAAAAGCAGACGTTTAAAAGTAATTGCATACAAAGTCAAAAGTAGTTCACTAAAAGCAATCGCATACAAAGTCAAAAGCAGACGTTTAAAATTAATCGCATACAAAGTCAAAAGCAGACGTTTAAAAGTAATCGCATACAAAGTCTAAAGCAGTTCACTAAAAGTAATGCCATTATTTTTAGACGTTTGAAAGTAATCGCATTCAAAGTCAAAAGTAGCGCCGCTTAATTCACTAAAAGTAATGGCATGACTTTTATGGGGCAGACGTTTAAAAGTAATCGCATGAAAATTCAAAAGCAAAAAAAAATTAATTGTTTACGCAAAATTTTAAGCGCGAGAAGCAAATCGATTTAATGATCTGCAAAAGATTTTTCATCATTAAACATTTTTATTACCCTTAATTGGTTCAAATGTTTAAAAGTCGGGTCTTTTTTAAGGTTTTTGGAAAATTTATCGCAAAAAATCCATCATAAAAAATTCTTCGCAAGAAAATTTATAGCAGGTGAAAATTTATCAAATAGAAAATTCATCGCAGGAAAATCTAAAGCAAGAAAATTCATAGTCAACAAAAATTCATCGCAGAAAATTGATCACTGGGAAAATTCGTCGCAGGAATTTCATAGCTGAAAATTAATCGCTGAGAAAATTCATAGCCAAGAAAAATTTATTGCTTACTAGGACTAGGAAAATTCGTCGCCCAAAATTAATCGCTGAAAAAATTCATCGCAGGAAATATCATTGCAGAAAATTAATCGCAAGGAAAATTCATCGCAAGAAAACTTTATACCCATAAAAAATTCACCGGATAAAATTAATCGTTAGGAAAATTCATCACAAGAAAATCCTTCGCAAGAAAACTTCATACCCATAAAAAATTCATCGCAGAAAATTAATCGCTAAGAAAATTCATCGCAAGAAAATCCATTGCAAGGAAAATAAAATTCATTAAATAGTATGAAACTCTGATTATAAATGCAATAATAACATAATTTGAAGTGTGATGGAGAGAAAATAAAAAAAAATATTTGAATTTGCTCATAAAGTATTATAGAATTTGTTTTATTGAAAAACAATCAATTTTATAAAGAAGTATCAATAAGTTTAAAAAAAATATAAAATCTACTTTATACAGGCTCATGAATCTGCTGAAAGTACTAATTTAAGATCAACAGATATATCGCGTAACTAATCTTAGTATCAAATTTAATTGAAAACGGGTAAAACATACTTTAAATGATTTTTTGAACTTATAACATTTTCGTATTAAATTTCAGAATGATCCCGCTGTAGTTTCCTAAATAAAAATATTATACTTTGAGGATTCGGATTTATATTTTAATTTTTAGATTCATATATGCATTTCATCGAAATCGTCATTAATGAAATAATGTATTATGCTTATGCCAGTATGACATTGTATTGTAAATTTGATATTTTTCAGAAACTATCCATTTAGAGCGAGAGGTAAAATTTCGTATATTACAAAATATATGAGTGCGAGTAACAAGCTATATTGTAAACAAACCATTTCTGTCAAACAAAAAATCCAAAAAAATCCCAAAAAAAACCGAAAAATTTCTAAGTCGCTAATGATTTGCCGCTGTGTAGTAGCAACAAAACCATTTCTATCCAAAAAAATTCAAAAAATTTTAGATTTTTTTTTGACAAATCGAGAAATTTTTAGGTTTTATTTATTTTTTTGGTTGCTGTGTTGTGAAAATATAAAAATAAAAATGACAGTTTTAATTGCGGCTACTAATTATTTAAATATTTTCAATTTAAAAATTGTTTTTTCATATGGTCAAATATTTTTTGCCGCCATATTATATAAAAATTTAAATTTTTAATGAATAATTTATTTCAAAATAAAAAAAATAAAAAATATCTTTGACAGAATAATAAAAAATAATATATTTGACAAAATTAATACGATACTATAGTTGTCTATCATTGAAATTATATTTCTGTTTTAGTCGCACAAATAGACATTTTTTGGTTTTTTTTTGGATTTTAATTTTTTTTACTTCCTAAATTCAATTCAATAATTAATAATAATTATTGAATTGAATTTAGGAAGTAAAAAAAATTAAAGTTGAACATAAGTATAAATATTTTTAATTTTCGCGAATACTTACCAAATACTTACTAAAATTAACAAAAAATCAGGATTGTAATAAAATATTAATAATAAAATTCTTTGCCACACCATATTATTGTTCCGATAATAATTGATTTGACAAAAACGAATTCATTGCCGTTAAATTATAATTAAATAGCTAAAATTGATAGGCTGAAAATTTAAGTAATGACTTATGCGAAAATTAAAAGTGGGAAAAAACAATATATAATGCACCAATTCAATTTATTGACTCATAAAATTCCTAAAACTTTTGGAAAAGTAAAAAAAATAGAACAATTTAGAATATAAATTTTAGATCATGTTTTAATATATTATTCTTAGCCTGAAGTAGAAAGAAAATTAATATTACGCTTCAGTATAATGTATAAATCTCTGACTACGGGGCAAAACCATTTAATTCAGAATTTCAAAAAAAAAAAAATTATTTCATCTAAGTCAGGTTCAATGACAATCGAATATTTTAGCTAAAACATTTAACTCGATCTGAATGTAATATGATTATTAAAAGTAAGTTTAGAATCAAGTACAACTCCTAAATCTTTCATAAATTGAACTCGCTGAAGAAACTTATTTCCAATTTCATAATTTCCAATATATTTTCTTGTAAAAGAAATAATGAAGCATTTGTCAGTGTTTAAACCAAGTCTATTTTTTAAACACCACAAACAAAGTTGTTTAAGAGACTGATTTAGTTTATTGAAACTATCGTGATCTTTAACAGCAAGAAATAATTTGAGATCATCAGCAAACATAAGAATTTTGCAGTTTGGAATATAGAAATTTATATCATTATTAAACAAAATGATTAATAGAGGTCCAATGTGGCTGCCTTGAGGTACACCTGACGTAACTTTTATAGGTTTCGAAAAATTATTTCTAAAAAAAACGAAACCATGAAATAAGACTTTCAGGAAAACCAATCTTTGTAAGCTTGTATAATAAGATATAATGTTCAACTCGGTCAAAAGCTTTACTAAAATCTGTATAAATTGAGTCAACTTGACCACCTCTCTCAATTTCATTATTTAAAAACTACAAAATAGCAGCAGATTTGTTACAGTAGATCTTTTTTGCATAAAACCATGTTGATTTTTGTATATACATAATATTTTTACAATAAAAATATAAGTTCTGTGTAATAATAGCATCAAAGATTTTTGGAATGGCTGATTGCTTACTAATCCCTCTGTAGTTTTCAATTTTATTTTTTATGCCAGATTTGAAAATTGGTGTAATAAATGAGTTTTTCCATAATAGTGGAAAACAAGATGTTTTTAATGAACAATTAAAGATGAAACATAAGTAGTGTATTTATATATGTTCTAGCCCAAAGAAAATGTGCAAATAAAATGTGCAAATAATTGAAAATAAATTCTATACTACATACAAATTAATGAATATTTTAAGCATTTTTGCACATTAATTATTAACTAATTTTCACCTTAATGAAATTCGAAACCGCTTTAATTTAATTAAAAATATTAAAATTAATTATAATTGCAATTTTTTTTCTACTTCCGGCCAAGAATAATAATGTAATATGATCTAAATTGATTTACTTTTCCAAAAGTATTGAGAATTTTAAGGGTCAATGAATTAATCCGGATGCACGTGCATTAATATTGTTTTTTCTCACGTTTAAAATTTAGCATAACCAGCTAATTAATTTTTTATCTGATTTAATGCAATAGAAATAATTATAATTTAAATCAATATTTGCATAATTAAAAATTCTGTCAATTATGCAATATTCAAACTCGAATAATTTCACCAAAAATTATTATTACCGGAAAATAATATCATATTGCAAATGTTCTAAGGAAAAATAATCATGTTTGAACATGTCTTTTGAAAAAAATGCTATTAAAGGAAAAAGCATATCATATTACAAATAAATTTAATTATAAAAATATTATTTTTTCCAATTTAATATGTCAATTCGGCAATTAATAATTGATAATTAATAAATTAATATAAGATTTTCCCACGGTTGATTTGTATAAAATGGCGATCAGTAGCTGGAATAAATTAGTTGTATTCTCAACTTCCAAACTATAATATTTAATTTTTATAAGTTGATATTTTAATTTACTATTTTTTTAAAATGAAAGGTTTTATTTGTGAATTTTGTGCCAAGTGTTTTTCTAGAAATTTTGTTTTAAAACGGCACATTACAACCATCCATCGCAACCAAGAAAAATATACAGCAATTTCTGACATCGTTAACGAGCAAAGAGCTTTACAATGTGAAATTTCTGGTAAACGACGTTGCGAGAAATGTAATGTTGAAGTTGATGTCAAAAAATGGATCCAGCATATACGAAAAAATGAGCATAAGGCGGCTGTTGGTGAAACCGTGGGTAAAAACTTGAAGATGCTAAAAAATGCATTCGGCGGTTTTATAAGAAGCTATGCATTGCAAAATGAAAATGAAGGTATATTAGATATACAAAAATTTCTCATCGATATCAAGAATGATATAACATCACTAATTTTCGACATACTTAACGAGCAAGGATCAATAAAATTTAATTTGGAACTCTTTGGCGAATATTTGAAAATTAGTAAAGGCAACAATGAATCTACAGAAAATTGGGCAACAGAAATGAAATCATTCATTGCAAAAAGTCAGATTCTAAAGAATGAATATGAATTTGATGAAATTTCTAAAGAAATGGTCCAAGAGATTGTTGCCAAATCAGACGAGTTTCAAGAACATGATTTCGGATGGTCATTAATAAGAATTTCCCACGTAGAAGTAAACACAAATAAATATAAACCTATAAAAGGCTCAAGTTTTATTGATCTGCCTGATTTTATAAAGAATAAAAAAGCTTGTATTAATGTGCAAAATGTTGATAATTTTTGCTTTAAATGGGCGATAATATCAGCTGTTTTTAATCTCGATTATAGAGATATGCCTTATCGAACTATCTCATATCGTATCGAAGACATATCAAATTTGCAAATTAAAATTTGGAAAGAAAATATATTGATAAAAGAACTAAATTTTGGCGATATTTGTTTCCCCATTAAACTTCAAGATATAAAAATATTTGAAAAATTAAATCAATTATTAAGTGTTAATGTTTTCGGATATGAGGAAAAACCCGGCAATAAATTTGATATAACAGGACCATTTTATTGTACAAAAGAAGAAAAATTATTCCAATCTTCTGATTATAGAAAAAGATGGCCGCTCTCATTTCATATGGATAAAAAGTTTATCAAGACTTTTGCGAAGTCAATTAACTAATTTTACTACAACACTTTCTTTCTGTAACGCTTGTCTCCACCATTTTAATAATGAACGCGCATATACAAATCATAAAGAAGAATGCGGAAAAGTTGTATCAAAATTACCTAAATTGGAAGATGCATTTATCGAGTTTAAAAATTATGAAAGAGCCCAAATTGCACCTTTCGCATATTACGCAGATTTCGAATCAGTGCTAGAACCAATATCTACATGCGGCCAGAATCCCGAGAATTCGTCAACAACAAATATTAATTTACACAAACCATGTGCTATCTATCGGATTCTATCGGAAAAGTTCTTTTGATGAGAATGAAAATAAATTTATTTCATATACAGGTAAAGATATATATATATATTGCTCAAAAAGTTTTATATCGAAATACTAATTTATATTTTTTTTTGTTTAGGTGAAGATTGTGCAGACAAATTTATATCGGATTTAATAGAAGACACTAAAGCAATTTATCAAAAGTTTTATCAAAACCCAAAGAAAATGAGTCCTCTAACAGCTGAAGAAGAAAATAGTTTTTCAACGAATAATATTTGTCATATATGTAAGCATATAATTTTAAGTTCTAGAGATAAGGTAAGAGATCACTGTCATTTTTCGGGAAAATTTAGAGGTCCAGCGCATGACTCATGCAATTTATCATATCGGGTACAAAACTTCTTTCCGGTTTTTTTTCATAATCTATCAGGATATGATTCACATTTATTTATCGTGGCTCTTAGCAAGCAAACTTCTAGAATAGATATTATCCCTCAAACTAAAGAACGGTATATATCATTTTCGGTAAGAATTCACTTGGATAGCAATCCTAGCTATGTTATAAGATTTTTAGATTCAACGCGTTTTATGCCTGAAAGTCTAGACACTCTGTCAAAAGATTTATCTGACTCGGACTTTATAACAACAAAATCGGTTATAAAAGATGCGGAAAAAATTAATTTGCTAAGCAAAAAAATACCATTCCCGTACGAATACCTTACTTCTTTTGAAGTGTTAAATGAAGAAAAATTGCCGCCCATTAATGCGTTTAATAACAAATTAAATGACAAATCATGTACTTCGGAAGAATATGCAATAGCTCAATGCGTTTGGGAAAAATTCGATTGTAGAAATATTAGAGAATATATGATGGCATATCTTAAAAGCGATGTGCTACTCTTAACCGATATTTTCGAATGTTTCAGGCGCACCTGTCTAGAAAATTATGAGGTAGATCCGTGTCATTATTACACAGCTCCAGGTCTTTCGTGGGACGCTATGTTAAAACTAAACGGAATGAAATTAGAACTTCTTACAGACATTAATATGCAAAACTTTTTAAAAAAGGGATACGCGGGGGTTTAACTCAATGCTCTCTTAGACATTCTAGAGCTAATAATCAGCATATGGGAGAATGGGATCGTAGCAAAAAAAGTAAATATATGACATATCTAGATGCTAATAATTTGTATGGGTGGGCTATGTCTCAACCTCTACCTTATGGAGGATTTTCTTGGATAGAAAATGCTAATGAAGTTTTGCTTACAAAAATAAATAGCCTCACACATGAATCTGATGAAGGATATATTTTAGAAGTGGATCTCGAATATCCCGAAAATCTTCACGATTATCATAATGATTTGCCTTTCGCTCCAAAAAATCAGTGCATTAAAAATAAAACTCCTAAATTAATCGCTGATTTAAATAAAAAAGAAAAATACATTATCGATTATAGAGTTCTTCAACAATGTATAAAAAACGGGTTAAAATTAATATATATTCATAGAGCTTTAAAGTACAATCAATCACGCTGGTTGGAAAAATATATAGCCATAAATACAGCATTTAGAACTGCTTCAAAAACCGTTTTCAAGAAATTTTTTTTCAAACGTATGAATAACGCAATTTATGGTAAAACTATGGAGAATGTTGAGAAAAGAGTAGATGTAAAAATCGTAACTGATTGGGAAAATGGAAATGGTAGGAGCATTAATGCACGTTCTTTAATAGCTAAATCGAATTTTCATAGCGTTGCAATTTTCTCTGAAAATATGGTTGCTATCCAATTAAAAAAATCGCGAATCATTTACAATAAACCTCTCTATATCGGCTTTACCGTTCTGGAGTTGTCGAAACAAAAAATGTACGATTTTCATTATTCTTACATGAAACCGAAATTCGGGGAAAATATTACTTTAAACTATATGGATACCGATTCATTAGAGAAGATGATCCATTAAAACTTAAGTTTGATACGTCTGATTACCCTCCAAATAATAGATTCGACATTCCGCTAAAAAATAAAAAAATTATAGGTCTCATGAAAGACGAAAACAATGGAGAAATAATGACAGAATTTATTGGGCTTAGAAGTAAGGTATATTTTATTGAAACAGACAATAACGATCAAACAAAAAAAGTTAAAGGTATAAAATTTTTCTTGTTGATAAATTAACTAAAAATAATTTTCTTGATTGTTTATATAAACAAAAAATCTTTTACGGGGATATGATGGTTTTAAGATCTAAACTTCATAACATATACACCCAAAATTTAAATAAAATAGCTTTGAGTTCTTCTGATGATAAACGGTATATTAGGGAAGACGGTATTAGTACCTATGCATGGGGACACTATCGAATTGACTTGGAAAAATTTTCTGCTAATGACTTTGAAATATTGTAATCCGATTATTTTTAAATTAAATATAAGATATTTATGTAAAAAATCAAAATTAAAAATAAGAAAATAAAAATAAATAGTGTAAACTAAATTTAAGAAATTTATGTGAAAAAATATAAATAAAACATTTCTGTATTGTTATTTTTAAATATGTTTTTTATTTATCCATGAATTATAGTTATCATCAAAACCTAACCATTTAACAAGAACTTCATTTTTCTTATGTTTAAGAATTTTTTCTAATAAATATGCATCGCTGTGTTTGACATTCTGCAATTCTGATTCATAAAATCCTCCAGATATAATTTCATCGTCGAAATCTTTTAATAAATATGTAACTGGATAAGTATTTCTTATTTTATAAATTTTAAAAATTTCAGTTGACCAGTTCGGTTCATAGCCTTTATTAAATATTCCTTTATACTTTGTAATTCTAACAAAATCGTTTATATTAAATTTTCCATTAGAAAATACTTTAGGATAATTATAAATTGTTTTTAATAAATGTTTTTCGTTTTTTAAAGTCACGTTTACAGGTTTTTCTTTTATCGTGCTATGTTTCGTATTATTATATTTTTTCAACTAACTCATGTAAAAATATCGTCCATTTGTAGTTTCCATTAAAGCTAAACATTTTCCACATTTTATTTTTTAGCGTTCGATTAAATCTTTCGCATATTGAAGCTTTCAAATCGGTAAAAGTATGATAGTGGTTAATTTTATTTTTATTCATAAGCTCTTTAAATGTGGAATTGAAAAATTCTTTGCCTTGGTCGGAGTGTATGTTTTTCGGCATCCTTTTTGATTTACTAAAAATTGTTTTCATGGCTTCGGTAACATCAGTTCCATTTTTCGATTTCACAGGCATAGCAAAGGCATATTTGGAAAAAATATCAATCACTGTGAGCAAATACTTGTAATTATTATTGAATTTAGCATACGGTATCATTTCCACCAAGTCGATTTGCCATGTGTCATCTAGACCTTTTTGAATTACTCTTCTGCGTACAAATTTTTTTCTTACTTGTTTATGCAATTCATTTACTACCTATATCTAATTTACTCATCTCTAGGCAATATAAAGAGCTACTAAAGTTGTTTGATTAATAAAAATATGTTATATGCTAAAATATAATTTTATAATTTTCGATATCCGTCTTTAATTTTTTTTTCATAACTGTCGGAATTTCATAACAAAGACGCATATAGTCAGCCATTTCTATTTCATCATATTGCTTAAACGGCACGTCTTTTAATTCTAGTTTCACCTTGCCGAGTTTTACACAATTTGGTATATAAACATTATAGTAGTATTCGCGGATCGCATTTCTTGTTAAAGAGCTGCATAAAAATTGGGAAATAAATGGTGAAATTATACATAAATCAGCCCATTCTTTATTCCATAACTCTATCTTTTCTACTTTGCTTTTTTTATGCTGAATACTTAAACAAACTTTATCAGGGTCAGTTCTCCATTTAAATTCATAATTAAAATTGTTTTCATCGACTACATCTAGACACTCCTTATTTTCCGCTGTTCCATCTAATTTAAGACTCACTATATTTTTATGCATATTTAACTTGCTCCAACTTTAAATCCTACATGATGTGAACCATCATGAATCCAAAGAAACGGCTCAAAATTGTATAATGGCGAATATCCCAGTCTCAGTTTTATGTTATTAATATTATATGAAATATCCATAAGTAAATTCAAACTCTTATAATATGACTTTCGCTTATCCATATTTTTTTTAGCTTTTTTAATTAATTTTGATTTTGACAATACCATTTTAAATTAATTTTTTAAATCTTTCCAGTTTAAGACTCTACAAAAAACTAAACTTTATTTAACGCTGCGTCTTTTTTTGTAGAATCGCTAAAACTTTGATTGTAAATAAAAATATGAAAGTAATTGTGATAATAAAACCTACATCATTCTTTAAAATAGTCAACTTATGCGGTATTACTTTTAGCGAATTAAGCGGCGCTACTTTCGACTTTTCATGGGATTACTTTTAAACGTCTGCCCCATAAAAATCATGACATTAAAAAAGACGTGGTCGTGAGTCAAGGGTGCGATTTTAAAAATGTTTTTTCAATTTGTGCATCCATTTACTATGATAATAAGTGGACCTTCTAGTTGCGGGAAAACGACATTTTTGGAAAAACTAATTTTAAATAAGGATTTTTTAATAGAAAATACACCTATTAAAGTAATTTGGTGTTTTGCTGAAAGTAATTCAGTGCCGAATATTTCAAATGTTCAATTTCATAAAGCTGTGCCAGAACATTTTGAAAATTTTGAAAATGAGCCTGTTTTAATAATTTTAGATGATCTGATGATGGAAGGTTTTAATAAGCAAATATGCGAGCTATTTACAAAAGGCTCTCATCATCGAAATTTATCAATAGTGATAGTAACTCAAAATATTTTTCATAAAGCTTCACATTCTAGAGATATATCATTAAATACCAAATACATTGTAATGTTTAAAAATCCTCGTGATCAACTTCAATTTCAACATTTAGCCAGACAAATATACCCTCAAGATTCGAAAGATTTGTTGAGAATATATAAAGAGGTAACTGAAAAACCTCATGGTTATTTATTAATCGACCTTACTCAGAATATAAACGATTGTCTTAGATTCCGATCGGAAATTTTTAATAAAGATTTTTGTTGTTGTTTTTGCATTATAAATGAAAATGACGAAAAACTTCAAGTTGAAAAGATTGGCGGACAACAAGCATTTATTATACGTGCTACAGAGAGCTAAACCTAAATTTAGAAAGGCTATTTTACAAAATGCAAATACTGACGCAATTAAAGCTTTAATAGAAATAGTATACAATACATTAAATGGAAATAATAAAATTAATGAAAAAGATAAAAAATATTTCGGAAAGTATAAAAAGGAAATGCGATGCTTATCATGTCTAAAGCGAAGTGTTGTATAAAATACAAGTCACCCTGTCTTCCAATTACTTGTGCAATAAACGCACTAATATTAATTCCCAAAATTAATATTAGCAATTAATAACTGTAGCGGAAATCGGCTTGCTTAATTAGCACTTTTGCTAACTAAGCAAAGTTGAATGCCCAGGTGGTTGAACGACGGTAATGAGACCTTGATTATTATTTGTGAGAATAAAAATCAAGGCCACGTTTTACCAAAAAGGGTTGACTTGGATTTTAGAATTTGATTAATAGAGTTGAGTTGATTCGGAGTCGCGTTAAAGTAAAGTCGGTCTGGATTTTGAGTTAATAAAAGAAATATTAAAAATAACTTAAATTTTAAATAAATAAATTGTTACTGGTTTAATTAATTATTTGATGTGTTTTATTGATAATTAGAAGATTTCCAGATTTATATGGTTTATGTTATAACCGTAAGTATAACATTGGCGCAGCCGGTTAACATAAAACTACGTTTTTATGTAAGAACATTCGTTCGAAATTTAAAAAATTATATATAAAATACGTTTTGCCGTCGGGAAAAATTCTGGAATTTTCATTAAAGTAATATATAATAAAAAAAGAACAATTTACATTAAAATAATACAAAATAAAATAGTGTAATATAAATAGTGCAACAATAACTTAAAATAAATAAATACATAAACATTTAATTAGTTTTTTTTAATAAGACATACAATAATAAGTTAAATTAAGTGTATCATATAATTGTATATAAAAAAAAATTGACATTGAACTGTAATAACTCGGTAATATAATACGTGTATATTATAATAGAACAATTAATTATTAATGTGCTGGAATGTTTTGATTTTTTTTGTGTAACCTATATTCAAATATAAACTTTGGGTGTAAGTGTAGATGTGTGATTAATTATATTGAGAAGTAAATACAACATGTTTGATGAGTACATTTTTTTAAAAAAAAAATAGTTTGATTAATATGTTTAAAAAAGGTTTGGAGTGAAAAAAAAATTGTATGATTAAATAAGATTTATAGTTGGATAATTTTATATATGATATCAAACATAAGATAAACAGTGAAATTTTTATATAGAAAACTAATAAAGTGATAGTGATTGAAAATTTAATAGAAATTTTAAAATATATAACTAGTATTAATGTTGTTAAATATAAAAATTATTTGTGATAATAATATGTTTTGTTAAATAGTAAAGTAAACTAGAAAAAATTACCGGGATTATTAAATAAAATATTAGAATTAATTAATGATTGAAAAAATTTAATAAAATTGTAGTTCGTGTTATGTGTAATGAATGAATTAAAATTTTAAAATATTATTGGAAAAACAGTGAAAAAAAAAATTGTTTTTTTTTTAAGTTATTTAAAATAAAGAAATTTAAGTGTATTTTTGTTGAAAAGATTAAACTAGTTGTGATTTTTTTTTCTTGAGAAAGTAAAGTAATTATTTAAATACAATAATAAAAATTTCAGATATTGTAAAAGAAGTGTAGTAATAAATAAATGATAAATAATACGTTATTTTTTTGTAATTAAATAAATAGAGTTCGTGGTTTAAAATTTCAAACAAAAAAATTATAATAAAATATAAATAAATAAACAAAAATAAATAATTAAACAAATAAAAAAATAAATAATAACAATTCATATATATAAATAATTAAACAAATATAAAAAAAATATAAATAATAACAATTTAATTAAAATTATACATAATAAAATATTTTTAATAAATTTATGGCACCAGTTACCCGCAGCAACAAAAATAAAGAGAAGAAACCAGTCAGTGTTGCTGCGTGGCTAAATAATACTCTTTTCAATAACAATAGTAAAAGCAAAGAATTGGGTGAAGAAGACATCAGCTTTGGAAATTCGTCACTAATTGAATCAACTCCAAGAGCATCTATTCCAGTACCAACGCTCAGTGAAAATTACAGAGGAAGATCTGTTACTTTTGCTGAAAATAATCAACAAGAAACATCATCATTTAGTGACGAAGAGTACGAGCCAATAGGAGCAGTGGGAGGAGTGCAGAATCAAACAGGTACAAATTACGTTAATACAAATTTTGAATATTTAGAAAAAAATCAACATAATTTAAGTTTCATTAATAATAGTAATATAAAAAGTAAGTCTAAGTTAATAGAGATAGAATCAAACATAAAAGATTACGAAATGGATCAGTTTAAAAAACAAGGGGCTGTACCCCGTACTTTAAATAACAATTTAGGAAATAACAATGATAATTCGCAGGAAAATAATAGGGAACCTCTTGAAAATCCTTTAAGAACGGGTAGCACTAATAGATTAAATAATGTTGATTTAGGTAATATACATGATAATAACAATAACAGTAGACGTAATTCAAATATTTTATCCAGAGACCACACATATGATCTAGGTATGACGGTAAACAGTAACAATCAGAACAACACGACCATACCATTAGAACGGGCATATCGAACTTTTTTTCAGGGCGTACTTATTTTTACGGGTGAGGGTGATCGGACGATACTGGACCTCCAAAATTTTGTTTCTCTTGCACATGACGCATACTTCCGAACCGACCAACTTGACAGACCAGTAGTTCTAAACCAAATTATAAGAGGAAAACTACGAGGGAAAGCAGCGGATATTTTCATGGACCGTGTTGTACAAAATTTTCGTGAATTTAAAATAGTTCTAGAAAACGCGTTTATACCGTATAAAGACTTACCACAGCTTAGGACTGAGATCGAGGAATGCGTACAAATACCGGACGAATCAGTGGAACAATTCGGCGATCGGGTGGAAAGAAAGTTAGGTTGCTTCAAGGCTGCGGCGAGGTATAAATATCCGACCGGTCACGAGGGAATTATTCAAGACGCTGAAGAGACCGCTAGACGGACTTTTATTCGAGGACTCCAATCGGAAACGATTAAACAATATATCGTCGGTCAAAATCCATTAAGCTTCCGGGAAACTGTGGATCACTCATGTAGATTTGCTAGAGAATCCCTGGAGCTATTAAAACCATTGAGACGCGGTTTAACAGATTCGAATCCGACAAATTTGGATGCAACAAAAATTCTAATGGATCTTATACAAAATTTACAGAGGACAAAAATTGACAGTGAATATTTGGGACCAGTAGACAATAGATTAAACAGACCAGTACAGCAACAAAATAGACCAGCAGGT
This sequence comes from Rhamphomyia laevipes, assembly GCA_963920725.1. NCBI lineage: Eukaryota > Metazoa > Arthropoda > Insecta > Diptera > Empididae > Rhamphomyia > Rhamphomyia laevipes. The sequence goes on from OY987255.1 coordinate 87,357,523, forward strand.
ATACCTCGTATGAACCATCAATGGAATCGATCCATAACACCTAACAGAGACGGACCTAGGGTGACTTGTTTCAATTGTGGACAGCCTGGCCATATTAGTAGGGAATGCAGAGCACCTCGGAAAGTGTCACCTAAAATTGAGTGTCGTTTATGTAAAAATACGGGGCATATCGCCACTAATTGTCCATTCAACAGACAGCAACAGGTATCAGCTACTATTCCCGCTCAGGTTAATACGATTCGAGACGTGACGGAACAAACGATTTGTGATTGGTGTGAACGACAGGGTCACACCGAATTGACGTGCTCCGCTCGACAACGATACCAATCTAGACAGGGAAACGGATCAGGGATGAGTCAAAATCCCTAAACTCGTCCCTTGGTAGTGTGGAGGAGGGTGGAAGTGTAGCTGAAGTTGGTAGTAATAGATTTGAGCCTCTAGTAAATATTCCACTTGATATCGCGAAAAAACAATCCGTAACTTTATTAGTGGATACTGGAGCTCAAATCAGTTTGTTAAAAAGGGACACATTGGACAAGGACACACTCATTAAGACGGACGAAAAGACGGTAATTCGAACTGTTCACGATCAGAGTGAAACGTTAGGGAACTGCCATGGAAAGTTTTTAACACCAGAAAATTTAAATTGTGATTTTCAGGTAGTTGGCAATAATTGTGAATTACCGGCTGATGGAATTCTAGAGAATGACTTTTTGGCTGAGAATTGTAATATACTTGGACCGGACCGGACGCTACATTTTCCAAAGACGGACAGAAATAAAATAGAATTTAAGTTACCTATAGTTGATAAAAGTAAAATAAATTTCAATAATAATAATAAAACAATTAATTATAATAAAAAACTAGATACAAATTTTAATAAGAATTCGAAACTAAATATTTCTATGTGTAGGAATTTTGAAACAGGTTTTTCAGGTGACGAAGTAGACGAAAGGAGAAAAAATGTGGAAATAAATTTAGGGAATTCAAATTTAGGTACAATATTTTCAGGTGTTCGAGACGAAATAGAGGATGGTGTAGTAAGAGAAAATTATTCTGGAATTGTCATTGCCGGAGCTTTAAATAGTAGAGCCAATCTGGAAATGGAAAATCCCATTATAATTAAGAAATCAATTTCGGAAATTATTGAAATGCCCAATCGTAATACATTAAACGATTCGAATTTGTGAGTTTTAGAATTCAAAACCAATTCTGAATTCAGGGGTGAGGAAAATATTTTCTGGAGAAAGGGTGAAGTTAACGAGTCATCGGTATTTTTTGCAGGAGCTGAAAACAAAACAGTCAATCTTGACGAAATCCAGACTAATAACGGGACACTCGAGCTCATTGATTTCTTGGGTTATGATGAAAACCAACAATTCGAGAAAAATGTTTCAAGTGCTGGTAATAATCCAGCCGAACTTGAAAATATTAGGAATTTTGAGGAGACACCAAATCTTATCGATTTCACAGAAAATTTGCAACCGGTAATTATATCAGCTCGTACTGAAAAAATAATTGAATTAAATGTTGAAGCAACTGGTGATGTTGTTTGTTTAAAAAAAGATTTTGGAAATGGATTATTTATGGGTAATAGTATAGGATCAATACATAATGGTAAATAAATAGTTCCATTAATGAATTTAACTGAAAAAGATATGGAATTACCTGAATTTAAACCAGATTTGTTACCACTGCAGGAGTATACAGTACAGGAATTGGGAGAATGGTCTACAATAAATAATAAAGTAAAATTGAGAAAAAATAAAAGTAAAATGAACGAACCAATAGCACATATTCGCCACTTGTTTAATTATGATAGTGCTGAGCAAAATACCGAAGTAGAACAAAGAATACAAACATTAAAGAAATTACTAAGTTCTGATGATGACACATTAAATTGGGAGGAGAGGAAAGCAATGGAGAAAATTTGTGAGGAATGCCACGAAATTTTCCATTTATCAGGTGACAAGTTAAGCTGTGTTCAGGGAATTACGCATTCAATACCCATTAAAACTGATGCGATACCAATAAACAGCAAACAGTACAGATTGGCTGAATGTCACAAACAGGTGATTAATGAAGAGGTCGAAAAGTTGTTATCCGAGGACATAATCCAACCAAGTAAGAGTCCTTGGAATGCCCCATTATTAGTTGTACCTAAAAAAGCTGGTGCTGATGGTAAAAAAAAATATAGAGTTGTAATAGATTTTAGAAAATTGAATGAAATTACTATAGGCGATGCTTTCCCGCTACCCCGCATAGAAGAAATTTTGGACCAATTAGGAAGATCCCGGTATTTTACAACCTTAGATTTAGCCAGTGGTTACCACCAAGTCCAAATGGAACCAACAGACCAAGAAAAAACAGCCTTCAGCACCTCGTACGGCCACTTCGAATTTAAACGAATGCCATTCGGTCTGACTGGTGCTCCAGCAACGTTTCAAAGAGTTATGAATTGCGTACTGGCGGGCCTTCAAGGTTTCAAATGTTTTGTGTACCTAGACGACATAGTGGTTTATGGAAAAAATCTGGTAGATCATGACGAAAAACTGAGAATGGTGTTTCAGCGACTTAGGGAACACAATTTAAAACTTCAGCCAGAAAAGTGTAAGTTTCTGAGGAAACAAGTGGTGTACCTCGGACATAAGATTACGTCCGAAGGAGTTAAGCCTGATCCCGAAAAAATAAGGTGTGTCCAGGATCATCCTGCACCTCAAACAACAAAAGAATTACAATCTTTTTTGGGATTAGTTAACTATTACCGTCCGTGTATGCCAAACTTAGCAGAAGCTGGTACGATACTTTACAAAATGGCAACTAAGTCGCAAATTTTCAAATGGACAGAAGATCATCAGAAAGCATTTGAAAATGTAAAGCTGTTATTGGTTAATCCTCCCCTCCTTACATATCCAGATTTTACCAAACCTTTTAATATAACAACGGATGCTTGCAATTATGCTTTAGGTGCAGTTTTATCGCAAGGCGAAGAGGAATTGGATAGACCAATAGCTTATGCTAGTAGAGTATTGGGGAAAGCAGAAAGGAATTATGCTACAATCGAGAAAGAGATGTTAGCCATCTATTGGGCAATACGAAACTTTCGCACATATATACTTGGAAGAAATTTTACAGTATTCACGGACCATAAGCCCCTTATATGTGAGTATAATAAGAAAAACCCAGAGGGCAGGATCAATAGATGGAAAATTCGATTGGCAGAACACACTTTTCAAACAAAATATAAACCAGGTAAAAAGAATGGTAACGCCGATGCGCTCAGTAGGATTCCATATAACGAGGTTATTAATATAGAATCAGAGGAAAATAATAAAATAATAAAAACTAAATTAACTGATCAAATAAAAAACAAAAAGTTAAATAATATTGATGAGAAAAATATCAAAATATCAGATAAATACGGTTTCAAAATAAATATTTTAACCAGAGGACAGACAGCAAAATTAAAACAGGACAACCAACTGAATGACACACAAATTTTGACATCAGACGAAGAATCAACTGACAGTGATGACGAGAACGATAAAACTGTTCCAAAAGAAAAATGGAGAAAAAAGATAGAATTAGTAGACTGGAATGAAATTGGGGAGGTAATAAGACAAAATCACGATACACCCATAGGAGGACATTTAGGGATAATAAAGACGTACAAAAGACTAAGACGACATTATTTCTGGAAAAATATGTTGAGTACAATAAGAAAATATATTGTAAAATGCCCTAAGTGCCAAATAACAAAACGTGGTAAAGTGACAAAATTACCAATGGCTATTACTGATACAGCTAATAGGCCGTTTGACAAAGTGTATTTGGACATCGTGGGACCTTTCCCCGTTACTAATCAAGGAAACAAATACATTCTCAGTTTTCAGGACGATTTGTCAAAAATGTTGGACTGTATCGCATTACCCAATATGGAGGCAACTACTGTGGCACAAGCATTCTATAAAAATATTATTTTGCGTTATTCGATAATTCCGAAACGATTAATTACCGACCAAGGAACAAATTTTACAAGCCAAATATTCAAAGGATTGTGCAAAATACTAAAAATTAGAAAAATAGAAACAACAGCATATCATCCTCAGTCCAATGGATCATTAGAACGCCGCCATGGACCATTAGTGCAATATTTGAAGATGATTGTGGAGAAAAACGTACAAACTTGGGACGAGTGGCTTGCGGAGGCTGTTTTTACACATAATCATACACCTCACGAAGGAACAAAGTACTCGCCACTGTTTGTGTTGTACGGTTTCTGTGATCCTCTACCCAGCAACTTCAAACGATCGGTAGAGCCTCTATACAATAATGAAAATATAGGCAATGTAGTGAAATACAAGCTGCAAACAATACGTAAAATAGCTTGTGAAAATCTTAAAACCAGCAAATTAAGATCAAAATTCCACTATGACAAAAGATCTAATTTGAGTAGTTATAAAATCGGCGATAAGATTTTGTTAATGAATCCGTGTAAGGACCACAAACTCAGTTTAAATTGGCTAGGTCCATTTGAAGTAATAGAAGTACCGAACAATTTAAACACTATAATAAAAATTAAAGGGAAATTGCGTAAGGTACATAACAATAGCTTAAAATTATGGTCTGACGAAAAAATTAAGCAGTAAATTCATCATTCCCTAAAACTCATCTTATATTTTCAAACAGTAAATTAGTCATTCACAGTAAATTAGTCATTAGTCAGTTATTTTATATATTACTCTTTCGACACATAATAATAATAGTTCCTAACAGGTATATTCTCCATATTGTGTGATAAAAAAAAAATGAAGAAAGGCGGAGCCTATAGTTGAAAGGGGAAGGAATTCGGTAGTGGAAAGACGAAGAAGCTCGACTGACCAATCGGTGACAGGGAGTTCGGAACGAAAACCGAAAACTACGGATAAGACGGTTTACAGACCAAAACTGAAAACGTTACCAAAAACGCCACCACGACAAGTACGAACTAAACTGTCGGACGAACACGTAGACTCTCATGTGCGATCTTTTAGGGACTGACTTAACTAAATACACTATAGTTAATTTTTTTATTGTTATCTTATTTTACTCTTCTGCTATCTTATTTTATTTTCTTACTATCCCTTAGGGAATGAATTGTTTAATTCTTTATTATTTTCAATTTTCTCTTAGTTTCAATTTTTAGTTTCAATTTTTAATATTTTATATCAATAGGGTTAATCGAAATGTAGTACATAGTAAGTTACAAAAAGGATTTTCAAGGGAAGTACAGTAAATTCTTTTTTTTAAAAAGTTAAATTGATCCATTTCATATATAGAATATATACATAAATTCATTTTCATAATTGTCTTAGCAAAGTTAATATTTTTTATTCATTTCATAAATTTGTTTAAATAAAAATAAGTATATACTGTAATTAATAAAATTTTGTTATTTAATTCATTTTTATAATTTTGTTATTAGTAATTATTAAACTTTCGTTATTTAATTCATTTTTATGGTTTCAATTCATTTTCATAGTTTAGTAATAAGTAATTAATAAATTTCTGTTATTTAATTCTTTTTTATAATTCTGTTACTAGTAATTAATAAATTTTCGTTATTTGATTCATTTTTATGGTTTTGTAATAAGTAATTAATACATATTTGTCATCCATTTTTATAATTTTGTTAATAATTTAAATTTCACATATTCATATTAGTTAATTGATTTTTATAATTTTGTTAATACATTTTTGTCATAAAACTCATTTTTATAATTTTGTTAATAATTTAAATTTTATACATGCATATTAGTTTTGATAAATTCATTAAGTAAGATGATTAAATTTCCTATTAAATTTTTTGTAATAATATGTTAAAGAGATAATTAATTTTGTTTATAATTTCTTTTATAATATTCATTATTAATTTTTTATATATATGAAAAAAAGATTTTTTATCAATTATATTTTTTTGTAATCAATAATTTTATATATATGTAATGTACCATAACGAAACACGGACCAACTATACCCCAGTTTCCAGGAAAAAGTCCAATTTTACAAATTGGTCTTTTTCTTCGGGGATTGGGAGGTGTTGTATAAAATACAAGTCACCCTGTCTTCCAATTACTTGTGCAATAAACGCACTAATATTAATTCCCAAAATTAATATTAGCAATTAATAACTGTAGCGGAAATCGGCTTGCTTAATTAGCACTTTTGCTAACTAAGCAAAGTTGAATGCTCAGGTGGTTGAACGACGGTAATGAACGACGGTAATGATTATTATTTGTGAGAATAAAAATCAAGGCCACGTTTTACCAAAAAGGGTTGACTTGGATTTTAGAATTTGATTAATAGAGTTGAGTTGATTCGGAGTCGCGTTAAAGTAAAGTCGGTCTGGATTTTTGAGTTAATAAAAGAAATATTAAAAATAACTTAAATTTTAAATAAATAAATTGTCACTGGTTTAATTAATTATTTGATGTGTTTTATTGATAATTAGAAGATTTCCAGATTTATATGGTTTATGTTATAACCGTAAGTATAACAGAAGTTTAACTTCTAAAAGAAAACTTCTAATTCAAAAAGGCGGATTTTTACCAACTCTTTTAGCAACAATTTTTTCGGGAATAATCGGTAAAATTATCGAAAATGCATAGTAATAAAATGACTAAAATGCTGCTAATATTTCCTAATGCTTATAATCGTATAAAGACTTGCTTACAAGAAAATACTGAAGCTGAAATTATTTCTAAAAAAGTATTGCCCATTATTTATAATAATGAAAAAAGCGATCAACAAAAATGGATAGAGCTACGTCAAAATCTTTTGAAATTATCTACTTTGAGAAGAAGGGGTGAAGCTAATAAAGATATGAACCAAGAAACTAAAAATTGGAAAGACAACTCTTCTCAAACTAAGTTTATATTTAAAAATGATTTTTCATCGCAAACTGTTCCAGAAAAACAGGAAATGTTAAATGAAAGTATGAAGGAAACATATTTTGAAGATGAAAATTTTTCAGATAATCATGAACGCTTCAAAACTCCCAAGGCACCGAGAAAAAGAAATAGGAATGTTTTAGATGATACTATGGAGCCTAAAAAAAAGAACGAAAGCATGATGATATGAAAATTATAGAAAAAGATGGGTCAGTTTATACTATTCTATGTGACGATAATAAAAAAATTGATGATGCAGAATTACGCGAAATGATTAAAAAAGCAGAACATGAAAATAAAGCTGAGGAAACTAGGGAAACGTGTATAACTCGTTCTCGTTCTAAATCTAAAAAACAAACGGGAAATAATATTTTTTCATGGTGTAAGATTAAATAATTTTATATGTAGACATGTATATATGAAAAAATAAATGTTGTAAATAATAAAAATGTATATAAAAAAGAATTTACTTTGCTTTATTTTATAATTATATTACCACTTGCATACATCATGTCGGACACGGATTTTTTTGTTACAGTTTTTAGTAATAACTCTCTCAATATTTACTCGACTAATGTACAATCTAATTTTACAAATTCTCTGCAAAAATGTTTGAAGCTTACAGGCGATTGGGTTGTTGGCATTTCGGAAATTTTTTTAAATGAGATCAATATGGATTCAAATTTTTCCAGAAAAACAATTATCGCGTCTGATCCGGCAAGTGTCTCACCTTCTAAACATTTCTTTATGAACACGCAAGCGCGATCGCAAAATGAGGATAGTAAAAATAAGGAAATAAACAAAGAAACTGAAGGTCTCATTATAAATAATTTTCAGATACTTGAAATGATATTTCCTCTCATAGGCTCAATTGAAAGCTTAACAAATCATTTAAAAATAAAAAAAGAAAAACATAATGTGGTTGGTCATATTTTCGTTTATAGCGATATTATAAAACCTAGATTATTTGGCAGTCAATTTATAAGATGTTTACGAGTCCTGCCAGTCAATGGGTCGGAACAGCATATTAAATTTGATAGAATTGAGTACTCCCCAATAGAAATTTCTTCTATTCCAAGTATTTCATTATTGATAGCAGATGACTTGGGTAGAAAAGTCGATTTCAAAGCTAGTTCGACGCCGATATTTTGCACATTACATTTTAAGAAATTAGGAACTATATAAATAAAATGCCCGCTTAAAATTTCTTCATTCTGTACTCGTCCATGGAAAAAGTATACACAAATTATTATATGAGCCAAATTGGTGGTGGCACGCATGACATAGGAGATGAATACGCTATCCCGAGAGTTATCCAGTCGGGTAGAGGGAGTGTCGGAGCTTTTTTCTCGGGAATTTTTAAATATTTGAAACCATTGTGGCAATCGGGGATCTCACCATTAAAAAATCAAGCAATTAAATCGGGAAAGGCTGTTTTAGAAGATATTGGTAGTAGACCCATAACTGAAATTTTAAAACATCAAAGTGTTGCAGCTGTAAATGAGCTGAAAGAAAAGGGTATAAGAAAGCTAAAAAATATGGCTCAGTCGGGGTCCGGATTACGTATAAAAAAGAAAACTTTGAAAGCTAAAACCCAGTCTTTGACTAGCAGCAAAGGAAGACATATATCAAAATTAAAAAAATTTCTAAAAAATCGTAATAAATCAGACATATTTACAAAATAAAAATAGATAAATATGGCAGCACATGTAGAATGCAAGAAAAGCGAATTGGACCTATTTTCGCCATTACCTATTCAATCCAGTGTTTTACGTTGTGAAGAAGTTCTTTTTAGCTCCATTGCATCTGTAGATAATGCTAGTTCTATCGAATTTGTATCTTTGGGAAATGGCGAAATTTATAGAGATATTTCAAATATACATTTAAGAATGGTTCTACAAATTAAAGGGGGAAATGAATCGAAATCGGCTGATCCAAAATCGATTACCTCAAAAGTCGGCGTTGTGAATAATATTTTGCATTCGCTTATTCGAACTTGCATCGTATTTTTAAGTAATATGCCGGTATCACAATCGGATAATAATTACCATTACAGAGCATATATAGAAACACTTTTAAATTATGGATCTGATGCATCACAAACTCATCTTGAGTCTTCTGGATGGTTTTTAGATACGGGAAAAGTTAATTCTATTATAGATAAGGAAAATCCTGGATTAGATAAAAGAAGAGAATTATTTAAAGAAGGCAATAAAGTCGAGCTTATGGGCAAAATTCATGCGGATATATTTAATCAGCCAAAATATCTATTAAATAATGTCGATTTGAAAGTTACTTTAAATCTAGAAAAACCTGATTTTTGCTTAATGGAGGCTGCGACTGGTGAATCATCAATAAAAATTCTTGAAGCAACTTTATACATAAATCATATAACTCTGAATACCGATATTTTACTAGCGCATCACAAAGTTTTGCAAACTAGAAATGCGATTTATCCGTACAAGCGAGTCGAAGTAAAATCTGTTACTTTACATCCCGGAAGTCATTCATTAGCGCTTGATAATGTAGTTATTGGTCAGTTGCCTAATTTATTAATATTTTGCATGGTTTCTAATAAAGCTTATTCTGGTGAAAGAGCAGAAAATCCATTTAATTTTCAACATAACAAGTTGCAACGGTTTAACTTAACTGTTAATGGAGTTCACATACCTTCTCAGCCTCTGGAATTTGATTATAGTAATAGTAAAAATATTATTAGTACTAGAGGCTATCACACAATATTCAGAGGTACTGGAATTCATTATGATGATAGAAGCCATCAAATTAGCAAAAAGTTGTTTGATAATGGTCATTTTTTGCTTGCATTCGATCTTACTTCAGACCATTCAAACAATTCACTCTGCTCGAGTTTATTAAATCAGGGCACTGTGAAAATAGAAGGACGTTTCCATAGCGCTTTGCAAGAGGCCGTAACATGTCTTGTATATTGTGAATATGATGCAATTCTCGAAATAGATCAAAATAGGAACATTCATCAAAGGTTATAAAGAACTATTTTCTTCACACATCAATCAATATGATGGATACTTTAGAACTTATCCGTGCTCTTCTAAAAAATCGATGCACCAAAAAATATTTTCAAGGAGTTTTTCCAGCTGATCAATTACCACTTAAAATAAGAAAAAAACCGGAACTGTATAAACCATTAAACTGTTCGGACGTGTTTTTCTTTAACTCCGCAAAAAAAATTAAAATACATAATTAATTAATTGATAATTAAGCACCTAAATATTTTTTCACCTTTGTGAAAATTTGGCTTAGTTGCATTTTTTTTTTGTTTTTTTTTTTATTATTTTTTTTTATATATATATATATATATATGTATATTATATATGCACTTTAACTTAAAATATTAAACGAAAACATTAACTATTTTTTGATTGTGACATTTAACTTAATTATAATTTTTTGAATTTTATGTGTAATTTGATTTTATGTGGGTCAGTTTTTTTGTTTCTTTTTGTCGTTACATTACATTCAAATTGATTAATATACATTCGGGCATTTGTGGTAATAGTGTCAGTGAACTTGAAATTTAAATATATTGAACTTGAAATTTAAATATATTCTGATACATATTAGCTCTTTATAATGAATAAGTGTAGTGGTGAAAATTGTTGTACTGACCCTAAAGATACTGTAATTTCTGAATTAATATCGTGTAATGGGATTTGTAGGAAATTTTTTCATCCACATTGTTTTGGTATCTCACGTTCAGGCATTAAGCATATAAAGGAATTTAAACATGGTTTTTCATACTACTGCAAAGAATGTAAATCAATTAATCTGACTCATGTTATGCTTGCAATAAAATCAAACAATGATATATTAAAATCATTCGTGGATAATATTGAATCTATGAAAACAATTATGCGTAATAATGACAATAAATTTTCAAAAGCTGAGGAAAATATTAACTTGTTAATGCAGCATGTGGACG